>OZ038513.1:69424398-69624398 GCA_964036315.1 Acanthosepion esculentum | reverse complement strand
TATTGTATTATATATATATATATATATATATTGTATTATATATATATACATATTGTGTTATATATATATATATATCTATATATATATATATATATATATATAACAGCATCTTGTCAAACCAATTGGGGGTAATCCCACACAAGCAACAACAGGATAAGATGGTGTGCAGTCACTTGCATTACTGGTAAGGCCCTTGGATGAGCCATTGTCAACCTTTACAGGAAGCACAAGAGAAATGCCACAAAACAGTGGCAGCACCTGTCAACATTTATTTATGTTTCATATCCCCCATATCTACTGAAATCTCCAGGATCCATCTTTCGAGGCGCCTCGCAGCCCAAAACAATTTAATATAATAACATCATTGCAGAATTAACAACAGCGATACTTTCAAGAAGTAGTTATTTTGTGTATTATTACAATCTAGTTTTATTTTTGAAGGCTCTAAATAATTTTCTAAATAAATTTCTAAATAATTATTTTTAAGTAATTCTGAACAATTTTAAATAATAATAATAATTATTATTTTCTCAATAATTTTCTGCATGTCTAGAAAGAAATATTAAACAATTTGACATTATTTCTTTACAGCATCGTGTACCTCAGGAATATTTCTTTCGTAGAAAGAGTCACCAAGCAGTTAAAGATGTCATTTTTGAAATTGCATCCGCCGCCCATCAGCATTTAAATACGGTGAATATAAATCCAAATTCATAAATGTACTTAATTTATCAATGTGTGTGTGTACATTGATTGATTGATTTGTTTGTTCAACAGCACATCAACTCCTTATGGGTCATTTAATGCTGAAATTTAATTTTTTGTGGAGCTTTGAAGTAATAAAAATATGATATATGTTATTCTGCTTTCACAGTTGAGTACATGGTAGATGATACTCAGATTTTGTGCATAGACATTTGTGCGGATATAATTACTAGAAGCAATGGTATGTGTGTTTTATGTTGCAGTTTTGTTGAAGTTATATTTTGGAATACCATTTAATTTAAGAATTTGTAGGATATTATACAGATTGATGTCACGAAAGAGTTCTTTCATGTTGGTTTTTGCTTGGTTTTGTTTAAAGGTATATCATGGGTTATTTAATTCCAAAATCTAAATATTTTGAATAGAATTTTATAGCTTCAACTAAATATATTTTGAACACAATTGTATGCCTTCAACTACAGATAAAATGTATTGTTGGTCATTTTGCTATAAAATATGTACTATTAGTAATTTTTTTATATAAAAATATATTGCTTGTATTTTTATTATTTGCTCATAGCTAGTATCCTAACAGGTGCTACCACCCTGGGTCAGGGTGGACCTGGGAACAACAGCAATTAAGAGGTGGTTTCCTGCTCCTCAAAAGCTCCAATCCCCCTGATCAGAGGCCTTGCCAGATGTATATTAACATCATACCCAGGACTACTGCTTGCACGTGCACATGTGTGTGTGTATATATATAAACATGCAACTCTCACCAAACCTTTCCATCGACCTACTGACCCATGATTACTCCACATTACATTTCAATTCTCAATCTTGTCAATGTGTACCAAAAACTCTGAAAAGGCCTACTGCATGCTCACAAGACAATAAATTGAAAGATATATGCCACATCGAGAAATAAAAACACAAATAGTTACCTATATTATTTCAGGGTTGCTTGAGTAGGTAAGTGACACTTGGGACAACTTCTATGTTGATCTCATAGATCAGGTCTTCCCCCTACCAACACCTCACCCATCTACACATCCAGACATGTGGCTGGCAATATGAATGGGTGGCATCAAAACCATGCAACAGACAAGTCCATCTCCTGCCAAAGGCAAACCAGAACTGACTCCCAAATATGTCTGTTAATAGATCAGCACCCAAAAATAATTAATATCCAGTTTGTTGTCATTTGGTCTCCAAAAAACACCTCATCCACTCATTTATTTCTCTATTCCCCATTCAGAGAAAATGGATGCCACTTAAAACACTAGACTTCAAAAAGAACCACCAGCTGGCTATAAAACAAACACTTGAGATCACAATAAAACCACATGTTCCTTTTCTACATGGGTGTCTATAGTATCACATATATGTGTGTGTGTGTATATATGTGCAATGTGCATGTATATGTGTGTGTATATACATGTATTGGTGTGCATGCATATATAAGTGTGTGTGTGTGTGTGTGTGTGTGTATGTATATATATATATATATATATATATATATATATATATATATATATATGTGTGTGTATATGTATATGCATTTTGACTTAACATGAATGGTGTGTTAGAAACCCACAGAAAGCTGTCACATGAAAACTTGCAAGCAAGCTGAGATGACAAGATTTACAAAATGGGCCAGGCTCTGTACAAAAGAACCTATTTTTTAACATCTGCTATAATCACTGCAATTCACTTGCAGGCTTCATGAGCCAATGTTTTCATGATAGCCAAAAACATTGATTCGACTTTTTGTTTGTTGTTTATAGATACTTTGTTTCAATAAATTAATTTTGTTTTTGCCTTGAAAAAGTTCACACTGGATGAAACGTGTCGGCTAAAACTACAGTTTTCCTATTGTCCTTTATTTATTTATATATATATATATATATATATATATATATATATATATATATATATCTATATATAAGAAATATAGTCTTATGGTGTGCTATATTTATGGGATAAAGTGCTCAATATCAAAGATAGAGCATATGTAAATATAAAAGTGAATGTAGATGTCAACACTTAGAGGCGACAGTCTGTTTCATGCTAGACGCAATCATCAGGCCACCTGACAATTGCATCTAGCATGAAACAGCCTGACGCCTCTAAGTGTTGACTTCTATGTTCACTTTTATATATATATATATATATATATATATATATATATATATATATATATATGAGGATAATAATATATTAATTTTTATATATCGAGAACATTGCCTTCATCACAAGGTCATCCACAATAAATTTGCGCCCTGGCTCTTACAACATTTCACCATTCCTGGCAGATCTTCTATTATCACAGTGCGGGACACCTAATGACAAAAGTGATGGAAAGGAAAAAGACTGATTCCATGAAAATATGAAGAAATCTAATAGCAATGAGGCACTTTAGTGTAGGGTAATGGTTAACAAGTCTATAATGACAGACCATTACTACTGAGTAGTGGGTTTGATCCTCACTAGGTGCCACATGTAGCATTCAACATTAAATAACTTAACAATGGTTGACATGTCATTAAATCAACTAGCCTAATCAAATCAGTCAGTTATGTGTCATGCGTGATACACGCTTAGGCGATCATGTATCTTTCAATACATGACTGACGAGGCAGATTTTTTTCACACAGTAGGTTGCCATTTCTTTCTGCAGTAGACCAGTAGCTATCTAAGTCTATAGAAACCAGTCTGTCCTGCTATTTACCCATAACTGGTGGTGGGGGGAGAAGAAGAGGATTCATACCTTTCCCAAGAGTATTAGCACGTAAGTGAATGCAATGGATTTGACTGGAATTTGAACTTGACTCTCCGATTCTTCAATCTGAGCCACTATCCATTACATCACCTGTATAGTGGCTCAATTGAGGAATCGGAGAGTTGAGTTCAAATTCCAGTCAAATACATTGCATTCACTTACGTGCTAATGTCCTGCCTCATCAGTTATGTATGGAAAGATACATGATCGCTTAAGTGTGTATCACGCATGGCACATAACTGACTGACTAACTAATCAAATCTAATCTAATAGCAATGACATCAAAAAACACACCATCATCTTTGATGACTTTAATTAACTTGCAGTGATGGAAGATTCGATACTGGACATAAAATGAGGGCTCAGTTTCATATGTGATCAACTAAAAATACTAACAACTAACAAAATAAGTTACTTGCTCAGCACAATGATGAGACTCCTTGTGAACCCTTTATGAAGCGATGATATGCCTTGTGAAGCAATGAGACTCCTTCACTAACAAGTGAATTTTTACAGGGCCAGGCTGTTTGCCTGCTAGCCTTTTGCTAAAGATGAGCTCCCTTACAAAGTTAAAGGACTCTAATTGCCTTACTGCTTTTAGGCATGGCTACAGGGAGAAGTAAATTCATACCTTTCACAAATGCATTACTCCAAAGTGAATATAAACTATCCCACCCAAAATTAGAACCTGGTTCTTTGATTCCATTTTTCATGCTATTAACCATTACACCAGCTGCTTTTCGATTGCCCAAACATAGAGAAATTTACATTTGATAAGAAAAGGTTTTGTCATTGCCATTAATTTCTGCAAATGTCTATTAATGAAGCATATTTTCTTTCAGGTGAAGAATTTAAAATCCCCTGTAACAAAAGAAATGCAACCTGTTTTGAATAGTTTGGTAAGTTTTTCAGAATTTTTTCCCTTTTTAATATACTGTATATACTCGTGTATAATGCAACATTTGAAGACCTAATTTTGAAGTTAATTTTAAGGGAGTCACATCATACATGAGATATAAAATTTGTATATGTACTGCTGGCCCTGGCGATGCCGTTGACCAAACTATATATCCATTTGCTGTAGTCAAATTAGGCCTTCAAAAAGTCACATGATACACGAGTATATGCAGTATATTCACTTATCTTGTCTTTTATGTTTTCTTCTGATTTCTGAAGATAAATTCAATTTTACAATAAAGTCTCCTGAAGAGTGGATGTAATTTGTATGAATCTCAGAATAGTGACAAGATGAGTGAACTTTTAATTTTCTTTATTTCTATTAGGGCTATATATATATAAGGCTGTTACTGCCTCCGCCAATAGACCTTGCTACACGTAATGCTCTACTGATCAGCATATATTTGTTATTGTTGTAACCTAGGGAAGGTTACTGAATAATCAAATGAAGGTTGGTAATGAGTGATAATACTTAAAACATGAACAACACATATAAGATTCATCAGCAGAATGTAGAAGAAATGAATCTCCAACTGTAGGTCAACATACAGTATTTACTACTGTATTTATGTGAATGGGGACATACCCATTATTGTCCATAGGTATGCTACAACAGTTATACATATATATATATATGTGTGTGTGTGTGTGTATTTCTAAAGAATTAATGTATTTTTTATTTATTGACATTTTATTTATTTCAATGTTATTTTTAATCGATACTCATATTTGAGTAGATGCGCTGTTCATTTCTTCTTTTTTTTTAAACAATATTTTGTCTACTGACCTGAAAATTTGGGTAATCTTACTAAAGAAAATGCACCCTTTTTCTCTGGCTAGAGAGGACATGGGTTCAAATCCTGCCTGGGGACACAGTTTCTTCAATAAGATTTCTTAAATGTCCAGTTCATACAACTGACTAGTCAAGCAGTGTTCATGTGTATAATTTATGTGTGTAAGTGTATCATAATTCTAGTTAGCCTAACCTGTCTTCAGATGATGACTCCAAATCTAATTTCATGAAACATATATAATGCTTAACATATGGTATCTTTTGATGAACTAAGCTCTTCTAAATTTTACTGACACTAAAGCTAATTTCTTAAAGCTTATATAAAATCATACATATGGTCCTGGCTCTTCTGAAGGTTTACAGAACTTGATTCCAAATCTGATTTCATGAAGCTTATGTAATGCTCTACATATGGTATCTTTTGATGATCCTAGCTCTTCTGAAGGTTTACAGACCTTGATTCCAAATCTAATTTCATGAAGCTGATGTAATGCTCTACATGTGGTATCTTTTATGATCCTAGCTCTTCTGAAGGTTTACAGACCTTGATAGTAAATCTAATTTCATTAAGCTAATGTAATGCTCTACATATGATATCTTTTGATGATCCTAGCTCTTCTGGAATTTTACAGACCTTGATTCTAATCTAATTTCATGAAGCTTATCTAATGCTCTACATAGGGTATCTTTTGATGATCCTAGCTCTTCTGAATGTTTACAGACCTTGATTCCAAATCTAATTTCATGAAGCTTATGTAATGCTCTACATATGGTATCTTTTGATGATCCTAGCTCTTCTGAAGGTTTACAGAACTTAAAATCTAATTTAATGAAGCTTATGTAATGCTCTACAACAGTGCTTTCATTAACTCTGTCTCTTCTGCAATTTATTGTTGGGTTTTTTTTTTTGTCCTGATGGTCAGTTCCTCATTTTTATGCATTTTAGTGTAACATAATTCACTTCTATGCTTTATTACAAAGGGCCTGTAACCAGTCTTAAAATCTTTAACCAATTTCGGACAGTACAATAAGAAATTTAAACTAGTTACAGTCAGACTTATTTCCTTATATTTTTTGTTATTATCACAGTGTTTCAGCCATTGTACCCTTCAGCTGTCTTCAGGTGTTTGTTGATCTGGATAACATTAAAAGAATTTCAAACTGAACCCTTTATTAAATCTACAGAAGTAGATTGTTCTTGTTCCATTGACCATATGCTTCAGTCCTCTAGTATTTATGAGTCCAGTCCTTGGGCTTGGTATTACAGACACACACTGAATGAACATAAAGTGTACAATAACTGAGCAGTACTAAAAAAAACAAAATTTCAAGACAAGATATCCCTAGATATTGACAGCAGAATAAGAACAATCTACAACTGTAGATTCAAAATTCTTTAAAGGTTATCCAGATCAACATATATTTGAAAATGGTCAGGAGTGAACATATGAAACATTGTAATAGTAACACAAAAGATGAGGATATTAGTCTGGGTGTAAACAATGTAAATAATGATAATGCCTCAAGCCAGACAGAAGATGTCAGATATTGTTTCATTTCTTTTCAATTCTTGAATCCCATGAGCATCTTCAATGACTTTGAAGCCCTTTTTTTTTTTAGAATAATGCCTTAAAACTACCAGTATCTCATTCACAATATTTATATTCTCCATTATCATATCTGATACAAAAAAGTATAATAATATTGATCATGATGAATATTAATCCAATTGTAGAGCCATAGATCACCCACATGTAAATAATTCATATCACACATTTATCACATCTGATACAAAAAAGTATAATAATATTGATCATGATGAATATTAATCCAATTGTAGAGCCATAGATCACCAACTTGTAAATAATTCATATCACACATTTATCACATCTGATACAAAATGTATAATAATATTGATCATGATGAATATTAATCCAATTGTAGAGCCATAGATCACCAACTTGTAAATAATTCATATCACACATTTATCACATCTGATACAAAAAAGTATAATAATATTGATCATGATGAATATTAATCCAATTGTAGAGCCATAGATCACCAACTTGTAAATAATTCATATCACACATTTATCACATCTGATACAAAATGTATAATAATATTGATCATGATGAATATTAATCCAATTGTAGAGCCATAGATCACCCACTTGTAAATAATTCATATCACACATTTATCACATCTGATACAAAAAAGTATAATAATATTGATCATGATGAATATTAATCCAATTGTAGAGCCATAGATCACCCACTTGTAAATAATTCATATCACACATTTATCACATCTGATACAAAAAAGTATAATAATATTGATCATGATGAATATTAATCCAATTGTAGAGCCATAGATCACCCACTTGTAAATAATTCATATCACACATTTATCACATCTGATACAAAAAAATAAAACTAAATACATTTTTTTAATCAGTATAACCTTATGCAAGGCAGTAAAGCCACTAAGAAACAATGGGTTACAGAATGTGGAAGAATTAGGAACAGAAACATTAATGATGAGCAGAAAGAGAAAAATAGTAATCAGGAGGATAGTAGATAGCGATTGATGTTGCATTTAAATTTATGCAAATTAAAGTTATCTGGAAAGCATGGAGCTGGAAGAGAGTTCCGCAAACAAGAAGTGTAAGTTGATGAGATCTTGACGCCAGTTTAGTACTGCACTTAAAAGAGCTCATGCAAACAATTATGTTGAAAGTATTTATAGAAAAGACACAGAAATTGTTCATGATATTAATGCTATATTAATAAATATAATAAATAATAAAGGCTTCAAATATGTGCATGAAATCAGCTTTTCTCTGTAAAATATGAAAATACTTTTGATACACTGAAATAATTTTTTATTTTTACTATATTTTCTTATGATAACTTTTTTCTTTTTTTTTTTGCAGGTGCTATGTGAACAATATTTGAAAAAACTTCAGAAAGCTGATTTTGATATATTTCATCCAAAACTGCAACAAAGAGACAACCTTTTACCTGTAAAACTTTGGCTACAAAGCATATGGCCTTAGTAAATAGTTGATAAAAAACACAACATTCTTGTTTGATTTATTCTTTCTAATGTATTCAGGAGAATAGAGAGGGTGATGAACCAGTTCAAAGCCATTGTCATGTACAGCAGCAATTGAAACCAAGGACTTGTGTGCTGGAGCATTGTCTTCATGAAAGAAGATCCATTTTGTCAGTTTTCCTGGTCATTTGGTCTTAATAACCTTTCATAATTGCCTCAGCAAGTTAACATAGTACTCTCTATTGATGGTGTGGCCCTTTTGAATATAGTCAATAAACACAATGCCTTTTGCATCCACCAAGAACTGAGGCCATCAGCTTCCCTGCAGAGGAAACAACCTTGGCCTTCTTTGGAACAGGTGAAGATGGATGGTTCCACAGCATTCATTGTCTCTGGCTCAAAGCAATGAACCAAATACTTATCCCAGGTTAGGAAACATTCAAGGAAACCAGCTGCATCTGCCTCACAAAATATCAGATTTTCCTGTGACATCCTCAATATACAATGGTGAGCTGAAAAGTTCATAGACTTTTGTTATATCCATTTCAATTACTGCATGCTTCTGACACCAGGTGTTAAATTAAACGTTTGGTTGCAAAAGGAATAACGAGGATTAGATTTTGAACAACGTTTACTGTTAGTATATACGGTGTCATACAGATATTGCAAAATTAGTGGAATGTCCATTTCTGGTGTATTGTCAGGATGGCAATCAGGGTTAAGAGAAAATTCGGGAGTTGACCTATTTCTTGTGATGACCTGGCCGAGGTCACAGGATATGGTCAGTGTACATATTGGCTGATTGAGGTCACTAAGGTGAGTCGATCTCGTTGATTGTTAGGCCTGCTCTATGGAACAGAGCTGCAGTGATGAATGCCTTGTACATGTTGGTTATGCTGAGGTGATGATGGTGGGTTGCCAAAGTGTTGTCCTGGAAGAGTTAGCAAAGTTACAGATCTGACTATGATGATACAAAGGTACGAGTGTGAGTAATCTAGAGAAGCAACAAATCTGACCTTAGCAATACAGAGAATGCAAACATTAAGAGTTGGGAGAAGTCAAGATTCTGACTTTGCTAATGCTGGTTATGGTGAGGTGTTGTCCAGGAGTGGTTAGTGAAGCTACAAATCTAGCCATGATGATACAAGTGTGCAAGACTGAGTAGTCACGATTCTGAGGTTAATGAGGTGGTGTTGGGTCAATTTCATCGTTGGTATTCACTAAGGTGACTAGGTTTAGATACTGTTGTAGTGAAGCTGGACAGCTGATATGGCTAGTCAAACCTGGGAGTGGCAATGATTGGTGATAGGAGCGGTCATGTTGAGAAGTGGCAGTGATAGTCATTGCAGCATCAACAGCAATTGCCAGGCTGCAATTTTTGATCATCCTCAGAGACATGCTTTTAACCATGTCTGATAGTCCCCAGGGGCATCTCTTTTTCCAGCAGGAACATTTGCGATTGGCCAATGTTGCTTTCATTGCTGGAATTTGCCTCATAGACCGGATGTGATACGTGGATCCTATGCGCAGAAAACTACTTTTTTTTATATCAGTTTCTGCTTTCATGGCATTCGCATCTAGTCAGCATGCAGAATGAATCAGAAAGAGATCTAATCGCAATGGAGTATAACACTATGAAGGAGTGATGCTCAAGCTGTGAAATCTTGCAAGCATTAATTTCATTTAACAGCATATATATTTGCATCCTTACATAATGCCAACTTTGTTTTTATCATCAAATCATTTGACCATTGTGCCGTTTGACATCTTTCAGGTGTCTGTCAATCCAGGTAACCTTAAAGAAATTTCAAACTTAATCTTTAAGTTAAGCTACAGGTCGTCTAGTGGATTAAAGCTTGAATTTTATGACATAGACATTATGAGTTCAATTCCTGGACTGGGTTCTAGAGACTCAGATTCAGTGGAAACAAGGCATGCATTAAGTGAACAGGACTAAGGTAAGATATCCCTAGACGTGGACAGTAGAATGAGTACAATATATCCCTGTAGATTAGATAAAAGGCTCAGTTGAAAAGTTCCTGAAGTTTACCTGGATTGGCAGACAGCTATGGAAATCCAGGTTGTACAACGTTCAAAATTACTTAAAAACAACAAAAATAAGAACATTAGTCTAAATGTAAATAATGATAACACCTCATCACCGAAAAGAAGGCTATATGGTATTGCTAAAGATTTTTTTATAAATGCTATCACTCTTCAGGATGTAGGCAATCACAGCTGTTGCCAGATTCCTTTTCTTTAATGTCTGGGAATTGCCATGACTTCATGGAAAAGTTAGTAGAGTGGTTTGCCATTGCCTTCTCTACAGATTTCACTTATTAGTTGTTTTTTTTTCTTTCAGGATGTAAGCAATCATGACACTCCACAGCTTCCTTTTCTTTACTATCTGGGAATTGCTTTGAAAGTTACTGGAGTACTTAACCAGTTCTCCTTGACCACAGTTTTGAATTCAAAGTAGTTCTCTTGGAGTGACTGCTATCCAATGCTTGAGAGCCCCTGTCTACCTGGAAATTCAACTCAAAGCTGTGCTGGTGATGGCTGGAGAACAGAATTCTTGTTTTTACATAGAGCATTAGCATGAAAGACAGCTGGAATTTAAACTTGGCTTTGCCAATTCAGTTTTTCATGCTAATAAGGGTTACACTGCGTCCATATATATATATATATATATATATATATATATATATATATATATATATATGAGGGTCATTCAATAAATAAGGTGAATTTTTCGGTATAAGGACTTCTAATACAGATAGAAGCTTCCTTTTTTTTTTATTTTTCAACGTAGTCTCTCAGCACTGTCACACACTTTTCCCATCTGTGCACAAGCTTCCGTATTCTCTCAGCGTAAAAATCTTTGGACTGATGTCTCAACCAGTCGCTCACAACACTTTTGACTTCATTGTCACTTTTAAACTTTGTGCCTCTCGTGAACGCTTTCAAGGGACCAAACAGGTGAAAGTCTAAAGGGGCAAGGTCTGGGCTGTAAGGGGGACGAGGGATCAGTTCCCAGCCCAGCTCGTTAATGGTCTGCACCGTTTGGGCTGCTGTGCTGTTTGTGCTCTGCAGTAAGCATCTTTGGCACCCACCGGCAGCTGACTTTGTGTGCTGTCCCAACAGATAAGCTCAAAGTTTTTGCAATGTCACCCTTCTGTCAGACTGAATGAGGTCATTGACCGATTCGATCACCTCAGGAGACCTCACTTCTGTAGGCCTCCCAGGCCTGTCTTCATCCTCAACACTGCTCCGTCCTTCTTTAAACAATTTAGCCCACTTGTAGACATTTTTTTGGCTGAAACATGTGGCACCGTACACAGTTGACATTCTCCTATGAATTTCAACTGGTTTGCACCCTTCAGCAACCAAAAACTTGATAACTGACCGCTGTTCAATCCTGGAGCATGCTTCTTGGTCGGCCATCTTTGTTAATCGCCAAAACTCTGAAAGTTTTTTTTTAATCTGCAAAAGAAATTAAATCCATGGGAAAAAGAAGTAAAACAAAAAAAAAAGGAAGCTTCTATCTGTCCTTATACCAAAAAATTCACCTTATTTATTGAATGACCCTTGTATATATTTATATATATATACCGAGGCGGTCTGAAATATCAAATATATAAAAACATATAAATAAATACTTTCACAAAAAAACAGCCAATTTTTTTCTTTTAATTTGCAACTTGCAATTTGCAAGTTGTTTTATCCATATTATATACATATCAAGAAAGTATACGTGGCTTCTCATTATGCTATATATATATATATATATATATATATACACACACACACACACATATATATATAAAAAAATGTTAATGATTGAGAATCTGTCATCCATTCTTCTTGTTGGTAAAGACCAAATGCTTCCAGAGCTGTCAAAAAATGAAAATTTTGCAGTATCTGACAAATAAATTCAGCTAATATTTTCCTGAACTCAATGAGGTGTTGGATTTAGAGTGAAATCTATTCAAATTATCAGTTGAAAAAGTTCCTGATGATAGCCAAATTGAATTTGTAGAGCGGAAAACTGATTGGCAAGTAAGAGCTATGTTCATTGAGAAATCAATCACAGAATTTTGGCCCTTGATGTGCGACTCTTACCCGAAAGTTACAGAAAGAGCAATCCGTGCATGGCTTCCATTTGTGTTAATATATCTTTGGGAGTCAGACTTTTTAACTTTGTTGCAAGTTAAAAATGAAATAAGATAGTAGATTGGAGGTTGACCTGCGCTGTACCCTTTCAAACACTCCTCTGTATAGTGATTTTGCAAGCATAGCTCAGATGTGACACAAGGCTGAAAGTAGAGGGCACCCAATGAGGATCGAACTCACTATTCAGTCGTAATTGTTCTAGCGAGACAGGCTTGCTAGCCATTACACCACCCCAAGCACTCCTCTGTATATTCCAGAATTGGCTAAGAAAAAACAATGATAGGTTTCTCATTGACTGCAATATTCATCTGAATAAAATGAATTACAAATTTACAATAGCCTGGCATTCTATTGAACTTTTTAATTATTGAATTATAATACACTGATATTTTATTTTTGTATATTAAATTACAATTCTCCATTTTAACTTTTTGTTAATTGCAGTATGCTTCAGTTTGGTCTATTAAATAATTATCTATATATAAAAATCTCGCTTTTGAAACATGAGAACTCTTATGTAGCGAAGGAATCATATTTTTAAAAAAATGTAATATAATATAATATATATATATAGCCTCTCCATCAGCAACCCCTATGTAGCGCCCTCTCGTGCTGACACATGGTAACCGAGCACCTTGGGGATGGGGAAGGAGCTTGACCCCCTTAACATGAGGCATGCAGGCCCACCAGTGTGTGGACTCGCCCTGGTGCCCATGAATCAAACCCCAGCTATGGGTTTAATAGCTCCACTGCCTTATGGAAATCTTCGGGAAAAAAATGCTAAGGAGTAAACCCTACACAAATCCGGAGTGGAGACCCTAAAGCGGATGGACGGCACTCTGTGCTACCTAGCGGCAACTCCTGCAGCCGCACTGGTACCAATTTGTATTGGTTCATCCTCTCCTTTGGACTCTGCTAGCAAGGTCGAGAGGGGGAACTAGACATCCGGGCAGCCCTAGTCCTCCATACACCCAGCCCGGCTCATAGCACACTCAGCGCTATTCCATCGTCTCCCAAGATGGACGGATGCCGAATGATATAAAAAAAACAACTTTTATTCAAGTTTTAAGTTCTCAGCATTTTTCAATTGATATTAAATGTCGGAAACTCTACTATAAAAAAAAAAAAAAATCTATGTAAAGGTAAATGTATTAACCTGGAATAAAATAAAGGATTTTCAATATCCTATTATTTGGAATGCACATTTTCAGGCAGATAATTTTGAAAACAGAGGAATGACATTCTGACATACGGTAAAAGGGGTCATGGAGAAAAAAAAAAGGTTGAGAACCACTGTCTTACAGAATGACATCAGGGTTATGAGAGTTACCATTATAAGTTGTTATATAAAGATTACTTATGCATTATTCTGAGGATTAAAATGTACTTTCCTCAATACCACAACATGATATATACACATAAAAGAAAATTAGAAACATTGCAGGAGATATATACAGTGTAACCCGGATATAAGAGAGTTGTCGGGACCGGAGAAGAAGTCTCTTATATCCGGGTTTAGTCTATTATATATACATTAACTCAGGCTCGAATTTGGGACCAGAGACCATCTCTTATATCCGGGTTACACTGTACCTGTTCTGTGTGGCAGTAAACATGTTAAAATATTTTATAAGCATTAATCAACTTATCAATTTTACTGTCATTGAAGAAATAATAAACAATAGATGAAAATAAACTGTTTTATTCTTAAAAAAAATGAAACAAAAATTTTTCAGCAATAAAATTTTTGTATTTATAACACTAAACATTGTGTGCATATATATTATATATAAACTTGTAATTATTTTACCAAAAATCAATATTTAAGCAACATGTAACAATATTTGCATATTTTTAAAATCTTGTTTTCAACAAAAAACAGTTTTCCTACAATATTTCATACAATGACTATCGTTCCAAGTTCTTCAAAATATGCCAATAATCAGTTCTTATACAATGATATATTCAATGTCAGATATCCCATAACACGTTATATTTTTTTGTTATAAAAATTTATTCCATCATGAAAAGAGTAAATCAAAATCAGAAAAAAATTGTTTTCACCGAGTCTGAAAGGCAGGATATCATTAGACTTGCTAATATTTCATTACCAAAAATTAAATTTTGCTTTACCGCAAATACATATGAATATTGAATTCTACATCAAATACATTTTAAATTCATCTCTATAAATAAAGTGCAGTGTACATATTTCCATCCGTTTTTCGATCTCATTGAAGTAAACACGCGATTAAAAATTGAATAAATAACTTATTTAAAGTTAAATTTAAATGTCGAACAGAGTGAAAGGTTTAAAAAAAAAAAAATTCTTTATTAAAGGTTTAACTTTAATTTCATTTTACATTGCAATTGTCTAAAACTTAAGCAGGGCACAGTACGTGGCTCATGTTTTTGTTCTTTTTCTAACACATGTACTGTGATGTATTAGAAATATTACATAGTTCGGGTTCCCTAATGTCTTTTAAGCTTGACTTTATATGAAGGGATCAAAAAGTAAATAAAAATTGCGCACAAAATTAATGTAAACAAACTATGGAGATCATTTGCGTATACGAAGAAAGATTATGCCGAATTAAGGTGTTGATTGAAGATAAAATAATTTTATTATTTCTAAATTCTTGTAACTTTTACATACATAGGACACTGAAGGTAAAAGGTTGAAGGCCCAAAAGCCCTCCACAGGAGGTAGCCTAAAGTCTGCCCGAAGGTCGGCTTCTAGGCTAGTTGCCAAACTGCATCAATTATGCAACTCGGTTTAAATGCATAGAAATAGGAGAGGGCAGTGTGGGGAAGGTGTGTAAAATTTGATCTGGCACAATGCTTGTTAATAAAGATTCTCTCAACCAAGAGATGAGATTGGAAAAAGTGCCTTTGCCCCAGTGCTGAGAACCCATATGCCACTTGAATATTCACAATTTAAAATTTATAAATAACCTTTAATTTCCTTCTCGAATTAACATTTCAATATAATCACACATAATTTTGTTAGGATAATTTTAGATTTGATGTTAAAGTCCAAGATGTTTCTAATAAAAATTAGGAAATAGCTTTAGTAGTCTGAAACAGCAGCTGCAGTCAGGGGGAAAATAAGTCATTCAAATGCAAGTATTAGGCTGATTTCTTTGCAACAATTGATGCAAATAATTCTCCTTTTACTTTCTCTAAATTTTCCTCTAATGTCTTAATTTTTGTTTTCAGTCTTTCGTTGGTTGAACTGAGTTCTTCAATCTCCAAAATAATGCTATGATTGTTCTTTTTACGCTTTTCTCGGGACTTTCGAGAAGCCAGGTTGTTTCTTTGTCTTCTCTCATGATATTTCTCTACAACAGATACGTTGTCACTAAATGAAGAGGTAGCTGGTTGCTGTAAAGACTGAACACTTTCGCTATCATTACTAATTGGTAATTGTTCTTGAGGAGTTGTACTCATTTTTATATCGGCAGATATTGAATCAATAATTGCAGTCATATTTTCTGATAGTGATACTAAGTGTTGCTGCTGCTGCTGCTGCTGCTCTATAGATTCATTATCAATTATATTCTCTGCCTGGGTTGACTGCTTTTGGACTGAAGCCTACAAGAAAAGAAAAACAATATAAGAATTAAGATCTTCATAATTTAATCAAATTTTAAGTTATTTGCATTTGTTAAATAAATGTCTTCCTTTCATTTTTGGGATAATTAAATGTCTTGCTAAATAAATGCCTTCTTTTTAATTTAAACACCAGTAGATTCAAAGCTTTCTTCAAACCGATGAATTACACATTTTATAAACCATAATATTTTACAGATCACGACAGCTATTAGGGAGATGTAATTAAATATACTTTAATGTTTAAAAAACGAGATTCTGGTTCAGTAGGAAAAGTAAAAATGGCTTATTAACTGAGGGAGTTATTTCCCTTTGCATGTACAGCCCAATAAGAATGCTCAATTCTCTTGGACTGATAGATCACGACTGCTATTAAGGAGATGTGATTAAATATACTTTAATGTTTAAAAAAAAAATTATTCAGTATTATTCGGTAATAAGCATAGCACAAATATCTATATTGTGGAAAAAGGAATTTTCAACAATATACGCATTTTTTACATATTTATGGTTAATTTTTAACTTTTATCAAAAACAATGTTCTTGTACACATAGTTATGGATAATATACATTAATTACTAATTTTTTTAATTAATAACTATTTGTGCTCAGTTGTTGACATTAATAGCTATCTGCTGATGTGTTAAAACTTTGGAATAATGCAATAATAAAAATTTCAATTTCATCTCTCTGATAGATGTCGCAATCTGTTAATAAATAAAATTTTCTGTATTAAATGTAAGTATAAATAAATGATTACAAAGTATTTTTTCTAACTTCACTGTCAAATGTTATTATGGAAGTCATAAAAATAAATATTTCTATCTATACCATTTTATTGAGCTATTTCCATGATGATGAACAACCCTCAGTTTGCAAAATAAAATCTCACACCCCCAAATTCTTGTAAATATATTTAATAAAAATATATAATCTCAACATCATATGGTATATTTAAATATATCAGTATAGCATTAAGATTATACCGATATTTGTTGGTTTATACCAATATTATTACAAAAACTAATTTGCATAATAAACAATCTGAAGTTCATATTTTGTTGTTTTGTTCAATTACTTTCAACATTTCAAGTCATTTTCAAAGGCCGAAATTTTCAATTTTGGTAAGTACTTGAATAAAATAATATGAACTTTGGAAAGTTTATCCACAATTTAAAGCATAATACTTAACACCTTATTCAAAAATTCAATAAAAATCAAACAGATAGACCTTGTCGGTTCTTTTAAATCAAACTTATTCTATGTGTGTGTGTGTGTATATATATATATATATATATATATAAAATGAAGAAATATAGTTTTACAGTGTGCTATATTTATGGGATAAAATGCTCAATATCAGATAGAACGTATGTAAATATAAAAGTGAACATTGAAGTCAACACTCAGAGGCAATAGGCTGTGTCATGCTAGACACAATCGTCAGGCTGTGGGCCTGACGATTGTGTCTAGCATGACACAGCCTATTGCCTCTGAGTGTTGGCTTCAATGTTCACTTTTATTTTATATATATATATATATATATATATATATATATACATACATACATACATACACAGGGTGTATAAAAATACTTTTACAAACTTTAGGGGCAGGTTCCTACCAACAAAACAAGGTAAAATGTCCATATAAACATGTCTAAAAGGCCATGTAGAATGTGTTCTTTGTAGTCAGTTTGTAGTGCCACAGATCCTGTCTAAGCAACGCGACAATAAACAGCAGCAAAGGTTGGATGACTTGGCTGTCTTCGGTATGGAAATGCAATCTGATACAGCTGTGCAGCCATTAGCATTTGCATGGCGGTATGTAAAAATCATGTCTGCCTGCTCATGAATATCCTGCCATTGTTAAATGGAACACTTCTTAGTTAACTCACTACTACACACGTTATGACAGACTAGCCACAAATGTACACAACTGACAAATGTAACCTTGTCTACATGGCAACACAGTACCATCTACCATAAACTTTCTTTAAATTTAACTCAAAAACAAAAGATTTGCAGACATACATTTATATGGGCTTTTGTCCATGTTTTAGGGTGAGGAACATAGCCCCAATATTTGTAAAAGTATTTTTGATATACTGTATGTGTGTATGTGTGTATATATATATATAAATGAAGAGAGTGAGGAAAATTCTACAGAAAAATAAAAGACATTTACTTGCTGGCTGAATATTCAGAGACAATGAGCAAGTGATTGAAAAGCAGCTTGAAATGGGAAATCATAAAAATTACTAAAAAGGAAAAATCTTCATTCTTTGTGTAGAAATAGAGTAAAAGACAGATAATTGAGAGGGTATCATAAAAATGTGTGAATTCAATCTTTTTCATATGTGAAATTAATCCATGTTTGTTTTATAGATTAAATCATGAACCATATATATATATATATATATATATATATATAGTTTTAAAAATAAGGAATTTATTAATGGTGATAGTCCCTAAGGCCCTTTCGTCCAACATCTCATCAGGAGAAAATCGTTGGAAAAATTGATAAATTAAACAAAAAGAACAGCAATGAAAATGTAGAGCAAAAAAAAAAAAATGTGTGTGTGTGGGGGGGGGGGGGGGGGCACGGTAAAATCAATAACGTTTTAGTATATATACTTATAACGAGGGGAGGGGAAATTGCGTGTAAATAATTAAGGAGGGACAGTTAAAATAAAATATCCCCCAACAGATTAAGGGACTTCACAAAATCCTTCTGCCGGCAATGAGAAGGTTTCCGTAATCCTATACAGATTGATTCCAAAATCTTCAAATGATCGTTGGAACCAGCTATGTGAATAATTTTGAACCACGCTTTCGTATACGACTTGGCACAGGCTATATTCTCTACTAGGTGTTGCGCAATAGCCGATTCCATATTTGTAGAGGGAAGATAACACGTGTTATCTATTTTGCCAAGTCATATTTTAGAAGGTACACGTTGATTAATTCTTGTTTCCAAATGCAAGGTTGTACGCCCCACATAACCAGCAGTGCACTGGCAATTAAATTCATTTACCAAATTACTTAATTTAATGTAGGGGAATGAAATTCCCTAGTCTTCTTATTAATAATTAATAAGGGCTTCTGGATAGCCATTACTGAGGAAAATCTCCCTAATGTTCTCAAATTCACAGTCCAGTCTAGTAGGAGAACAAATTTTGAGCGCCCTGTACACCAAGGTTTTAATAAGATTAATTTTCCTTGATGTAGGTGCAAACGAACACCAATTCAAATACAGGTCAGTAAAGGTAGGTTTACGATAAATACTTGTAAGAAAACCCCCTCTACTACGCTCAACAAAAACGTCCAAAAAAGGCAAACAATTGTCCTTCTCCACTTCCATAGTGAAGGACAAAGCCTTTATGTAAGGAGTTAAGTTTATTAAAAAAGTTTATGGCCTCACTTTCATTTGAAAAAGTTGCAAAAGTGTCATCAACGTACCTGAAATAAATAAACGGTTTAGACACTTTGCCAAAGAGCAACGACCCGTGGTAGCCCACAAAAATATCAGCCAACGCAGCGCCAAGGGGACTACCCATCTGGACCCCATCCACTTGGCTATACATGACATTATCAAAGCTAAACTCCACTGGACTGGTACAAAGTGTCATAAATTCAATAAATACATCCCTAGGAAAAGGCGGTGGAGTAATGTCACCTTCATATAACGAGTCTGCACAAATATTAATGGTCTCCCTTAATGGTACGTTAGTAAACCGACCGGACACATCAAAAGAGCACATAAAATCAGTATCAGGGCAAAGCGAGAACGAATCAGGTATACAATATTTAGCATAAAATGTTCGAACCGGTCATATGACATGCAAAAGACATTGAGCCAAAGAATGTTGGGCTGAACCAATCATTGATAGTATGGGTCTCAACAGAATAATATATATACTTATACATTATTGATTTTAGCGTGTTTCCCCACCCCTTTTTCTTTTGCTCCTCATTTTTGTTGCTGTTCTTTTTGTTTAATTTATCAATTTTTCCAACAATTTACTCCTGATGAGATGTTGGACAAAAAGGGCTTAGGGACTATTACCATTAATAAATTCCATGTTTTTAAAACAGGATATAGATTTTGTACCTCCAAGCATTTGTTATATATATATATATATATATATATATATTTTCGATCCTAGCTAGAGGCAACCGGACGTCTAGCCACACTGATGAGCTGTGAAACAGCGAAACAGTCTGTCTGCGGATGACAAAAATATATATATATATATATATATATATATATATATATATGAAGAAATATAGCCTTAAAGTGTGCTATATTTATGGGATAAAGTGCTCAATATCAGAGATAGAGCGTGTGTAAATATAAAAGTGGACATGGAAGTCAGCACTTAGAGGCGACAGTCTGTTTCATGCTAGTGCAATCGAGATATATATATATATATATATATATATATATATTATATATATATATATATATATATATGTGGACATGTGGCCGAGTGGTTAGGACGTTTGCTTTCTAACCATGAGACCCAGGTTTGAATCTCACTGGGGTAGATTTGTCAGGAAGGTAACTTCTAGAAGTTATCGGTCTGGAGGAGGTGATCCCAGAGTGCAGCACCTTTAGAGTGGGCCTGAAAACCATACCATGGGTTGATCCAAGTCTTGGGAGTGAAATTAGGTAGACAGAACCCTTGGGGACCCCTCGGTGGTTGTGCTAGCACAAAGTCACAAGTCATCATGACCAAGGGTGTGACTGTTGATCATACTAGATGATGCGCTCTCTCCCAGAAACTGTAACTAAGGTCTGCTCAGCATAGCTGCATTATAAACCACTGATGGGCTCTGTGGGTGTTGAGCAAGCATCTGCAACAAGGATTAGCTAGCCACACCAGTAGACTGGCATCCTCAGATACAAATGGCCAGCCACTGCTATATATATATATATATATATATATATATATATATATATATATATATATATATATATTAGTTGCACATTTAAATAACTTAGACGTTACTATATGTGTATGTTAACATCATAAAATTTAAAAATCGTACTGTACATAAGTTTAGCATTTTTCACTCCACAAGTAAAAGATTTAATTTTCAGATGAACACAACAATTTTGTCTTAGAAATAAACAAGACCCTGATGATGACATTGTGCTAATGTCGAAAGTACTCAGAATAAAATGAACATGCATAAACATGGTAACTTTCTTTCTTCCTTTAATAAGAAAAGTTGTTTATAAATATGACAGGATCCTATTAAACAAAACTTGTCTAAATTATTTAATCAGACATATCTCAATATATCTCAGACTGAGTATATCTGTAAAAGGACAATATGAATAAAGACAAAAAGAAAACTTATCTTCATTGATGCATTTCATTCTCCAAGGGACCTTATCAAAGCAAATGATTAAGTCCTTCAGAGGACGAAACATGTCAGCTAAAATAAGTTTTCCTTTCCTCTTTATTCATATATAACAATAGTAATAATAACATAGCATCGCTATGAAAGTAACAAATTTGCTAACTTATGGCATTGGTTTGAAAGTGTTTCTGCCCATTTTGTGTGTATAATAGATAGATAACTTTGTCATTGACACTGATTTTATTTTAATCTCTTTATTGCATTTATTAGTAATCAAACCCTTACCTCTTCAGAGAAGGCAAACAGAGTGTTGATATTCTCAGGAATCAGCAAGTTTTCTAGATCCCAGGAGAATGAGTCAGCTGTAGAATTCATATCAGACATTAAATCAGGACCTGCAAAATAAAATAAAACATTCTGATTGTAAATCCTTAACATTCTATCCTTGTAATTTGATAAATCCTAGATAAAGGTATTGTAATTATTTACATTGCTCGGACTGTTGTCCTCATCTTTATTGCCATATTTTTTCATACTGTATTTTTGTTATGAAAGCTTCTCTTAAGAAAGTAACATTTTCACTGTTGCATTGTTATAGTATTGTTGCCTGGCTGTACTGTCCCATTTTGGGGAAAACTAGGAAACTGCCTTTTACTAAAAATAAATAACTGATGGTGATTTCTCATGGACATTGGCATTTTGGTTTTTGTTCACATCTTCTGTTATACAAACTATGCTAAATTTCTTTTATATGCAGTTTCTCCTTCAAGATGTGGGCGATCCTGGCTCTCCACAACTTCCTATCCTTTGTAGCTCTAAGCTCTCTTCCCCAGTCTGTTCTGACATCCATTTACATAAACTGATTAGTTACATTGGTGAGTGTTTACCTCTGTCTTTTTTGTCTTCAACATGTCTGGTGTCAAATTCTCCAAGCCTTCTTTCCTTATTATATGTCACAGAAATTTCAACTGTCTCTTTCTGGATATTAATATATAAAGATAGACTTCTCAGCTATATTACAACATTGCTATAAAGTTTCATTACCAGTGAATATTGTAAATAAATTTATTCAGTATCATAATGATTAATGCTTTATCTATTCTGTCCACCACTTTTGCAATCAGTTTCTATCAACTGATTGTTATTGTCTTATAAGATTTCTGTTGATACCTAATTTGGATAATCTGTCAATATTTTCACTGCTGCATTGTTTCCTGGCCTTACTGGCCCATTTGGGGGAAAACTAGAAAACTGCCTTTTACTGGAAATAAATGGCTATTAAGACTCTTATGGCAATTTCTCACGAGCACTGCCATTTTAGTTTTGATAAGATAATACAGACTAAACTAAATGTTATCTCCAGCATGCAACCATCGTATGGAGTTACTACACTGCACCTATCCAGTGTGTCACACAAAGTGTTGCCTGGGGTGTTACGGTCTCAAAGTCATTAAGTGTACAGGAATCTTCAAGATTGGGGCAAACTAGAAGATGCTCCATAGTTTGTGATTGCTCACATTGGCAGCTGGCATCATCATTGGTGGCAGAACCCCATTTCTGAAAATTGGCTCTACAGTGACCAACAGCTGTTCAGAGGCAATTCAGGAACGACCAAGCTTCGCTAGAGCCAGGGGGAGAGATTCTGTAAGGCTGAGAGAGAGACTGCACTCCATGTTAAAGTAACTGCACCAGAGGCAGATGCTGATTAGGAAATCTGTTGTTCAGTAGTTCAACTGAATAGAAAAGGTAATGTCATGACTTGAGCCTCTTTGTTTTTGGTTCACAGTTTGGCCACTTAAGAACACCAAGTGCTGTAAGCTTAGATGTGCAGGTGGTGTAACAAATAATGGCTCAAAATTGTTAATCTAAGAGCTAATTTCCAATTCCTGTTGAGTTTGTTATATTTTTACTTAGACACAAAGGGGGTTGCATTCTGGGGAGTTATGTAAGGAATGATATGGTCACGGAAATTGTCTGACAGCCATGACTGGGATCTCTTGCTTGTGTGGCATGGTGCAGAATCCTGTTACCAGACATAGGGCCTTCCAGTAGCCACTCTCTTGACCCAAGACATCACTACCTCCTCAAGGTACTTGATGTAGACTTCCGTGTTAAGTCTGAGGTTCTCACCAACAAATTTGTGCATTCTTTTCTTATCAGAATGATCAGATTGAGTTTTTCAAGCTGCCATACCTTCGTAATCACCATTGAACTCATCCAACTCTTTTCAAATCCTCTCCACTGTCCTCGGATTGACACCCAAACACTCTAAAATGTTTGTATTGGAGCTTCCGGGACAAATACCAAGAAGTACTGCCTGCCATTTTTAAATTGCTGGCAGAGAAAATTGCGTCATGGTGGTCTTTTTCTCACAGTCAGTGCTAAACTGAGCCTGCTATACTGTGTAGTCGACAAAATCAAAAACAAACAATGCATATGCATGAAATTAAAAATATAAAATAGCAACAATTTACCTATCATACTCTGTATATCCACACACACATATACATATATACAGAGAGAGAGAAATTTTAACTATCTCTTCCTCATGTTAAGTGCCTTTTCAGTTGCCATCGTCTCTAGAACTTTGTTGTTGCTCACATGTTCAGTTCATGGTATTCTCAGCATCCTTCTGTAGAACCACATTTCTGTTGCTTCAAGTCTCTTCTTCCTCTGTGAGGAGATTGTCTAGCATTCAGTGCCATATAGGAGGCTTGATAGGACATAACAGCTCAGTACTCTTTTCTTTGTTTCTGCTAAAACTTTCACATTGCTCATCTAACAAAAGAATATTCTCCGTGGATTACACATTACATCATTTTACTTTGATGCTATATGAGGTCTGATAAAAAAAAGTATCAGGAATGTTGCTATGGTGCCCAACTGACCCTACTGTACTGTGCAGTTGACAAAATCAAAAATAAACAACATTCATGCACAAAATCAAAAATATAAAATGGCGACAATTTACCCATCGCAACTTGTACTTTTATATTTTTAAGTTTACCAGCAAAGAATAGGTGTGTGTTTCTTGAAAAGACTTCAATGACTTATCAAAATAATTTGACTGATAATAAAACTTATCAGGTAACAGTATGACATTGCATTTTTGTATTATCTTTTTTTCCATGTGATTTTTATCTTTTGCCTAGTGATAACATTGTTTGATGTTTTTTGTATTAGAAAAGATAACATATTTAGATTAAACTTTGTCACAGTAATCTGTAAACAAGATTTTTTTTTTTTTTATTTTTTCAGTTGTTTTATAAAGGGTGTTCCAATAAAATGTGAATTAAGTTTAAGCGTCTAATGATTTTTTTCTTTTTCTTTCAGATTCAACAACTTAAGACTTTGGCAATTTAAACCATGGAAAGATTAACAATCAAACAAGGTGTCAAAGTTATTGAAGCCTATTATGAAAATGGACATTCAAACAGAAATGCAATGAGAAGTTCCCAGGTTGCATCATCTCTCAAAACAGTGAAGTCAATTGGCAACCATGATCGTGCGACTTGACGACTTTAAATTTCTTCCTTTGTGGTCATCTCAAAAGTAAGATCTATACCAACAAACCAACAACAATTCAACAGCTGAAGGATGAGATAATAGGGCATATTGGTGAGATTTAGTAGCAACTATGCAGAGATGTCATCAATATGCAGACATATGGGCGATATTATTTTTCACACATAATTACCCTGACTTAAATAACATGATCCAATAGAGAAATAAATAAATTTTCACCAATAACACTGATTTATTTACTGCTGACTTTGATCCGTCTTAATGAAACACCCTTTATAAGACTCTAAAAATACGCAAGCCAGTAGACATTCCATTCAAAAAATAAGACAGATGTCTACTCAAATGTGTAACCACTAAAAATAACATCTTTACATTTGCCTTGATGAAGTCTATCAGAGGAAGAAACACATTAGTTAAGAAAAGTTTTCATTTGACTGATTCGTTTGCTGTCTTATCAACGCTTTGCAGGTTATTTCAAGCTAGATAATTTTTTTTTGAGGTGGGGGGAGATAATAATGGTTTAATGATACAAATCTTACTAATTAACCCCTAGCTGGAGGGAGAAGAGGTGGATTCATACCTTTCCTAAGGGTATTTACATGCAAATGAATATAATGAAACAAACAGGAATTGAAACTTGGCTGTCTGATTAATGATTTCAAGCCATTATCCATTACAACACCAAGTATTCCCAAATGGTCACCCATCTAGGTATCGACCAGGTTCAATGTTGCTTTACTTCACTGATTGTCTAGGAATCAGTGTTTCAACGTGATGTGACCATAAGCTAAGAAAAGTTTTCCTTTTGAGATTATATATATATATATATATATATATATATATATATAATCAGTCAGTCAGTTATGTGCCATGCGTAATACACATGTAGGCAATCATGTATCTTCCGATACATGACTGACATGGCAAATTTTTTTTCTCACAGTAGGTTGCCCTTTCTTTTATAGACCAGTTGCCATTCAAGGCTATAGAACCTGGTCTGTCCTGCTATTTACCTATAGCTGGGGGGAGAAGAAGAGGATTCATACCTTTCCCAAAGGTATTAGCACGTAAGTGAATATAATGGATTCGACTGGAATTCAAACTCGGCTCTCCAATTCCTCAATTTGAGCTACTATCCATTACTCAAATGGATAAATATAGGTAAATGTGCATGCAAGCATTCATATATATATATATATATATATATATATATATATATATCCTATAATGTAAGAAAAAACAGTGCTCAATGTTAAATAACAGAGCTATTTAATATATTAAAAAAATATATATAATACCCTATGCACAATTCTGTTTAATGTTATTTAAACTAAGCAGCATGTGTGTGTATATATATATATTAAAATATACTTATGGTACAATGGGTAAATTGTCGCCATCTTTATATTTTTATTTCACTCATGCACATTGTTTTTGTTTTGTTGCCTGCACAGTATAGTAGGGTCTATTGGGAACCGTCTGTGAGAAAAAAAGCACCATGACACAATTCACTCCGCCAGAAATTTGAAAATGGCATACTGTACTGCTTCGCATTTATGTTGGAAGCTCCAATACAAACATTTCAGAGTGTTTGGGTATCAATCTGAGGAGAGTGCAGAGGATTTGAAAAGAGTTGGATGAGTCTAATGGTGATTATGAAGATACACCAACTTTGAAGATTCACTCTGGTCGTTCTGATAAGAATTTGTTGGTAAGAGCCTCACAAAGGCCTACATCAAGTGCCTTGAGGAGGTAGTGCTGCCATGGGTTCAAGAGGGTGGTTGCTGGAAGACTATGTCTGGCAACAGGACTCTGCACCATGCCACACAAGGAGGAGAACCCAGCCATGGCTGTTAAACAATTTCTGTGACCACATCACCCCCGACATCTGACCACATCACCCCCGACATCTGGCCACCTCAGTTTCCTATTTCATATACATAAAAGTATTGCAAGTCATTAGTAAATTCAGTTTTCATTATCTGATCCACTGTTTTGTCCTTGTGGGTCTCCGCTAAATTTAGCAGATAAACAGAAAAAATTGTTTAACAAACTACTCAATTTGTAAAGCTTCTATCATTCTCTTGATACTTAATCTGGCACAAGGCCAAAAGATGCAGCACCCAATAAGGATTTTAACTCATTGCAGTATGAATGGACTATTTTTTTTATTTGAACTCTCATAATGAATTTTTTTTTAAAGAGCTATCCTAAACATTTTTTGTTTTGATTTTTTTAGGATTCGTTTAAAACTTATTTCCTGGAATTAATTAAACTGAAAAATGCTTTTTCCCGTATACAAGACTCATTTTTAAGCTTTAAGATGACGACATGTGATCCAAGGTCGTTTTTAATAGAGGGTGGGTATCAAACATTGACCGGTCCCCACTATCATGCTGGTGTCTATATTCCAGCGGCCCTCTCTTGTTTTAGTGCAAGGGGGAAGGTGCTGCAGCAGAGTTCTATAATTGACAGGATCAGGCGTCTTCTCCATTATTGATTAAAAAAAGAAAGAGAGAGAGTAAGAGATACCACGCATTGATCAAAAAAGTTTTAAAAGTTCAAAAAAGAAAGTACTTCTGAAAATTAATGGCAGTTAGTCTTAGATAATTTTTTACCCAACTCAATTCAATAATGATCATCAGAGATTTAATTGAAGATATGAAAACAGCTTGTTTAATTATCAGTTCCACCAAAAGAGTGAGTCGGCTGAAGCCACCCTCGTCCTTCCTATAGCACCGTAAATAGGACAAGACAAAACAGAATCATATAGCAACAATCAAAACACTGATCATTGTTTCTATGGCAATGCTGAATACTGTTTTGTTCTTTTCAAAACATCGCTAGCGTGTGGGTGTCACAAAAAAAAAAAAAAACTACCTACATGCTTTATTGATTGTCAAAGTAATGACTGCACGTCTTACCTGTGTTAAATAGGCCATTTGTCTTCCATTCCAAACGTCGAGGAACAAGAAAAGTCCAAAGTCGACTGCTCTGTCTCTCCTGTACCTCCAACGTCTTCAATCTCATGAAAGAAGTCATCAACCATACTGGGACTAAATAAATCGTCTAAAAGTAGTGGAAGGCACTGGGCGGAGTTCTCTTCTGTCGGGTTTTTTTCTTCACAGTTTGAGTTAATCATGCTGCTGGGCTCTTGTGTGTGTTGGGTCATGAATAGTTCACTATCCACAATAGTAATGACTTGATTTTTGCAAAAAGCTTCTGTCTCCACCTTCTCAAATTTAATTTCGAGGAGGTCTTTCTCTTTTCTCGCCAACACTGACAACACGACCTCTGAACTCCGCCTTCTTGGCCTCTAAACGAAAATTCAAAAGAAAAAACAGAATTAGAACTTGAAGTTTTAAAAAAATAAAAATTATAAATTGTTACCATTGTATTTATTTATTTTTACAATTTTTCTCTTTTTTTTTTTTTTTTTTAAAATGCAAAATTATATTTTTCGCTCCGCTATAAACAGGAAAATATTCTCAAATTCCTAATTACTAGAAAAGAAACTAGAACTAAAAAAAAAA
The DNA here is from genome assembly GCA_964036315.1 of Acanthosepion esculentum. Taxonomy (NCBI): domain Eukaryota; kingdom Metazoa; phylum Mollusca; class Cephalopoda; order Sepiida; family Sepiidae; genus Acanthosepion; species Acanthosepion esculentum. The sequence continues at coordinate 69,595,892 of OZ038513.1, read as the reverse complement.
AAAAAAAATTTTAGACTATGCACATTTCATTTATTTTTTAAAACTTTATTTTAGGAAACTTTTTTTTGAGTTTGACATTTATTTCAGTCGGCTTGTTGATAAGTGCACTGTGCACATAAAAATTGCTTTTTTTTAAGAGTGAAAGAAAAGTAAAACAAAAGTTAAGTTTCTTTTTTAGTATTTTAAAAATGTTGCGTAATTCTTAGTTAAAAAAAAAAGTTTTGAACTTTAATTACACCATTTCTAATATTGTTTTATGGCATAAGAAAAACTCACCAATTTATTCTTACCTCCTTTCTTCTCGTTTCTCTTTTCTGCTACTGACGGTGAGGCTATCAAAAGCGGATATGGTGCAACATTTATTTATAGATTTTACGTAATTTTCAACCAATAGAAGAAAAGTTTACTAGAGTGAAACTGGTTCTGATTGTCATGTTCCCATTGAAGATCACATGGCGCAGGGAAAGTACAAACAGATGCGGGAGGTGGTGGACGAAAAATGTGTCGATTAAATAAAAAATAAAATCAATTGGGGGTGGAGTGGGGAAACTGGTTATGATTTCAGTGTTTTTATATATATATATATATATATATATATATATATATATCTTTGTATTGTGAAGATATTTATTGTGTTTCTTTTTCTGACAAACATAATTCTTGTACTTTGATCACATAGAAACTTTTTTTCAGTTTTCATTCACTATCAAAATTAAACATTCATTTTTGTTTTAAAACAAAAAAGCATTATAAATTTTTTTAAAGTGGGCCATCCTGTCGTATCTGCTTCAATTTTTTTATTACTAATAAATCTTTCAGGTAATTTAAATTTTCTGGAAACCATGAACTATTTATTAGACTTAACGAGTCTTTTTTTATGATTCTTGCATAAAATTAAAAAAGAATTACAAATTTCAGTATTTTTTAAAATTATTTTCTCTGATTTAAAAATAAAATGTTCTTAAGTTTTTAAAGCTAAGTAAAAAAAAAAAAGATGCTTGCAATACGCAGGTAATTTTACAAAACAATTACTGTGGAAAAACGCAAATAATTACTTACTGTCATTAGTAGACAATTAATTAGAGTACTTGTTTTAATTTTCCTGCAATGATCTTTATTGAATTCATTGCCCTCTAAAACAATTTTCGCATAATAATGAATGTTCTCCTTATATTTCTTTAATTAGCCTCATACTCTGAGCCATTCTTTGGATTTGAAAAGTCGTGATTTAAAACGAAAACTGGCGTCCGAAATGCAATTTCAAGTATTTTTCAGTCAAAAGAATTTAAAGTAAAAATTTAATTTTTTAACTTAATCTCTCTGAAGAAGAAAAAATTATGAATGATCATGTTCAATTTTAATTAACAACATGGCCAGTAAGTTCATAACAGTACAAAAAAATTTCTACCCCTCTCTATAATACATATTTTAAAATACTTCCCTGACACATGCCGGGAAATTTTTAAAAAATATTTTAAGCCCAAACTCCAGGATGCCCCCACTTCCTTCCCACAAGATAGCCCCTTCCCGAAGGAGTAGCACTGAATTTACTGACCGGCGTCTGAAACGTCCCCCCAAAGTGCTGAGAGGAATTGGTTTAAATTTTTCCAATATTGTCGTTGTTAAGCAGACTAAAGCACTAAACTGACCTTGTGTCACTTTAGGAATTTAAATCAAATCTGATAGGAATAATTCTTTGCTTGTGTAAATTCGATTTCCTGCATAATTTTTCTCATTTTTTCCCAGAGTTGGGTGTACCTTTGAGAACATGTGCCGGTACCTTTTTGTGTGTGTGTGTGTGGGGGGGGGTGTTGCCAAGAAATTAACCCGTTTATGCGCTAACGTCAATCAAATGCCATTTCAGAGCTAGAATGCCGACTTGAAGTGTTTTCATTCTGCTTGAGATGGTCTTTAAATAAAATAATTTAGCTAGTTTTGTTTACCTCTTACATTTTTATATCTTTGTAAATAAGAAAGAAAAAACATTGATTTTATTTAAATTTCAATTAATTCGTTCTATCTTAAATAACACTGAATTAATTACATTGTTTGAATTCCTTCAAAAAAATTCTTCCTAAGTAAAAAAAAAAAAACAAAAAAAAACGTGTTTATGCGTGACGTCACGGCTTAAATTTGTGACGTCATTAACATTCTAAAATGGGTTCGTACAACACTCAACACGTGTTTATATTTGTAGCTTATGAATTCATAAAAAATTCTTGATGATGAATAACTTGGTGGCTCTAGATACGACCACCTAAGTTGCTTTCATTTTTCCTCAGAGATTAATTAATTGTAATAAGTTATATTAGTCACTATTTTTCATTCTATGATTTCAAATAGATGTTTCTGAAGACGAAGCCAGTCGTGAAATTCTTCTGAAATATAAGGGAGGTAATCCAGTGTTTGTCTGAAATCAACAAATCCCGATGACATACTTTCCAATAATTTTTTACCTGACTCTGCCGGGTCGGGTGGGTATAAAATTATGCGTTCGAGATTTAGGGCCATGCTTTACCCAACCTTAGGTGGGGAATAAGGCTAGCTAGAGTCATTAACTAGTGTCTGAGGTGTCCCAAAAATAGAAAGTGTCCACGAGGAGGGGGGGGGGTGTCTTGAGCAATTTTTTTTTCTGTAGTTCATCGTAGGATCCAATATTAAATTCGGCCATGTACCACATTCAGTTCGAGTGGGCGAACCGATAATCTTTTTCCCAGTGTCACATAACTGGGTGGGGGCCCACTATGAAAGTTTTATTCACGTGGTGAATAGGTAAGTGTAGTAGAGAAGAGGGGTGGGTAGTCATCGATATATGTCCTTCACCAATTTCAATATGCGTGATATGTTGAGGAGTGACGCAACAACAACGTTCTTTTATTTATATATGACCAAGATACCACTATTTGAACATCGGAATACTAATTTCCATTTTTGACACTAAAATAAATATACTAGTTCAAATAAAATTTTAAAAATTCTTTTGGGAGAAATAATTTTTATTAGCTTTCTTTTTAACCTTCTCGAGAATTGTCAGAATCGAAAAATAGATTTTTTTTTTCTTTTTTAATATAATTTTAAAAGGTGAGAGGGGCTCTTATTCATAACAATCAACACACATTGAATGAAGTAATAAAAAGTTAAAACTTTTGTTCGGATGTTTTCTATTAATTCACCCCAGAATCTCCCGCAAGGCGAGGCCCTTCCATTGCACTGCGGTTGGGTTTCGTAACCGCACAAATGCGGGTGACTTGGGTGCGCTATTCCTAAATGTCGGGGTCAGTATTCGCGCCCACTCACCCCAATAAACAAGCCAAAAACAGATTTTTTTTTTTTTATTTAACCATCAGCACTTGCAAGATTCGAATGATTGTTGGAATTTGATTGAAAAATTTTGATTTAAAAATAAAATTCATAATTTCAAATGAGTGCTAACAAAACACACACACAAAAAAAAACAAACAAACAACAAACTTTGACTTAAAATTTATAATTTCTTGGAGTGAATTAAATATTTACTATAAGTAACTTATTATTTGGCGTGAAATAACAAGTAAAAAAAGTAAAATAAAATGTAAGGTTGCTATTGCTACGTGTTTTTTTTATTATTTCTTTTGCATAAAAACTCCAACAATACAAAAAAAAGACCACACGATTCAATGAACTTTTTTCTCTCCTCGATAAATGAAATCAGCAAAAGTAAAGAGCGTGGGGTCAGAAAATTAGGTACACAATTTTTGTCACTTACAAAATTTTTCTATAAAGAAGGTTAAATTTCTTTAAAATTATTTTGTTGACAGTTTTTTTAAGCCACAAGATAACTACGGTAAGGGGTAAAAATTTGCTTTTTAATGCCCAAACGTCCGCGCGCTAAATATCTCTTAAAATTTTCCCAAATCGTCATAATTCCGTGTAAATATTGTACATGCTGAACTCGAATTAACAATTAAATTATGAAGAAACCTACCGTTTTGGGAGTTATCGACAAGAAAAAAATCGGACTTCTTGTTGGTCGTTCATCCCCCATTACTCCCATAATGTTCACTAATTCAGTGCCGAGTACATCCGGTGGCGCAAGCTTAAATTTTGGCTTTACATAAAACTACCGTAAATCAGTGTATTTTTTGGCGGGGGATAAGTGTTGTTTAACTTAGAATTAAACAACAAAAATTACAATGTAAAGAAAGGCTAGAAAGGAATTTTTTTTTCTTTTGAAAATAAAACAAGTTAACTTTCAAATATATGAAAATATTGAATTAAAAAATAAAAAGAATAAATTAAGTAGTACAGTAAAGCATTTTTAATTTTTTTAAAATTGAAAATAAAACAAAGTTTGTAAAGAGAGCAAGGTAAAAGTTTCAAATATATGAAAATAATGACATTAAAAAATGTGCAAGTATCTAGTTTCTAGCATTTTTTCAAATTGTAATTTTATTTTCTAAATTAGCTGTCTCTTCAGAAAGTTTGCGCATTTTTTAATTTTTCATTATTTTCATATATTTGAAACTTTCACCTTGCTCTCTTTACAAACTTTGTTTTATTTTCAATTTTTAAAAAATAAAAAATGCTTTACTGTACTACTTAATTTATTCTTTTTATTTTGTCAATATTTTCATATATTTGAATGTTAACTTGTTTTATTTTCAAAAGAAAAAAAATTCCTTTCTAGCCTTTTCTTTACATTGTAATTTTTGTGTTTTAATTTTAAGTTAAACTACACTTATCCCCCCACAAAAAATTACATTGCTTTACAGTAATGTGTATTGCATTTCGGAAATGAACTTATGTAAGGGGAAGTAAATAGGCCAAAATTTAAGCTTGTGCCACCGGACGTACCCAGCCCTGAATTAGTGAGGAGTATGGCAGTAATGGGGGACGAACGACCAACCAGAAGTCCGATTTTTTCTTGTCGATAACTCCCAAAACAGTAGGTTTCTTCATAATTTAATTGTTAATTTGAGTTCAGCATGTACATTTACACAGAATTAAGACAGCACGTGGGCGTTTGGGTGTTAAAAAGCAAATTTACCAATTAAGGAATTGGTTTGTTTTTTGGGTTTTTTTTTAAGTAACTAAAAAAATCTCCTTAACTCATGGGGTGGGGGGAATAGATAGCATTTTCATTTAAAATATGAAAAATTAAATTTGGAGCTTCTCTGTTAATTCACCCCAGGAAATTATAAATTTTAAATCACTTTGTTAGCACCGTCGAAATTATAAATTTGCAACAACTCCCAACGAAAAGTTACCAAAAATCATAGAGTTATCCATATTTAACAAGTTTGGTGATATTCGAAGTACTCAAAGGAATTTTTTACAATTTAAAAAATAGTTTTTGACCTGTTTATTGGAGTAAGCGTGAATTTCAATTTAAAAACATTTTTTCTTTCTACAAATCCGAAGCACCTCCAAAATCTATAAAGAAATGGCTTGCTGAAAATAATGTAGATATCCTGAAATGGCCAAGTCAGTCCCCAGATTTAAACCCAATCGAGAATCTGTTGCGTTATTTGAAAATTCAAATCCAATTGAGAGCTCCAACATCCTGGATCTGAAGACCGTGTGCAAAGAGTGGAACAAAGAACCATCTGAAATTTGTAAACCATTGAGAACTACATGTTGGTTGCTGTAGAAGTGAATAATGGCTATTCTACAAGGTATTAAATGAAGATTATGTATTCTTCTTTTTTGTATTGTACAAATACTTTTTTCATCCATTAAAATGAATGATTTATTTCTATTAAATCAAATTTCGTTTTCTACACATATTTAGTTATGCATGTGTAGAGTTAATATGAAAAATATTTTTCTTCATTAGTTAGAAATACTATTAAAAAAATTTGTATGTGTACGAATATTTACCACCCCCACCAACACACACTGTATATCTTGGTCCTGTTTATTTTATGCCATCAAGAGAATAATTTATCTCTCACTGCTTAAGTGAAGGCTGACCAAAAATGTATAAAGAAAAACTACCATAAAAGATGGCCAAACTGGTTTATAAATCCTCTCTCTCATCAGAACAAAGGTAGAGGATGAAAATGTGCATAATGACTAAAAACAAACACCCAAGTATATGTAAAAACAAATATAACACTTAAGCCCATCAAACATTCCTTCTGATTAGAAAGAGATGGCTGATAGGACTTATTGTAAAGAGATTCCAAGTTTCAATTGAAATTCAGAATTAGTCTTGCTCAGCATTGAAAACCTGTATTTAATGAGCCATTGGTGTTTTTTTTAAATACGTTAAATCACTGAACCCGCTGTATTCATGCACCGATGTAAATTGCCCTTGCGAATATATTGGTGGTGCCATGCTTTCAATCATTCTACCTCTATAATATAGCAGACATTTAAATTTGCTTGGCAAAATCTTACTTGTAACCTATATAAAAAAAAAAGATCTGTCCATTCAGAACATAGGTGATCATGGCTCCCCTGAAATTCTTTTTCTTGCAAAGAGAAAGATTTCTATTGTCTTCTACAGTTTGGAATTCAAATGTTTTCTTAGACTGGTTATCACCCAGCCTACCTTCCTATTTCACACATCGCTGGTGAAAAAAAAAAATAAATAAATAAATAAAATAGATTCATGCTTTTCCCCACAAGGGCATTTTGTGAATGCAACAGACCAGATCTGAATTTGAACTGCTTTCATTTTCCATAATATCCATTACACTGCCCATATATACCTTAGAAATAAGTAACCTTTGACAAAATTTGAACTCACCTGGTTTGATAATTGAAATCACCTTCACTGATTAAATGAAAGACCTGCTCAACCCATGCTTTTCATCCCTACCAAAATAGGTTTTTCTACAGAAACACTCCTCCAAATATTTTTTCCATACTCATCTCAGATAACAAATATTGAGTATTCAGATTATATAAATGGATTCTATAAAAAAACAAAAACCTCATACATGATAAAAGTATATCCCTAGTTACAAAATTTCATGTTAAAATAAGTTATTTACATCATTCAGACTGTTGTCCTCATCTTTATTGCTATATTCAAAATGTTTTGGCCAGGTGATTGGAATTTCAAACTGAACCCTTTATTTCGTCCACCATGTAGATTGTTCACGTTCCACATGCAATGCCACTCGGATCTCTCATTTATCTCCCTTTAACTCAACTTGGCAATTTTTTTTGTTCATTTATGCAATAGCCAGGTATTGAACTCTGGACCAAGCCAACACTTTTATCCAATCGGCTGAAATGTGAATATAACAATAAACATAACAGTCTGAACAATGTAAATAATTACAATACCTTATCTCAGAAATAAAAAGTTCATGTATTTTATTTAAAGCAGATTCTTACCTTTTTATCAATTTAAAATAATGCTTGCATACAAAATTTCTGGAGACATGATTTTAAAGCACATCTTCCTTAGTCTTTTCCCTTTATCATTGATAATTATTTCCTTTACCTTCAAAATTTTGGCTTGTGTAAAGGCAGTCAATTTACAATGACTTTATATAACAAACTAAACTACCATCATAAATTTTGGAAATTTTTGTCTTGCTACCTGTGATAGGGATAGCATACTCAATAGAAGTACAAGAAAATAAATCTCTTATAGGAACACCTGAAATAATATTTAGCTAGTTTTTCTTTTGAACGGCAAGATAAGGGGGGGGGGGGTAAGACATGTACAAATATGTGCTGTACATCCAGCTGTGTGAAGATCCTATGAAAGATTGCAAGGTACAAAAATTTGAGAAGAGTTATTTGTTGGAAGATGACTATGCAGTCAAGTAAGCTAATGGCACTATGTATTGTGTTGAATCCAGCGCTTTGGCAGACAAGGAGGGGTTTCCTACAATAGCAATAGAATATAAAGATGTTGATATTCTTTTATTTTAAACTATTGTCCTCATCTTGGTTGATACAGTTACAAGTTACTTTGACCAAATACCACCTGGTCATCTTCAGGTGTTCATTAATTGGGTGATATGAGATATTGAATTTTGTACCAGTGATCTGTGTGTGTGTGTGTACACACATTATTTACATTATTCAGACTATTGTCATTGTCATCTTTTGTCTCCATGTTTATTACATTTCGGCCGTTGTACGCTCAGGCCTTCTTCAGGTGGTTGGAATGTCGAACTGTGTTGGAGTTTGTAATTCGTATAAGCCTCGTAAGGAGTCTTTTTAATGTTACTATTATAGCAACGGTTTCTTATATATACAGCTGTGTTTAATGCATAGACCCACAGATTTTTGGGTAACTTAGATTCTATTAGCATACATCTAGCCATTTTGAAGTGTCCTCCAACTACGTTCAGCGATTCCTTTCTGGTGCGGTGAATAGGGACTAGTTTTCTCATGTTTAATGCCTTCATTTATTACGTGGTTTTCGTAATCATCAGAAGTAAATTCTCCACCATTATCTGCTAATTATTTTCACTTTTCCATTAAGTGAAATATCAGATAAATACATTCTTGTAGCTTGTAAGTTATCAGATTTGTTTTTCAGAAAATATATCATAAGTCCTGAATATTCGTCAACAAAGTTTAATACATATGCATAAGTGCCTATACCCATTGGTGAAATTGGACCCGCTAAGTTGCAATAAGCTCTGAACAAGATATCTGTTGATTTTGGGATTCAATCCCTATTTCTATATTTTGTCATTTTTCCTTTAATACATGTGCCACAATGTTGTAAGCCCTTTGCAGATGTAATTTTCATTCCAGTAACGTGTTCTTGTAATTTTTTTAACATCCGAATTATTACAGTGGCCTAATATTTTATGCCAAGTCGTTTAGTCGTGGGTGGCTGTTTTCACAGATTTAATACTTCCCAAATACAAACGTCCATTTTGTTGTATATTAAATTAGTTCTGTCTGGGTATACTAACTTTGAATTGTCACGGTGAAAATTAACTTTAACACCAGACTGAACCAAGAAAATATTTTGTTTAAATTTAGGGATATATAAAGCCCTTTTTAATAAACATTTACAAATATTTCCTTTAGTATCTTGTAAGTAAATACAGGCATCGCCTCTTTAAAACTAAATTATTAGCTCTAGTACCATCAGCCAACTTGATAAAATGTGAATCAGGCTCGAAATAGGGGTCAAAATTAATTTTGTTTAATCTGTAATTACATGATTTGTCACACCTGTATCGACTAGGTAAGAATTATTATTATTGGGTATAGTATCCAATCCAAACGAAAAGGCATGTTTGCTCATTCGAAAAGGCTTTTACATTCTTACAAAAATCACTCCTGTATAAAATTGACACTTCGCACGCACATGTCCAACTTTACAACAAAAGCAGATGATATTTGATTTTCTATTATTATTATTCCTGCTGCTGTTGTTATTGTAATAGTTGTTTTTAAGGCCCCTTATTTTTAATATCATAATTCCTGGTCTGGTAGATTGGAGGCACTACTTTTCTGAATTTTTTAAATGATGTCCTTAGTTGCATTACGTTTTTTCCTTGATTTGGGACGGGGGGGGGGGGGCACATTTTTTCAGTTCCTTCATAACTACGTAACGCAATATTAAACTCGGTGAAAGTTTTTTTTTATCTTTTTGAGTTATGAGTCGTGAATGGTTTGAATGTCGCTGGTAATCCCTTTAAAACCATGGTTATTAGCAGCCCATCCGAGATGGGCTCACCTGCCATTTTTAACATTCTCAGCTCGTATAATATAATGTTACGGATTCATTTTCTCGTCTCCTTAACGCAGTTAGTTCAGTATATAAAGCAATAATTTTAGGCTTACCTTTTGACAAGTAATGTTCACACAATATTCGTAGGGCTCGACGTCCGTCATCCTTGGCTTCTCTCATTATTAAAGACAAACTCCTGTCATCCAGGCATGTATTAATTCGACAAACACGGTCGCATTTCTTTCCATAAAATCATCATCGTCTTTTCTGGTCATCTTGGCAAAGAATGTCATGAAGTTTTTGTATTCTAAGGTAGCCTAAGAATTTCGTTTCCCATAATTCATACCTCGATTCATCCCTGTCAAAATACAGTTGTAACCTGGGCTCGTAACCAATGTTATACATGTTCACTGCAGTCTTTGAATATAGAATCCAGTGCAGCACGTAATGTGTTCAATGGAACAACACCAATATCTAGTAGCAGCTGTTCAGTAATTCTTAAGGTCTTCCATATCAGAGGTTGGCAGTGAATATTTAGAGAAAGTAGCAGAGCCTAGTTCAGTAGTTCTTCTGGTTGGCTCACTAGTACATAGGGGTACCCAAAAAACTCCAACAAACTGAACCCTTTATTTTGCTCACTGGGGTAGACTGTTCTAGTTCCACATGCCATGTGTAATGGATGTCAGTTATCTCCTGTTAATTTCCCTCTGAAAGTTCTCCACTGCCTTAATCGGGTATTGAACTCATACTGTTTGGGTCCTGTCACTGGATCTAACCAATGCCTTTATCCACTGTCCTTGAACAATGTAAATAATGTACATAATACCTCATCTCAGAAATATATATAAAGATGCATATTATTAAAACAAGCTAGTCATAGAGTTAAAAAATAAATAAATAAAAAACAAAAAATTCTAGCGTGAGGATTTTTTTCTTTTTATTTACACTTCCATTTCTTAAAAGAAGTATCCCAAAATTTTGCCACCAAGATGTTTTCTTCTGGATTCTTCATGGTCCAAGATGCCTCCAGAAGTGGTCAACACTAAAAAACTGAAAAACAATTTTTATTTTTATGTTAGTACATTATAAAAAAAAAAAAAAAAAAGCTAATAAAATCAGTTCATGTTCTCATATTTAAAATATAATATAGACAATATTAAGTTAATTTAAATTATTCTTTTAAAAAAGCACTTTATGAAATTTGGAAACTATTTTAGAGACAGTCATACACATTTGTAAAAACATGTTTTGTTCAATGAAAAATTTAAGCAACAACTTAGTGATTGTAAAGCATTATTTACATTTCTGTCAGCATTCTGCTATAATTGGTGTATGTGCACACGTATACATACATATACATATATAAACATATAAACATAAGACTTGATCACTTAAATTTACTTATTGGCACCTTGCATGTCCGATTAAGCCAGACCAAAAATTGGCAAACCAAAGAACCCTACTTATGTGAGCACGCGTTGGTCGCCAAGAAACAATATTTATCTTACATAAGATAAACATTAAGCAGTAACAGGCAAACCACAAGCTAAATTTATATTCTGATAATTTTTTAGATCTTTAAAGCTACTTGTCCATTTCTGAGACCTTTGAGCCACCCAAGTATATCTTTTAATGAAAACTTGAATCTGACAATTTTCTTGGTGAATTTTTATATCAAAGCACAGAGAAAAATTTCTGGAAAAAAGTGGTAATAATTTTGAAAGAAATTAGCAAATTGTAGAATACATTCTTAATTAGCCTTTGATTATTAAAACTTAAGCTTTAATATAAAGAAAATGTTTGATAGATAGCAAAAAGGTAAATATATATATATATCTCCAAGTATTTTATCTATCATTTTATGTTGCATCCGGCCCTTCCTGAGTGACTCATAAAGAGCCAGTCGTACACAAGGATGCAGAAATTCAACTGAAGCTGTGAACATTTAAAAAATTTAACATGCGTGAAAAGCATAGAAGAAAAAGAAAAGAAAAGAAAAAAAAGACTTCATTTTACACACATACACACACAAATTAAAACTTATTGAATAAGTGTTCTGAAAACCCTGTATTACATGATTCTGTATCTCTCAACAATATTTAGCCCCATAATATGTTCTGTATTCTTTACAACCAAATATGGAAATATATTTTAATGCCCCAACACATGTAAAACAGTTAAATTAGCATTTCCAACTTAAGCCAGATATCATTATTCAATAATTTAGAGAAATTCAGTCAGTTATGTGCCATACATGATACATACTTAGGTGATCATGTATCTTTCGATATACAGTGTAACCCGGATATAAGAAGAGTTGTCGGGACCGGAGAAGAAGTCTTATATTCGGGTTTGGTCTATTATATATACATTAACACAGGCTCTAATTTGGGACCAGAGAAAATCTCTTATATCCAGGTTACACTGTATGACTGTCAAGACAGATTCTTTCCTGCAGTAGACCAGTTGCCATCCATGGCTATAAAACCTAGTCAGAACTGCTGGAAGAGGATTCATACAGTTCCCAAGGGTATTAGCACAGAAGTAAATGGAATGGATTTGACATAGAATTCAAACTCAGATTCCTCAATCCGAGCCACTATTACTCAACCGTGCCTCCTTTGAGAAATTAACAAAGTTAATAAATGAATATAATATATAGCCTTAATTTGCTTTTGTTTATTAAAAGTTTTAAATTAGAATTTAAGCTTTAATATAAAAATGTTTGATAGATATTAAAAGGTAAATATACATAGAATATATTCTCCAAGTATTTTATCTATCATTTTATGTTGCATCCAGCCCTTCCTGAGTGACCCATCAAGAGCCAGTCGTACACAAGGATGCGAAAACTCAACTTAAGCTAGGAACATTGAAAATTTTATGAAATTTGCCAAGTGTGAGGGAAAAAATTTTTTTTTAAAATACTTTAGGATAATCAGAATATTTTAAAAGCAGAGATTATATAGATGGACACATTTGCATGTAAGCAATTATATCAACGTTTTTTCTGTAATTCTCTAAAACAGCTAAATTTCCAATAAAATGAAAATTTCATTTTGGAATATAAAACATCAAGACTGAAAATAGTGAATAAAGCATCAATAAATGTATTAAAACTTGACATATTGAACTCTACACATCTATTTATTTGCCAAGGCAAGCTCAACATAATGGCAACATTTTCTTTTTACTCAGCCAGCATTGCCATTTTGTGTCTTGTGAGAGACAATGAATAGACATCAAATTATGGGTTTTTTTCCTGGATCAAAAAAGGAAAAATCTTTATGGCCTAGGTTACCATATAACAGGTACAGTCCTGAAGGAAGACAAATTGAATAAAACTATTGACTAAACAGAAGCAGCCTAATTGATTAAAATTAGTGATACGACCTGATCATACTTTGACAAGTTACACTTCAGAACTTATTGAATAATCAGGTCACTACAAATTGAATGACTTAACTGTAATTAGGTTGAATATAACTGCTTACTGGAAACAGATCAAGTACAATAGTAGGCAAGGTTTTTTTTGAAAATCATTAGGTATCAAGTTTTCCTTGAATTCATTCCCTGTCACAACAATAATCAGTATTGAATTTATGTTTATCAGTTTTATTTAAGATGTATTTTTTCAGTTAAAATTTCTTAGATAAAATTACATGAAGAAACACTAAATCATTTTCCTGCCTGGACAACTGACGAGAAAACCAGTAATAAAAATGAATAAAATCAGAAAGATGCGCCCCTGATCACAACCAAAAGAATGTGAGAAAACTATGAAAGCACTAACGGTTATAATAAAGGTTTTCATTACTTTAAATATTAGGAACTCAACATTTACTTACCCAAACTGTCTGGAAGGAAGCAAATTATTTGTCCATTTTTCTAATTCACTCAATCTTATGTCAAAACGAGGACTGATAACACCACACTGAAAAAAAGAAAAAAGTGAGTTTAGTGAAACAATGTCAAAATTAACCTGAAATTTTTCTATATCTTTTATTAAGTTGAGAAAACTTGATTTACACAATATTTCAAAACTAAATTAAGTGTGGTAATAAGCCCTCAACCACTGGTGGTTCTTACTGCATCTGAATTTTAAAAAAAAAAAAAAAAAAAAAAAAAAAATCACTTGAAAGTCCTTTAAAACCAAAGATTGACTTTTCAGACTTAAAAATGAAAACATCAATAAATGTTAATTACAACAAAGAATCATGGTTTGCCAAAAGGAATGTTCAGTTTATTAAGGCAGTATTTAAATTCTACCCTCCCAAAACCTTTTTATCTACCAAAGACACATTTAGCAACATTCCAAGGACTCATTAATAAAAAAGAAAAATGGTGAGAGGAGTGAAAGCGCCACAATTAACCTAATTTTCCCCTATATCATTCACAGTGAAAAAAAGATTTTTGGTATATACTTCATGATAACGTGCAGTATCTGGTTAACAGAGACGAACAAAAACTTCCTACCTAAGATGCTAAATTTGTGGTCAAAGAAATATGAACTCTCCACTACCCTGATGAAATACCCATCTCTTAATGTATTCAGAGCACTAATAATTAATTACTGCCTTGAACTAGTCTAACTAGGAACAGTACTTGTTGCAATCTACCACTTCTTTTTTTTTTGGCAGCCAAATGTCAATTATTTTCTTTCCATCTACATTATCAAAATCTGAAAGGGGTTCACATTGCATCTGTCATGTAATTTTACAAGTCTTTTATCCTTGCCTAAATCTCACAATTGTCATGTTACCGATACATGAGCAGACAAAAACTCACCGCACCTTTATTTATATATATATATATATATATATACATACACACACACAAAACATCCTTTCTCTGATATATTAAATATTAGTTTCAATTCAGATTAAAACAGCTAATTTCCCTCAAATAACGTTTCAGAGAAGTCATAATTGTTTTTAAGATTTACTAAAAGAATTTTTTCCAATTTATTTAAATTCAGTTTATCCTGCTATTTTACTTATAGCTGGATGGCGAAAAATAGATGGATGGATCCATACCTTTCCCAAGGGTATTACATACAGCACATAAGTAAATGTAATGGACTCTACTCTCCAATTCCTAAACCCAAGTCAGTAACCATTACTCCACTGTGCCTCCATTTAAGTACATATACTTGGAATAAAAAAAAATAAAAAAATGAAACATCTTACCTTATTAAGTCGGCCATTGAGATTGACAACTATTTTCCCATTTCTGTGATCATCAACCATCTCAAATTCATCAATGTAGCCTGAAAAGAAATTTTTAAAAAATCATCATTCCATATTTTGACTTATTACAACAAAATATGACACATGAAGGATGTTGGGATGACAGAAATATTGTGACTATAACAATTAAAAGATGAGGATAACTTTCAACCATTGTTTAGAATTCAATAATTTTTACTTCACGGCTTCTTTTAGTTAATAATTAAACATGGCTATGCTAGATATTTGCATTAGTTTAATTCCGTTTCAAAATAAAAATCCAAAACACAATCACATATGAACATTTGCTTATTCTCATGTTTCAGGTTAATTATGTAGATGTGCAATGGCTAGAAATGTTCTTTTTTTTTATTCCTCATATTACTAAGTCTCCACCACCACCATTAAATTTTAATAGGAGGTGGCCCAATTTGTTTTGTTAATTCACCTCTCAGGCTCATACAGCCCACTTCTAAATAGCATTAAATCATTTATTTTTAAAAACTTTTTTTGTTAACTATTAAGCACTCCATATTATAAATTAAGAAAAAAAAAATGAAAACATTTTTGTTTTGGCTTCCATAGGGTGATCAAATTTATAATAAATTTACATACTCAACTGGGACCTCTATTAATTTTTATAAAATTTAATAAGATCATTTTTATATCCATGGTCCGAAGTGCATAATCTGTAGTAACATTGGAAAAGAAAAAATATTTCTGGTTGCAGTGCCTAAAAGTTTATATTGTATTTTATGAAGACTATTTTTACGTTATGACATTCAGAAATTTGTAGAACATCTAATTGCAATATAACGATTGGGGGGGGGGGGGGGAGATTTACAGCTCAAAACCATTTCTACACAAGAGTGAAATATCCACCCCCACAAACCTTTCAAAATAGCCTCATATGGATTTGAATTCCAAAAATTATGCATCTTTTTCTAAAAGGCAGTGGGAGATTATAATAGAATATATACCAACTATGTTAATAATTACTTTTCTTTTATAGAGAAAAGATCCCCTCCCAACAAATCCTGGCAATGCCTTCTCCAAATTTTGTTTCATTAAATAAAGGACAATTGCATTTCTGCCCATATTTTTTCTATTTCCAGTACATAACTTTTTACATCTAAAGTGATCAAAATATGAAGCCTGTTTATCTATATATATATATATATATATATAAAAACTATCAGAAACTCTGTGAAAGACTAACCAATTTAAGTTTAATCTGAATTGTAACATTACTTTTAGCCAAAATATTGCAGAAAAGCATTAAAAAAACAAACAAAGTGGGTGAGTGTTTTATGGATTGTTGATGAATTTGATAACTTACAGTTTGGTATTTTTAAATAAAGGGAACATAATTCAAAATTACCTGAGGAATACATGCAGTAAGACTTTTCTATTCATGATTACTGAATATAGTTTTTACTTAATAGCAATATAACCCAACAGTTAAACAGCATTTTTGTTTTGGCAATGAGAGAAAAAAGAAGACTTGATTTATAAATTCTTTTGTAAAAATCAATTGCCAGATTTTAATGAAGCTTTCAGGACTTATTCTCAGATTAAATTCCATTTTCTTAAATTGTGGTAAAAAAACATTTTCATCTGTTACACCCCCACCCAATTGTAATTTTATTAATTTGCTTTTGTAGGGGCTTAAAAAAAAAAAAAAGAAAAAAAAAAAGTTATTCAAATCAACTTAATTTCATTTTAAAATACAGCAAAGTATTTTAGAAATATTAAATTTAGTTTATTAGCATGAAATTAAAAGCTTCAAGATTTTACTTTTAAAATTAAACCTTACATATTTTCTTCAAGTTATCTATTCTAAAATACTCTTTTGCAGAAAAAAAAAAACAGCATAGCATGATGAAAAAAGTCCTAAACTGAAATGAAAAACAAGTTTTATCAAAATATTTTAAATTTTTTAATCATTTCTAGCACATTCGAAGTTTTGTTTGAAGTACTAGTTACGATTAGTGTTTTAGTGCCTTTTTCAGATGAAGAACACATCAATTTGTAAATTCTTGCAAAAATCAAATAATTGTCAGATTTTAATGAGTTATATTATCTCTGATTTTTTTTTATGCATTAAGATTACTGAGTACTTATATATATATATATAAATAAATAAAAAGGTCCCTTCACTTTTTCGTGGGAAAACAGATAGCGTAATGAAAACGCCACAAACTTAACGGAAATAAATTTTTATTGTCAAAATGCTTAAGATGAAAGACCAAAGTATTTTTTAATTATTTTTGGAAATTTTTTTAATCCTTTCTAACACGTTCAACAATTTGGTTAAAGCCTTCTTTTGTTTACAACATTGCGGTGGCAGAAAATAACATTTTTTTACGCCTTTTTCCATTGAAAACATTGATTTGGAAATTCTTGTAAAAATCAAGTAATTGTCCGATTTTAATGAAATTTTCAGGACTTATTCACAAATGAATGAAATTGTTTTTTAAAGTTTTTTTAAAGAAAATTTTGCACAAAACCTTTCTATTTCCTGAAATTTTTTTGTTAAAAGTAGGAGTCCTTGGAGATTGTAAATCACCTACTTTTTTTTTTTTCAAATTTGAGCTAACTGAAAATCTGCTCTGAATTGAAAAATAATGAATCCAATAAAACTATGATATTACTTAATTAGAAAAGCTTTTAATTGCTTTTGTAAATAAGTAATATTCAAGACATTGTCTGAAGAAATAAAATTTTTCTGATGAATAATGATGTTTTACAAGAATTTTTTCATTTTTTAAAATTATAATAGTTTAAAATCATGTAAAATTCTGTATCGGGCTATTTCCTGGATGTGATATAGTAATTAAGTGGAAACAAAGATTACAAATCCAAAATTGAAAAGATTATTCAACTCAGTTGTACTGTTCTATTTTAAAAATAAGTTTTTTTCTTTCCTTTTTTTACTTAATACGTTCATTATTTTCATGTACAGTAGACGGAAATTGCCATTATTATGATGTAAAAGTTTTGTCCCTTTATTATGTTGCTTCAGTTATATTTCAAAATTACTATCCAGCTTTAAAAGTTTAAAGCTTAAACTAAGTTTTACCTTTTTTCAATTACTATTTCGCTAAATATTTTCATTTTATGTATTTACATTAGTGTGTGACATACTTCAAGTGAGTAATCATGGTATTTCATTTGTTATTAAATTATAAAATTAATTGAAGAAAATTCTATAGTATTTTAAATTTTTATGTTTGCATCTTTGAAAGCTAAATAAAAGTCAATAAAATATTAAATAATTGAGGAAAATATGCTTATTTTAAAAAATTACTAGGTGGTTAAAAACCAAAAATATATGTTCACTTGGATTTCTGACAATTGGGTCATCCATATTAGCTGTCATTGTTTTGTCTATCAAATGTTGGATCAGATGAACAGGACCCATCGTTAATAATTGGTTGTATATTATTATTATAACAAGTAATATTTATTTCAAATCAGATTAATTTAACTAATTAATTTAATTTTATAATTTTACTAAAATAACGTGTCAGAAATATATATTTATTTTTTGAAAGAATTTTAAAATAGAAAAACTTTTGTTTACAAATTTCTTAAAATTAAGAAAATGGCCGCTTTTAAGAAAATTTGAAATCAAAATTAAATTTGACATTACAATCTATATATCTGAAATACTCTAGAATATTTTACTTAATGGAAATAATAAATTTAATTATTAAACTTTCAATTAAGGCTAAAATGAAAGATTTTTCATTTTTAAAATTTAATTTTAAACCTTAGGTATCAAAAATTTATGCTGCAGTTGCATGTGATTTTTCAATTAGGTGTGGTGTATTTCTCCATTTTTCAAAAACTTAAAAGGTTTGTGTTCGGACTGTTAAAAAAAAAAAAATTGTTGAGAAATTGAAAGGACTTATGGAGGAAGCAGCAGAAGTTGAACTACAAGTGCTGGGAATCATGGCGAAGATGTCTGGACCTTTGGATCCGTAAGTTTTATACGGATTTAACATCTGATAATCCGATCAAAACTATGCAGACAGTTAAAGAGGTAATTGCTGAAAATAAAAAAAAAAAAGGAGGAGGACTCGAAAAAGATCTTACTGGCTGAGCGGGACTTCTTTGGGAATGTTTTTGCCACAGGCTGACAAGGAAAGACTGATGGCTGCCCCCAAAAATCCTGAACTTTTCCATAAGATGATGACTGCCTGTGTGAAAGGCACTGTCGAAGTTTTGAAGAGGCAGTAGAAGAAATCATTTGGGACGGTGGAGACCTCAACAGAATCAGTGCTATTATCTGTAAGGCAACATACCATGGAGGTTGAAAGTGTGATAGGGGAGTACTGCAAGAGGAAGAAGGTATATCCAAATGCTTATGTCTCTAGCATAAGCAACATCATCAAAGGTAAAAGAAATAAGGAGCTATATCAATGGCCTGGACGACAGTATGCTTCAACGCTCCTTGGATGTTGCCATGCAGTATAGCACAGAAGCACACAAGATCAGATGTACGAAAAAGGAAAAATTGGAGGCGGAGATCATTAAAAGGATTGAAGAAAAGCAGAGACAGCATCAAAAAAAGGAAAGGTGCCAGTTACAGAAAAGATTGAAGGATTCAGCACACCAATTCTACCATCAAGGCAGTATTCCCGGACTTTTCCCAAGATTTTGTAGATGACATTTACAAAATCTTAAGTGGTGATATAGTTGGGCATACTATAAAACACATTTGGACAGTTGATTCTGTTAAGATATTTGTAGGATGGGTCATGGAATTCTCTGACCCAGATTACGTTTTCTATGAAGAAAATGAAGACTATCAGCGTGGAACCACCTCAGAATTGCTGTTGTTCCCAGGTCCACTCTGGCCTGGAGTGATAGCACCTGTTAGGGTCCCAGCTATGGGCAAAATAGAAAAAAAAAAGCCCTTTTAAGGTCCACAAATATTTCACGAAAGTCTGATACAAATGCATTGCATTTCTAGACCTCTCTTCTTACTTGGTTATGAATAAATAAAATAAAGTGTATATGATTATGTAATTATGAGAAAAAAAATGCCTTTTCAATAGTCATATTACTTTAGAAGATTAAAGAAATTTGAAAAAAGTTAAAAAAAACTAATATTTCAAATAAGGGTACCTATCTTATGAAATTTTTATATGTTCTTATTTTTATATTATCTCAGTTATATTTTTCCATATGAAATATCAAAATTAATAAAATGAAGAGAAATACAAATAATACCATAAAATATAATAAATGTATATTTATATTTTACACTTAGCCTTTCATAAAGGCTCCTAATTAAATTAATTTGTATGCACCTTTCTTATGAAATTTTTTCTCACTGTCAAGTCTTAGTTTAAAAATTTTCATAAAGCATCGTACACATAAAGATGGGACAGCTAAGAAACAATTAAATATTAAAACGCTGAAATTTTTCCTTAATAATTGGTTACATAAATTGGCTCAATAAAAAGCTAAATTATATCACTTTTGCCCATCCGTACAATGAATTAAGGTTTCGTAAGCTGTCAATACTTGAGGACAGCATCTATCGACAGCTAGTCATGTGCCACCGCTGTCAAGACCTGCTGTCTCTTTTTAAAGTACACATTTCAGCGCATAGTAAGTAATGTTTTCTTTAAAAATATATTAAATAAACAATTAAATTTTGTAAAAGTAAAATTTTAAAAAAGTGTAACTATTTTTTGGCAGAATTTTAAACGGAAAAATTAATTTTTTGTTTATAAAATTGAAAAAAATGACTGCGGGTCGATTTTTCCGAAAAAAAGATTTTAAACAATTTTGGTCGTGCTCGAAATGATTAAAAAATGTAAAAAAAATACATTGATCTTTCCTCTTGATTAACAAACAGTTGGACAAAAAATTCCCGTCAAGTTTAAGGCCATTTTTATCATGGTATGCACATTTTCCGGTGATCTCATGAAGGTACTTACTTAAATGTAAAAATCTAATTGAACAAATAATTGTATTAAAAATCCATTTTTCATTGAAAAAAATTTTTTTGTTTTCGGAAAATATTGTCCATATTCATAAAAGCATTTGAAATTAAATGTTTTATTATTGAGTTATGTTACAATTCAGAGCTGATTTTCAGGTGGTGGTGGTGGGTCCAATTAAAAAAAATAAATACATGATTTGCTTTCCTGAAAGACTTGTGTGCTTTTAACTAATCTAAAAAGTAAAAACTGTTTTCATAAAATTAGTGGGGGGGGGGGGGGGGTGTAATATTTTCTTCCCCATAACTTAAAAAAAAGAAAGAAAAAACAATTTCCATCATTTGTGAATAGTTTCTGAAAGTTTCATTAACATTCGACAATTAATGTCATACAAAAAAAAAAAAAAAAAAAAAAAAAAAAAAAAAAAAAAAAAAAAAAAAGAAACATCCGGTGATACAAAGAGAAACAAGTTTTTTTTTAAAATCGAAATCAATGTTCTAAAAAGGAAAATTTTTTAAAAATAATTCAAAAAATACTTTGGTCTTTCCGCTTAATAGCAAACATTTATTTTAGAAAATTTTGTTTTCGTGAAGGTTAGCATCTTTTTTCAGGGTTTTTTTTTTATAGTAATCTCATGATGGTACTAGTTTAAATTTTCTAATTTTCTTAAAATAACTTTTGAGATATGATTTTTAAATGAGAAACTTTAATTTTGTTTATAAAACTGTCAATAATGATCGATTTTACCTTTTTTCGTCAATTTTGATGACAAAAAAAAAACATGATTTTTAGCTAAGATTTCGGACATGCTAGAAAGGATTAAAAAAATACTTTGGTCTTTCCTCTCTAAATAATGACAAACATCTAGAGTAGACAAAAAATATTTTAATCAAGTTTGGAACCTTTTTTCATCATATGCCACTTTTTTAGCGACAACTGGGACATCCTTATACTAGAGTGACTAGTAAAAAAAATAAAAAGGATGTTGTTAGACTAGTAACTAGTCTAACATCCTTTTTATTCTGAGCATTACATTTTTTGGTGTTTATACCCACATTTCAGCTAGGGGATTTACTCGTTGGTCAAATCATCAGATTCTCTGGCAGTTTAAGTTCAATTCCTGGCTCTGGCAGTGCTGTAAATTCAGCCTGATCAAAGAGTCAAAAAAGCGACACAAAAGATGATCTAAGCAGACTGAGAGCAATCAACTCTTATGGATCGTAAAATTTCAAAAGTCTGGAATCGTCAGACACCGGAACAAGCTACAAGGGTCGAAACGTTATGAGTAACAGCCAAAATGAGCATCCCTGTCTGAATAACAAAGCATAATGAATCTTAATTAGCAATTCAGAATGTCTTAGAATGGGATTAAGTTTTCTTATGAGGGTAAAAATAAAAACTCACCATGTTTCATCATAACCATTAAAAATTTGCATGTAACTTTCGAGCATGGCCTAACCATAACCTGTCTTTTGCCCTTCCTACCAGCTTTTTCAATGGTGTTCAGGGCATCGGCAAGTGGGTTCATACGCACCATTTTGACAACTGAAAATTTGGAAAAAAAAAAATTAAAAGTTAATTTCTCATCAGTTAAAATAAAAACAAAAGGAAAAACGATTACTGAGGGGCTAGTCATATTTACGTCAAAATTATAAAAGGTTCATTTAAAAATAAAGAAAAAAAAATCTAAAACCTGTCCTTCAATAAGTTTTAATTTCAGATCCTGAAATTGCTTTTATTGAAATTAAAATTCTTTGTAGACATTGAAACAAAGTTAAATCATGCCAGCCAATATATTTTTAACAATTTCTTTGCAATGGAATTTTTTTATTAGAATTAGGTTTTCATATATCTGCGTGTGCGTGTATATATATATATATATATATATATATATATATATATATAATACTTGAAAGAAGCACACGAATAATCGTAAACAGAATTAAGTTTCAGGTTCGACCCCCGGAAAAGAAATTGTGGCACGTGGCGCCGGGAAAAAAAGGGGGGGTTCTAAAAATGGCGGCGATTGCTTTTCCGCTTCTTAATTTCCGACTTCAGTTTGAATAGTTAAAAGGAAATTTGGATTGAATGGAAAGATTTGTTTACTGGAGAAAAATCAGCATTTAATTTAAAATTTGCAGCCAAGAAATATGTCTGTCATAAATGTTTTTTTACTACAACCAGGTGGATTAAGAACTCAAGTCATAATTAAAGTTGATTAATAATTTTGCTCATGAATACAACACATTTTTAACTTACGTCTTTAAAATAAAAGACCGCATTTAGATTTAAAATCCATTAAACTGAATGTAATTTTAAATTTCATCACAGATGCCATTCTAAAAGTTATTTTTTTTGAGAAATACCAAAGAAATCTATCGCTATATTGTCTATTCAAAAATTCACAAAATTATAAAAATAAGGGTGAAAAAAAAACAAACATTGGCTTACATTTAAAAAAATATCATGCATATTTTTATAAGAAGCATCGTAATCTTCGTTTAACAATGAATTTATTCATAAAATAAAACCTCGACTAAAGTCAAATAAAAAACAGGAAATTAGAAACAAGTTTAAACTGAAAGCCATTAGCAAGAGCCGAAATGAAAGAGAACGTGACCACGTTTTAGCTGATCAAAATCTTTTAAATTAAAATTATTACGACGAAAATATGAAAAAATTAAGTAAACGGCGTGATTTTCTATGAAAAAAGATACGCATATAGCATAGTTAATGAGATACAATCCAGATGTTAATCGATTATAGAAGACTCACAAAAATGTCGATACCTACCTTGTGCTTGCAATCCGTAAAAAGGCCGCGATCGAGGCTCGTTTGAAAGATCACGTGACCAAGAGGAGATAATCTGGAATTACTGTTAAATTGATCAGATTTTTTTTTTTTTTTTTTCCGAAAAGGACAGGCAAGATTTTTTCAATGGCTTATTTTATTCATTTCGCTAATAATCGCTTCATCTTTTGGGGGAAAAAAATCCAAGCCTGCATTATCCTTATGCAAATATTATTGTATATAATTTTTGTATTTTAAATCAGAATATAACCAGAAATAATCATGAACATGAAAATATGAAATTAATTGATTTTTTTTATTATTAAATTTAATTTTAAATATTCCATTTAATTTTCTCGGCTTTTTTTCCAGCCTTTTCTTTCCTCATTTTGCTTAATTTCGTTCATATTTCTGACGACATAATTTTTTTAGGCCCACTCTTAGCTTTATTAAGTAAGTCTGTTATTTATTACATAACCTGGGAAAAGTCAACGGTTTGTTTTTTTCAGTTTTGTTGATAAAAAAAGTCCATAAAATATTAAATTAAAATTAAAAATAAGTAATATCTTCAGTAAAATGGTATATTCGAAATAATTAGTCCTGTATCGAATATGATAATGCATGTGGTGTCACTAATATTGACTTGATTTCAAAGGAAGTATTCTTGTTTACAACGGTATAGTCGTTTTTTTTGTTTTTTTTACAGAAAGGCGATATAGACAGAAATAGCACACCCGACCGATTCACCCACATTTAAGGCAATCGCAAAGGTCAATGGAACCGAGGGGGGCAATAAAAGGGTCTTGCTCTGAGAGAAAGACAAAAATGTTTTTTTTACAGTACTCAAATTAAAATTATTTCAGTGCCTCGTAATTTTATTAAGACTACACTACAGAAACAAGTCCCAACTGCTTCCCTCATTACACATCGACAGAAAATGATGATTTTTTAAAAATTGGATGATTAATTTTTAACAATTGAACTAAAAAAAAATTTAGTTCAGTTGTAAAATATTAAAATTATAAAATTCATCCAATATTTTACACGGAGTGTTCCAAAAGTCGCATTATCATTGTAACCATGTCAATATTTATTTACCAACAAATAAATGGAATCATGTTTCCGGATGTGACAATAAATTATTAAGAAAATTTTTTGGTTGAATTATGGAAGATGGTGTCACTGTCAGTAATGCAAATTTTCCCTGGTTATTGTTTCACAAGTGTACTTTTTTTGGAGCACCCTGTAAAATGTTTTAAATGAAGTTAAATTAAACTAGGTATGTCCAATTTTGACCTTTTTAGCGTTTTTTTTAGTTTTTTTTTTTGTCAGTTGAAAGACACATTAATTTCGAAATTCTTGTAAAAATTAACTACTTGTTGGATTTTAATGAAAACTTCAGAACTTATTCAGAAATGAATGAACTTATTTTAGAAATGTTTGTCTCTTTGAAAGTCATGGTATAAATATTTTTTTTTTATATCTGTTACCCCCCTCGAACTTAATTCTATGAAAACACAAAAAAAAATTTATTTGCAACCTGAATTTTTTTTTTAATTAAATGCACAAAACTCTGAAAAATCTAAATCATCGATTTTTTTGTTAAAAAAATGTCCGAAATTGTCCAAACTTTTACCTCAATTGTAAAAATACAAAACCCAATAAAACTAAGACAATATTTAATTAAGAAAGTTTTTAATGGCTTTTCTGAATAATATATACGAAGGTAATTATTATCTGAAAGAAAAAAAATTTTTTGATGAACAATGAATTTTTACATTAATTTTCTTTTTTTTTTTCAATTTTAAGTACACAATAATTATGACAAAAGGTTGTTATATATTTATACATTAAGTTCTTTCTGCAACCTTATGGAAATGATATATTATGTTCTCTACTTTTTAAAGATCATAAATTTGAAAGCTTATTAAAATCTGACAACCATAATTATTTTAAAAATAATTTTTAATATTCCAAAATTGTATTTAAAATCGTCTACAACGAAAGTACGGATGCACATTGTTGAAATAATGTCACATGAGTAGTTTCCTTTGATAGAAGCAAGGTCGATTTTACTATCTTTAAACTTGACGGTTCCGTATAGGATACAGGTTCGATTCCTGTCGGAGGACGAAAATTTTCTATGAAAATTTCTCAGACATTCAGGCCGGTAAATGTTATTTAATACTGTTTATTATAAAACAGAGCATTTGCTTAAATACTTGTATCTATAAAAAGAACGTTAAACATATCATAAATGGCTTTAAAATAAATTGTCGGACATTGTCCAATTCAAAAATAAATAATTATTATATATAATTATAATATATATAATAATAAACTAAGTAATTTTAATATGTCCGAAAGGGTAGAGCATTTGCTTTCTGGCCATGAGACCTGAGTTCAAATCTCACCATAGTCAATTCGTCAGGGAGGTAACTTCTTGATAATATCAACCTGGGATGCAATCCCAGGATTTGGCACCTTTGTAAAGTGTCTGAAAATCATACCACTGGTTGACCCAAGCCTTGTGTTTGTAACAGGCAGGACAATTGATCACTTTGGATTATGCACTTTCACATAGAAACAGTAGCTAAGATCCACTCAGATTAATAAAACACAGGTGAACTCTGTAGATTGAGTTTAAGTCTATTTAACAGCAGATCAACTTTTTATAGGTCATTTAATGCCAAAATTTGGGAGCTTTGAGCTAATAAAAATATGATATATTATTCTGCTTTCACAATTGAATTCATGGTAGATGATACTCAGCTTTTGTGTATGTACATATTTGTGTGGACATGATTACTAGAGGTGATGATATGTGTGTTTATGTTATAGTTTTGTTAAAGTTGTATTTTAGAATACAATTCGATTTCTTTAAGAAATTGTAGGATACTGTATCGATCAATGTCATGAGAGAATTTTGTGAACGAATGCTCCAGCAATCAGTCCACCCACTCATCAGGAGATACCATATAATATTATTTATATATTATAATTACTTAAATTTATAATAGAAAATTTTAATAAACTGTAGAGGTGGTGTAATGGACATCAACTTAGAATAGAAAAAATAGGGAGCCAAGTTCAAATGCCAGTCGAATTATAGGTTAAATATTGGTGTAGGTTAGGTGCTTCAGCCTTGGTTGGCAACTAGCCTAAAAGAAGGACAACTCTGAAACTAAAAATCATATGTAACCCTGGCAAAGCAGCTAATTATAGATCGTAGTGTTTTTCGGTATCTATGCTAATGATATAGCTATTTACTCCTGTCTTGATAAGTTTGATTGGTTCAATAAAGTCAGATTGGTAGCTGATCTCAAAAATGACCTACAAATCTGTTGTTAACTAGGGCAAGAAATGGCTTGTTAACTTTAATGCTTCCAAAACAAAACTGCTATAATTTAATCATCTGAGAGAATCATTTTTGCATGGCTTATGCTAACTTCCAAGAGGGTGACTCATTGCGACTAACATTTTCCGCTTACATGAACTGGAAACATTGTATTAAACCAATTGCCAGATCTACTGCTAAGAATGTTGGTTCACTGTGTTGTGCTAATTTCTCTCTCCTAAATCTATCGAGCACATTTATAAGTCTACCAATCGTCTATGCACTGAATATTGCTGCCACATCTTGTCTGATGCTTTTGCTATATATTTAGAGATTCTTGATAAAATGCAAAGAAGAATGTACAATATTATTGGTCTTTCATTTTCCCACTTGCATAACGTATCTCCCCTGTACCTTTTCTATAAATATTTTCATGATAATTGTTCTGAGCTTTCCTCTTTGGTGCTTAGACTTTATGCACTTAAGCATAGTACTAGATTGGCAGCTAGGTCTCATCATTTTACAGTTGAAATGCCTAGATGTAACCTTAAATTCTATGCGAACAGTTTCTTCTCTTGCACTTCTCACTTGTGGAACTCTTTTCCAGCCTCTTGACTTGGTTCTCAAACAACATAGCTGAACAGAGTTAACATGAATGGAATAATTTCTGAGTCGATCGCCGTGTTGTATACATTTGTGTGTTGTGCTGTGCTTTTCTTTTCCAATTTTATTGTACTGTGACTTTTTTCCCTACATTAACTCCTATTGGAAAAATAGTTTCAGTTTACGGACATTTTGGGTTACAAACGGCCATCAGGAACGAATTAAATTTGTGAACTGAGGTTCCACTGTATTAATATTATATTATTGTATATTACATTAAATATCGTTAATATATTATTTTAATAAACTAAATGTTGATGATAGAATCCTTAATTTGAACCAGAGGATGTTTTACATTTATAGGATATCGAAATTAAATAAGTAATATTTTATAAATTACTACTATTGCTTGCTTAATTTATTATAGAGCAAAGGTCATAGAGTCATTGTGAACATTTTTTTAATCATTTCACCCCAAGCAAGGCTATTAAGAAGATGTAAGAAGTTACAGTGTGTGGGATAATATGTTGAAAGAACACATTATTAAGGAGAGAGAACAATAAATGAACAAAAATTAAAAAGATATAAATTGACATTGCATTTTTGAAGATCAAAGTTGACTGGAAAGCAAATTAAGCAAGCAATAGTAGTAATTTATAAAATATTACTTATTTAATTTCGATATCCTATAAATGTAAAACATCCTCTGGTTCAAATTAAGGATTCTATCATCAACATTTAGTTTATTAAAATAATATAATATTAATGATATTTAATGTAATATACAATAATATAATATTAATACAGTGGAACCTCAGTTCACAAATTAATTCGTTCCTGATGGCCGTTTGTAACCCAAAATGTCCGTAAACTGAAACTATTTTTCCAATAGGAGTCAATGTAGAGAAAAAAGTCACAGTACAATAAAATTGGAAAAGAAAAGCACAGCACAACACACAAATGTATACAACACGGCGATCGACTCAGAAATTATTCCATTCATGTTAACTCTGTTCAGCTATGTAGTTTGAGAACCAAAATTTTGTTTGATAACCAAAGCATTTTTCTCGAATTTTCTGTTCGAAAACTGATTTGTTCGACATGTGAGACGTTCAAGAACCGAGGTTCCTCTGTATTTAATTTCAAATAATATTTATTTCATTACTATATATAATTTATTTTGTTAACATATCTTAAATAAAATGAAAAGATAGCTACATTAAATTAAAATATTACTTTCAGTCGCATTTTCTTTATTCACAGGCCAAAGTTATGAATCTGCTCCATGATATTTTTTGTGCCCTAACAACGTGTATCTTATTACATTTTCATTATTTTTTTCCTACAACCTAAATAAGTCATAGCTATAAGAAAACCATTTCCTTGTTTTTGAGTTGACAAACTAACTTTTAGATAATAATACTTAAAAACATACATGTTGTTACTGAAGAATTAAATATATTCAGTTTACTAGAATTTATATGGTTCTAAATCTTTGCAATTATACATTAAATGTTTAAGAATGAATAAGGTAATATCAAAAGAAATTATTTATTGAATGTGGCTTCCATTGTTTTCAACTACAGGATCAACATGACCTCAAAAAGTTGTGCAACGTAACCAAAAAATCTTTGAACATAACCTTCTCTTTTTTGATAGCAGCTAACATTTTGACTCTCCTACAAATCAAACCTATCAAAACTTGAAGGAGGAATTTACTTTATCACCTGCAAGGATTGCCAGAAAGAATATATTGGAGAAACCTCAAGAAGTTTAAACAAAAGACTATATGAACACAAAAGAGAAATTTTAAAAAACAACACACAAAACACATTGGTTGTTCACTGTAATGAAACTGACCACAATTTTGACATAAAAAATGCTACTCCAACTAAAAGAGAAAATAATTCACTCAGATGAAAATGCCAAAAAAGTGCTTTAATCGCTAGTTCAGCCACAGTAAATTTGCATTCAGGTTCTTACAACGTATCACCATCCTTGGCAGATTTTCTTTTACCACAATGTGAGATATTTAAAAACAAAGATGATGAAAAGGAAAAGAATGTAGAAGAATTTAGCTAGGTTGAAAAATTCTTTAATTTAGACTGCAATCATTCTAAGACAAAGCATTTCATTACTAAAAATTATTTTAAAAATTATAAAAGGATTTCAGCTGCCTCTTTTATTTCACCAACTCTGTCTATTTGAAACTTGTGTGTTCTTCCTTTGTTTGGTATATTTGAAATACAAAAGCATGCAAGTGTTAGATAAATATATGTAGGTAAATCAATAAATCTATAGTCTAATGATAAAAGAATTTTACATTGAAAATATTTATTTTTCAACATAATCTCCTTCAGCAATAAAGATTAATTTCATGAATTGAACATTTGTTATATAGGAATAAAGTGTCACTACCGACACTAGAGTCTGAACAGCAAACACAGGTGATCCCATTTGAAATAAGTAGATCATATGATGGTAAAGGAAATGTATATATGGGAATTATTATGAGGTCTAATTGATCACTATTTCTACACTATCATCTATTACTATACGAATCACGATTCTCTATACTATTTCTCTATACTGATCACTATACGGATTACTATTCGGTGGTTACTTTCGAGTGAGTATTATCGAGCAAGTACTATTAGTGGGAGTGATATTTGAAGGTGTTTGACACCAGTATTGTTCAATGGTATTACTATAGTGGTATCTGCGATTACAAAGTCTCTACTACAACAAGCATTACAAAAGTGACAACGAGTATTCGTTGACGTTACAAAAGTGGCAACGAGTGTTCGTTGACATCACAAAAACATTATACCATGAAAGTTTCAGATCCAAATTTAAGACTGCAGATTTATAGATGTACCCATGCATAAGGGTCATGTCATCAAAATTTAAATATTTGACATCAGAGAAACAGCATCCAGAAAGCAAGAGCAAGAGAAATTTGTCAATCAGAAGTACACATATATTAGAAAGAAAATCCCTGAAACGATTGAAAGTTAAACAAATTGGCCAAACTGTATTTATGTGCTTTTTCACAACAATATGAAAAAGGCAATCCCATGACTAATTCTATGTTGCAAGAAAAAAGTTAGCAATTTCCATGTTTGGGAAACAACAAAAGTCTGATCACAGCATAAGGTCAGACTGGTTAAAGCATTTCAAAGATCATCATTGCATGAAGCAACTTTGCATGCTTAGAGAGGGGACTGAAGATGACAGCACTGTATAGGTATTCAAATATATATATATATATATTGTCATCCACAGACAGACTGTTTCGCTGTATCACAGCTCATCAGTGTGGCTAGACGTCCGGTTGCCTCTGGCTAGAATCAAAAACCGGCTGAATTCACGTCAGTCGGAAATTTTACCCTGAAGCCGTTGGCGCACGGCAGAGAAGAAGGTGAATTTAAGCGTATTTATTTTTAGATAAACACACAGTGACTGAGAGAACTCGATTCGATTTACCGAAGAGTCTTGCATTATTAGCCGTAATAGTCACTGTTTACAAACCCACACATCCTCCCCAGAGAGCTCAACCGAAATAAATTTTTCAGGAGCATATATATTGTCATCCACAGACAGACTGTTTCGCTGTATCACAGCTCATATATATATATATATATGCTCCTACAAAACAAAAAAACGTAAGAATAGTGGAAAAACTTAATGAAAAATTAATTAAATCTTCATTGTTGGACATATTTAATGAAAGGTGTCTGAAAGAAAGGTTGCTGCCTAATTATGCATTATATATGTGTATGTGTGTGTGTGCATATATATGTGTGTGTGTATATATATATATATATTTAGGCAGCATATCTTCAAGGCATGTACTTTTTTGTTAACCCAAATAATTTTGAGATCATCCTCAGGGGTGAATTGCGAAGACAAACTTAATGTAACTGTGATCATTGTGATGGTGACTTTTGTAAACATGTGTGAATGCATTCTGTTATAATTATGTAAAAATTAACCATTGTAGCTATGGTATGGTGTTTTTTTGTAAACAAGCATCCACAATATAAGGGAGCTAACCAGAGATGGTAAAACTACAAATGGCATTAAATGTTGGTCAAGTACATTTTAAAACTTTGCTACTATACTTGTAATAAATTTTGTTCATTGATGGTTGCTTGTTTTTTATATAGAGGGCCTCGAGAATTTGAAGTTTTTGTTTATTATTTTCATGGTGTAGTACATTGGTGTTGTCAAAAAGTATTTTCCTGTATTGTAAAGGTGGAGAGGAATGTGTCTTTAAATGTTGTGCGATAGAACTTGTATCCGATAAATGGAGTATAAGATGTCTTGATAATGTTTTGGTCATCCAGCCAACATATGTACTTACTTTTTCGTCAGAGATACAATCTTCCAAAGGTCATTTAAACTAATATACAATATTAGTCTTTTCCCAAACGCTAGTTGAAACGTCATTGCGTATGATTAAGCTGGTTGTGTTAAATTTAGTATAATATATAATTAGTTTTATTTTTTTACTGGGATCAGTGGGGAATATATTAGTACTTATGTGATTTTTTTGGATTTTTTCATCTTGTTTATAGTTAGAATGCATTTGATAGCGGTATAGAAGGTTGATATGTTTATTCAATGAAACAATATATATATATATATATATATATATATATACACACACACAGGGTGTGATGGATAAATTGTTATCTAAATTACACAAAAATGAAAATAATACTGACATGTTATTTTGACAGATATATTTACCAAAATTGCACAAAAATATCTTGAAATACTAAAGAGTAAATTCATTCAATAAAATCTCTACTGGCTTCAACCACAGCTTCCAAATGACTTCAAAATCTGCAGCTCCTTGTTTAAGTTGGCAAATGCTGCTATAATCCTTGCCTTCAGTTGATCTTTGGTGTTACAAGGAATTTTGTTGGTCTCACTGCTCAGCTGCACCCCACAGTTAATAATCAGGAGGGTTGCAGTCTAGGTGGCCAGATGTAAGGGATGATGTGGTCACAGAAATTGTCTGACAGCCATGACTGGGTTTTCCTGCTTGTGTGGCATGGTGCAGAGTCCTGTTGCCAGACATAGGGTCTTCCAGCAGCCATTCTCTTGACCCATGACAGCACTGCCTCCTCAAGGCACTTGATGTAAGCATCTGTGTTGAGTCTGAGGCCCTGTGGGAAAGATGAATGGAAGCATAATGCCACCATCACTAGTGATCACTCCAAAGACTTTCATAATCACAATTAGACTCATCCATTGCTGATTCTTCTGCACTGTCCTCAGATTGACACCCAAACACTCTGAAATGGAGGCACGGTGGAGTAATGGATAACGGCTCGGATTGAGGAATCGTAGAGCCGAGTTCGAATCCCAGTCGAATCCGTTACATTCACTTACGTGCTAACACCCTTGGGAAAGGTGTGAATCCTCTTCTTCTCCCTCCAACTATGGGTAAATAGCAGGACAGACTGGGTTCTATAGCCTTGGATGGCAACTGGTCTAGGAGAAGGTCAACTCTGAATTCAAAACTATTCGGCATCTGCACCGGCATCCGGCAGCCTCTTGGTTACTCCTGCCTCTGCGTCTGTGGAAATTCTGCAGCAAGTAAAAGCATACTCCTCCCTCCACTGGGATAGCACGCGAGGTGTGGGGACCGCGTGTGAAGTTCAAACTCCCTTGTTACTCCGTTTCAAGAATTCACCGCTGTTGGAATCGGGAATGGCTGTCGCTCGTTTCAGCATTGGCGACGGATCGCCGTGCTTGGTCGGCCTTCGTTCCGGACGCGGTGAATTCCTTGGAAGGAGCCGGCTTAACCGATCCAGGCTGAATGCCGCAACATACATACATATACTCTGAAATGTTCGTATTGGTGCTTCCAGTGTGAATACCAAGCAGTACAGCATGCAGTTTCCAAATTTCTGTCAGAGTGAATTGCGCCAACGGTGCTTTTTTTCTCAAAGATGGTGCCCAACTGACCCTACTATACTGTGTAGTGGACAAAATCAAAAACAAACAGCACACATGCGAAAAATTAAAAATATAAAACAGCAAGAATTTACCCATTACACCTTGTATGTGTATGCATATATATATATAAAATGTCATATAAGGTTCATGTAATCAAAATTTAAGTATTTGATTAATTTGGGGCAAGCTTGTACCTTTGTGTCTGAAAAAGAATGTTTTTCCCTTTGACACTGCTATTATTTTAACTACCTTCTCTCCTTGGCAATATTTATAGTCTTAAAAAGATATGATTAGGATTCAAATAAAACCTAAAGATATGATGAAAGTGAATTTACACAATATTTTTTTGTTCTTGAGAATTTACAACAAAAATATTAAATACTATTTATTGGAATGTTCATTTAAAAGAATAATTGTATATTTACAACATTCCAAAAAATAATGCAATTAAAACTAATGCAATGTAATATTTATCCTTTAATATGTGCCTGTATCATTGAAATTCGTTTCTGTTGCACTGGCAGCGCCCCTTCAAGCTGCTCTTCAGTGTTAGCAAAGATTGGCTCTTTATGGCATCTAGTGAGAGGTTGTTACACAGATTTTCAGTCACATGAGACACCACCCAGTCCATGCAGATTGAGTCTCCCATGCACAGCACAGGCAATCTTATGTCACTTACACTAGGGAGATAGGCTGTGTCCACTACCTCCCCCCCACACACACACTTGATATCAATATCACACAGTAGCAGCTGGTGGTGGGGATGGCTTTTTATATCTGCTGCTTCTTTGAAGAAGCAGTTTGGCTGTCTCATTTGCTTCTTGAGGTGGCCCTGCCACAATCTGCCGACTTTCATTGTTGTCACCGTTGTTGGATTTGTTAGAGTCAACATCAGTTGAATGGTCATCTTCGTCCTTTGTTAGAGGTATGTACATCTCATCATGACTTGACATGGTGGTTTTATCGTTCAACAGAACTGCTCACCATATGAGGAAAAGTTCAGAAGTCTTTCATGTGGCGTGGCATTCCATCCATGTAAACTGCTTGGGGACTCACAGATCCGGTCACTGTCCCCATCCTCCATTTACTTGTGCTTGACTCCTTACTAGTACGATGTTCCCTTTCTTGTACATGCTCAGACTCAGGCTTCAGCAGAGAGATTCTGTCAACACTTTTTACTCGGACTTTATACTGGTACAAAGCATTAGCCAGAGTAGTCGCAGTGTGAACGCCGTACTTTGGCATAACGTGTACAAGTAAACCACTTCCTGATAGCAATCCATTTTGTGGATCTGTGCAATTAATCAGCAATATCGTTTCCGGATGGCACATATGCACATCAGAAATGCAGGCAGACACCCCCCACATCTAGCAAACATTCTAAAGCCCCTGCTGTTAAATGCCTTATCATTATCTGTCAAGATCTCTTTAGGAGGCCCCCCTCTCAAAAAAAAAGTTGAGACACTGGGTCACAATAGCCAAATCTTGTTGTAGAAGTCACCAAATGGCAAAACAGGTAGGTCCACAATCTATCAGGGTTAGGTAGTAAGCACCCCTGTAATGGATGATATCCATCCCTAGTCTATGCCATATACCTGCTCTCTCCAGTTTCCCTTTTTGCCATCAGATCAGTGCTGGATGAATTGATAGACATTCCAGGCAGTATATAACAGCAGATTCCACATCCTCTTTCCTCATAGATGGAGTGATTTACCTGACAAAGTATATCATTCATTTTACACTGTGTGAGTATATTTGCCTTATCTGACTTGGTTCTATACCACTGCCAGTCACAGTACATGCCTATAACACAGGTTCTGCTTTATTCTTCATTGCTTCCAGCCACCTTTGTGTGACTCTGGTGCTTCTATCTACTTTGTTCTGATTCAATTTGATGAGTGTAACGTCTACCATTAACTCATATTCCTTAACCAACTCCAAGAAGGTTTGCAGCCACCTCCTGATCAGTATCCTACTTGCAACCTTAGTGCTCACTCTGGCTTTGCAATGTGTCAGCCATTGACATGCACAATAAATCAGTTTTTAAATGTACAGTCTTAGCTTCCCAGTGTATGGCCAGGTTTACCCCTTTATAATAACATCTAGCTCCATGAGATTGATGTGTTGTGCGTCCAACTCTGGCCACAACCAACATGCATATTTGATAATGGACCCACATGATTCATGCAAAACTCCAGTGGCCAAAGAGCTTGCATCAACCCACTCATCAAGTTCTTTGCTATCAACACACCACTCATCTCTACACAGCTCAATTTGCCTCACCCTGGTAATAGTCTCTGTCAGGACTCTTCTTAGCAGGGTAGCATCCATTTGATTGTCCCAACCTTTCATCACTGCGCTTGCCCTTCGTTTGATGATAGCAGCTGCTACTTACAGCCATCCATAGACTGAGAAGTGTCCAACAAACTTGTTGCAAAAAGAGAATACCTTCTGCCTGGAGATCAACTCTGGGACTTCAGGAAGCACATTCCCACTCTTCCAAAGTAGAACATTGTCTTCCCCCTAGACAGTTAAGCTAAGTATCTGAGCTCAGTTTTTTGGTCACTCTGGAATTTTGCTTGTCAGTCCAAAGCATGTTCAGCAAGACTAGTTGCGGATGCAATATCCTCATTTACGTACAGGTCATCAATGTATTCTGAGGTTGCCTCTCTGATTTTTTTAAATGTGAGCTGTTCAATGGTCAATACCTCCATCCAAGAAGAAGTGCAAAGTAACGTCTCACACAATTTGGCAACCCCTTGACAAAAACACATGTCATGTTACTGATACCACCGAATAATGCAGCCAGTTTGCGGAGTTCTGCCGAGTACATAACAGATTCTCCTGGTTGAAGGCACTGCTCAGAAAATTGGTCATACGTGACAAACCTATCCATCACAAACGCTGTGTAATGGGCTGATTTTATGTGTTCATCATCTGCTTTTTCCTATTTATGTAACTGCTGATAGACAGCAAATGCCCCACCAGACAGTCTTAGAGGAATCACATGTTCTGATCGTTTCACTTCACACATCCAGCAAACGAGTTCTGCCATTTCTATCCATTTGACCACATTTATCGCAGATGCTGAGCTGTCAAACTCTGATATAAGCTGGATATCAAACTTTACCTCCAACACAGTTTGCAATATAGCCAAAACAGCTTGTTAGTATATGTGGCTGAGTTATCGCACCAGTCACGTCCCTTCAAGTCACCCCTCGGTGTACCAAAGGCTGGCTTTTTATGGCATCTAGCAAAGTTGCATGAGATGTTACCCAGTTCATGCAGATTGAGTCTCCCATGCAGAGCACAGGCAGTCTTATGTCCCTCATGCTGGGGAGGACAGGCTGTGTCCACTACAATCCTTTACCAATTTATAAAGAAATAAATATAAAAACAGTATTTTAGTCATAAATTTATAGACGTTTACTAAATTATTAAAATATGTGAACCAACTATTAGAAAATCCTTATTATTTATCATTTTATAAAGTTTGAGTTGATTAGCATATTTTGCCAACCATGCCAATTAACAATATAATAAATAAAAAATGTAAACAAACAATCTAATAAATAAATTGTGTTTATTTTTTTGTTATCAATTTTCAGTAATAAAAAAAAAATGCATAAATTCACTTTCATATTCACTTTAGGCTTTATTAAAATTCTAACCATCACTTTTAAAAATAATAAACATTGCCGAGGAGTGAAGGTAGTTAAAATAATAGCAATGTCAAGGGAAAAACTGTCCTTTTGACACAACATTTTTTTTTTCAAGTACGAAGATCCAAGTTTGCCAATTTTTGTATTTTGTTTCCGTTCATTTTAAATTTATAATCATTTCTTTTATCTTCAGCTATTTCAAAATGTCTGGGAAATTTCTGTATTTTGCATATGGAAGTAACCTGTTACGTGAACGACTCCAGCTCCTGAATCAATCAGCTGTTTTCAAGCAAGTTGTCAAACTCGAGGTAAGGTTTCTATTTTTAATTTTCTTTTACATAAAAAGGATTGTCATAAGCTCTATTGAATACGACATAAGGAACAGTAAATTTTGCATAGATATGTTTGTCATCAGAAATAGAAAATCATTTTGAAACAAATTCATTGCACTATGTGAGATTTATTATGCAAGTCATAAACTCATTGATTATAGAATTGGTCTTAACCAACCAGTGTTGACCAAATTTTCAGCACTAGTTTCGTTTTTGAGGCATTGAATGGGGCCAGCCAGTTTTTCCCCCACCACGCTGTTAAAGCTAGGTCACAGGAGAGATCAGCTGACATGCTCTAGTCATTTAGAGTTTAAAATATTTAAATATTTATTTTAAATACTTAAAATATATTTAAAATATTTAAATAGTTTAATATGAGTGTTATGAATAATCAAGAGTGGTCTCCCCTTGTTTCGTTACTCTCTTCTTTGAGAGAACTATTTCTATTTACTGGGACTATAAAAGGATACTATATGCAAACCATGTATTCTCAGTTGAATAAAGTTTTCTTGAAGCCTACACTTGCACACCTTTCTCATTACAATGATTATATTATTAATATAATTTCTATAATAATATAAATAGGTACTGAAGATTAATGTCATTTTAATATTTTTTATGAATACTATATATACTCATGTATAAGTAAACTTCATGTATAGTCCAATGACCTACCTATCGAGCTTATATAAATGTTTAGCAGAATAAGGATTAGGTGATATAACAAAAAGACAAACATTACTAAGGTAATGTTTGTCTAATATTGTCCCCTCCACAAAAAAAATTACCTGTGTATAGTGCAACTGGTCACCGAAAATGCATGATTTTTAACTTTTCAAAAAAAATTAACCTGTATATAATGCAACCCCCTATGTTTAACATAAGAAATTGATTATAAAAACTTGTACCCTACTCAAGTATCTACCATAAGAATATTGTCCACAATTTTCCTCAATTATATCTCTGTACCTCCAAAGAAAGGAATACCTAAGGTTTAAAATGGATTTTTAAAAATGAAAAATCTTTCTTGAAGCTTTTATTTTTATTTTAATTTCAAGCTAATAGATTGAATTTAATATTGCCTATAAGCAAAATACTTTGCTGTATTTCAAAATGAATTTAAATTGATTGGAATGATTTTTTTTTTTGAAATTGCTAAATATGGCTGATTTTAGCCACTCTTAACCATGTTTACAAATCAGTCATCACAACATTCTCTTCATTAAAATCTTTCAAAAATAAAATATACTTTTCTAAAACTTTATTTGAGGAAGATTAGCTGATTTAAAGTTTAATTAATCTTATTTGAAGCAAATATTACTTACATTTAGTTTTAAAATATCACAGAAAATCATTTTATAACACGGAAGAAGGTCTTTATTTAAGGTGTTGACCAGTTGACAGCCAGAATTCTATCTAATTTATCTAACACAGAGGTGGGTGTTTTTTATGAGTTGCTGACAACTATCTTGATAGACTTATGTTTGGGAATTGTTTCTACTTGGGACATATCTGTAAAAATTACTTGATGAATATAATATGTGTAACTTTTTTATACAAGTTTTTAACTAACTTTAATTTATGAAAGTTTTCTAAGTAATCTAATATTTTATTGAATTTTAGGTACTTTGGCTTTAAATTTACTATTGTTACCTTTCTTATTTTCCAATAATGCTGTGTATCGACGTCTGTATTTATAAAAATCAGCACATTTATACACATAAAAAAAATTCAAAATTCTATTTAAAATACTGCTGCTTGCTGGATTGTTTTAAGCTTTTCCATTTATGATTACTAAATATAGATTTCGCTTAGCAATATCACTTAACCACTACAAATTAATACAGAATTTTAAAAGATTTAAAATTTTATAAATTATTATAATTAATATGTTAAAAAAATGAAAACAGTTCTTGTAAAAACTCATTATTCATTGAAAAAAATCTTTTTTTTAAGGCAATATTATCCATAATATATCTTATTCATAAAAGAAAGTGAAATTTTTTCTAATTAAATAATGTCTTAGTTTTATAGCATTTTTTAATTTTATCATTCAGAGCAGGTTTTCTGTAACTGGCAGTTCTGTTTAACAAAAAAAAAATTGATGATTTAAATTCTCCAAGGACTTGTGCTTATAACTAATATAAACATCAAGCCCTATAAAAAGAATTTCTCAAAATTTCATAAAATGAAATAAGTGGAGGGAGGGTAACAGACATAAAAAAATTTTTTTACCAATGTTTTCAAAAAAAACAAAACAACGTTTCTAAAATAATTTAATTCATTTGTGAATAAGTCCTGAAATTCCTTTAAAATCTGACAATTATTTAATTTTTGCAAGAATTTCCAAATCAATAAGACACTAAAATTTCCTATAGTAATTTATGGTCACCCACTGATGTAAGAAAAAAATGTTTACCCAAAATTTTGAAGGTTCTAAAATGGATTAAAAAATATAATTTAATAATCAAAAAATCCTTTGGTCTTTCCTCTTAATAATAACATAAAGATTTTGACAATAAAAGTTTGTTTTTATTAAGTTTGGGGCATTTTTTCATCATTTTTAGCTACCTATTTATATCCATTTTCAGAATTACAAACTCGTATTTGGCTTTTCATCTTTGAGATGGAAAGGACATGTTGCTTCGATCAAAGAATCTTTTGGCCACACTGTTTGGGGTGTTATGTATGAACTCAATCATTCAGATCTTGAAAACCTTGATAGGTAAGTCAAACAAAATAATATTTTCTGTTTGAATTTCCATTATTTACATTCAAACTGATGCCTTCATTTTTATTGCTGTTATCATCTTCAGCTGTTGTGCTCTCCATCCTTCTTCAGGTATCTGTCAGTTCTGGTAACCTTCAGGGAATTTTGAAATAAACACTTAATTCAAGTTACTAATGTAGATTGTTCTTATTCAACTATTCATGTTCAGGGATATCTCGTCTGGTTCTTTTTTAGTATTGCCCAATTATTCCACCTATTTTAAGCCTGTACTACCTGGTCCAAGGATTGAACTCACAATCACTATATCATCAATTTCCCAAACCAAACAATTTTTTTAAAAATTATTTCACCTCATACAAGGTAGTAAAGCCACTAAGACACAA
Source organism: Acanthosepion esculentum (assembly GCA_964036315.1). Taxonomy (NCBI): domain Eukaryota; kingdom Metazoa; phylum Mollusca; class Cephalopoda; order Sepiida; family Sepiidae; genus Acanthosepion; species Acanthosepion esculentum. The sequence goes on along the minus strand of OZ038513.1, from coordinate 69,555,250 downwards.
AAGACTATTGAATGTGAATGAATTAGAAAACAGAAACATTATTAAGAAGCAAGAACACTAGAAAAGTAGTCAGGAGGACAGTAGATAGAGATTGACATTGCATTTAAATTTTTGAAGATCAAAGTTGGCTGGAAAGCATGGAGTTGGAAGAGTGTTCCACAAGCGTGAAGTGCAAGAAAAGTAACTGTTAGTATAGAACTTATGGTTAATATCTAGCCAGCTTAACCATAATGCATATACATTACATATACACATTACATACAGACAGTACATGATAGACAGAGAATCGGTTCTTTTATAATACAGAAGCCAGCTGCCAAAAACCATTTGAATATTGACCTTATTACAAGTTCCTGTACTCTTTGTAAAGGTTTTAGCTGTTACCTCTGTCCTATAATAATTGTTACATTTTCATACATGCTTAGTGTATGAAATGTATCAACTATTATAGGACAGAGCTACTATTATCTATTGCCTTTGTTCCATAATAATTGTTACATTTTCATACATATTACATACACTAAATGGATCAACTATTTTGGGACATTTGTTTCCTTGTTCTATAAGCACATTAGGTAGGTTATATACTGCTTTACTTTCTCCTTCTTGCCTTCAATATGTCCTGCATGTTTCAAATTTTCTTGAACCTCTTCCCTTGTTATGTTCTCTAGAAATTTCAACTGCCTCTTTTTGATGCTAAGCGTAAATGTCTTTTTTTTCTTTTTTCTTAATCGAATTCACCCCAAACCTCTAAGGCACAAGCAGTTACTGGGTGTGGAAGAATTAAAAAACAGAAACATTACTAAGTAGCGAGAACAATAGTAGAATAATCAAGAAGACAGTAAATAACAATTGACATTGCTTTTAAAATTTTTGTAACACCTCCAGGATGAAAATGGATTTGGACATGTCTTGCATGTAAAATATCCCCAAAAGAAGATTCACATGTCATACATTTAAAACAGAAAGCTGTCAGAATCAGATAGACTCTCATGAGAATCTATTTTAACATATATAAATTTTAAATGTCAATTAATTTATAAAAAGTGCATAAAAAGGCAACAAAGTTGGAAGTACAACTGCTGTAGCAAACAAGAGATACATGTTGTTGGATTGTTTGACAAGTTTATATCACTACTCTCTTAAGAGAAGGAAACGGATTTTGGAAATTTATTACAAGCCAGAAGAAACTGACTACTTTATTAAAGATCAAATTTGACTGGAAAGCATGGAGCCCGAAAAGAGTTCCACAGGCGAGAAGTGCAAGAAAAGAAACTGTTAGCCTAGAATTTACAGTTACATCTAGCCATTTCAACCATAAAATAATGTGACATTGCTGCTAATCTATTATGTTATTAAATTCACAAACCATTGCTTTAATCCAAGCCTAGGCTCTTGTTCTGTGTGGTGATCATATGAACTCAAATTCATTGGGCAGTACTAAATTAAAATGAAATGAGGTATCCCTAGAGATGTGTGGTGGAGCGTAAACTATCTATCTGCATAGATTAAATAAAGGGTTCTGTTCAAAATACTGTAATGCTTACCTAGATTGACATACCCTCTTATTTTTTTATTTTCTATAATCATTTCATCCTAAAAAAGGCAATAAAGACACTAAGACACAAGAGATTACTGTGTGTTAAAGAATATGAGAAAAAGAAAAACATTATTAAGTAGAGAGAACAATAAAAGAACAGGAATTAAGAAGGCAAATATAATGATTGACATTTCATTTAAATTTTCAAAGATCAAAGTTGACTGGAAAGCAAGAAACTAGAAGAGAGTTCCAATAGTGAGATGTGTGAGAGAAGAAACTGTTAGCATATAACTTACAGTTGCATAAAGCAGTTTCAACTGTAAAATGATGAGACCTTGCTGCCAATCTAGTACTGCGCTTAAATTCATAAAGTCTAGATACCAAAGAGGAAAGTTCATCAGAACAATTACCATGAAAATATTTATAGAAAAGGCACAGAGAAGCTATGTTATGATGGTGGGAATATGACTGGAGTTGAGATACCAGGTCAGGACCAATAACACTGCAGATTTATCTTCAAATTTTCAGCCATAGTGAATAAAATGTTATGATATGTAACAACAAAGCTAAAGACATTAGTCTGAATCTAAATAAAATTATAGGTGCTACTGTAGTATGATATCTAGTATTCATTTTCTACTATAGTATGATATCTACCATCCGCTTTCTACTATAGTATGATATCTACCATCCATTTTCTACTATAGTATGATATCTACCATCCGCTTTCTACTATAGTATGATATCTACCATCCATTTTCTACTATAGTATGATATCTACCATCCGCTTTCTACTATAGTATGATATCTACCATCCATTTTCTACTATAGTATGATATCTACTATTCATTTTCTACTATGGTATGATATTTACCAACTGTTAGACAAATGAAAAATGTTAAAAACTATCAAGGGAGTATAATAAACACTTTGTAGTATAAAATTTATACCAGTCAGTTACAGTATTAGGTGACTTTCCAGTAAAAGTTACTGTACATAAATACCTCCTTTGTAAATACAAATTAGATAAATACCCTATTCTTTAAGTTAAAATAACACTGTATGTAGTTTGAGGAATTAATTGCTGTAGGCCATAAGTGGATTGTTTGGTAGAGTGCATCCTCATTCATAGTAGGTGGCAAATGCCTTGGTAAATACCATACTATAGTAGCACCAAATTATATTTATTTGTCTAAGAAATTGAGCATATGAATTGATTTTTTTTGTAATTTTTCTGAAAGATTTACTCAAGTATTTATTTGTCTCTAGTTTGATTTTTCCCTTTTCTAGCTTCAGAAAACCTTTCGTCCTGCTTGACATTGTCATAGGATGCTAGTGTATTTAGATAGAAACATTTGTCCTGGAATATCTAGCACACAACTATTAGGGTAGACTCAATGTGACCCCAAGTAAAAAAAATGAAACACAAAACAATATAAAACAAACGACAGTTAATTGCATTTATTTGCACTATTTACATTGTTCAGACTGTTGTCCTCATCTTGGTTGTCATATTCACAACATTTCAGCCATTGTATGCTCTGACCTTCTTCAGGATCTGTCTATATTTCTGAGATGAGGTATTGTAATTATTTACATTATTTACATTGTTCAGACTGTTGTCCTCATCTTGGTTGTCATATTCACAACATTTCAGCCATTGTATGCTCTGACCTTCTTCAGGATCTGTCTATATTTCTGAGATGAGGTATTGTAATTATTTACATTATTTACATTGTTCGGACTGTTGTCCTCATCTTGGTTGTCATATTCACAACATTTCAGCCATTGTATGCTCTGACCTTCTTCAGGATCTGTCTATATTTCTGAGATGAGGTATTGTAATTATTTACATTATTTACATTGTTCGGACTGTTGTCCTCATCTTAGTTGTCATATTCACAACATTTCAGCCATTGTATGCTCTGACCTTCTTCAGGATCTGTTTATATTTCTGAGATGAGGTATTGTAATTATTTACATTATTTACATTGTTCGGACTGTTGTCCGCATCTTGGTTGTCATATTCACAACATTTCAGCCATTGTATGCTCTGACCTTCTTCAGGATCTGTCTATATTTCTGAGATGAGGTATTGTAATTATTTACATTATTTACGTTGTTCGGACTGTTGTCCTCATCTTGGTTGTCATATTCACAACATTTCAGCCATTGTATGCTCTGACCTTCTTCAGGATCTGTCTATATTTCTGAGATGAGGTATTGTAATTATTTACATTATTTACATTGTTCAGACTGTTGTCCTCATCTTGGTTGTCATATTCACAACATTTCAGCCATTGTATGCTCTGACCTTGTTCAGGATCTGTCTATATTTCTGAGATGAGCTATTGTAATTATTTACATTATTTACATTGTTCGGACTGTTGTCCTCATCTTGGTTGTCATATTCACAACATTTCAGCCATTGTATGCTCTGACCTTCTTCAGGATCTGTCTATATTTCTGAGATGGGGTATCATAATTATTTACATGATTTGCATTGTTTGGGCTGTTGTCCTCATCTTGGTTGTCATATTCACAACATTTCAGCCATTGTATGCTCTGACCTTCTTCAGGATCTGTCTATATTTCTGAGATGAGGTATTGTAATTATTTACATTATTTACATTGTTCAGACTGTTGTCCTCATCTTGGTTGTCATATTCACAACCTTTCAGCCATTGTATGCTCTGACCTTCCCCAGGATCTGTCTATATTTCTGAGATGAGGTATTGTAATTATTTACATTATTTACATTGTTCGGACGGTTGTCCTCATCTTGGTTGTCATATTCACAACATTTCAGCCATTGTATGCTCTGACCTTCTTCAGGATCTGTCTATATTTCTGAGATGTGGTTCTGTAATTATTTACATTATTTACATTGTTCGCACTGTTGCCCTCATCTTGGTTGTCATATTCACAGCATTTCAGCCATTGTATGCTCTGACCTTCTTCAGGATCTGTCTATATTTCTGAGATGAGGTATTGTAATTATTTACATTATTTACATTGTTCGGACTGTTGTCCTCATCTTGGTTGTCATATTCACAACATTTCAGCCATTGTATGCTCTGACCTTCTTCACGATCTGTCTATATTTCTGAGATGAGGTATTGTAATTATTTACATTATTTACATTGTTCGGACTGTTGTCCTCATCTTGGTTGTCATATTCACAACATTTCAGCCATTGTATGCTCTGACCTTCTTCAGGATCTGTCTATATTTCTGAGATGAGGTATTGTAATTATTTCCATTATTTACATTGTTCGGACTGTTGTCCTCATCTTGGTTGTCATATTCATGACGTTTCAGCCATCGTATGCTCCAGCCTTCTTCAGGATCTGTCTATATTTCTGAGAACAGGTATCGTAATTATTTACATGATTTGCATTGTTTGGGCTGTTGTCCTCATCTTGGTTGTCATATTCATGACGTTTCAGCCATTGTACGCTCCAGCCTTCTTCAGGATCTGTCTATATTTCTGAGATGATGTATTGTAAGTATCTACATTGTTTGGACTGTTGTCCTAATCTTTATTATCATATTGACAACGTTTCAGCCAGGTAATATACATCAAGTTCAATACTTGGCCACAACACAGGTGAACAAAAACTTGTAGAGTTGAGTTACTAAAGGGAAATAACTTAAACTGAGATATCCAGAAAAGGCATGGCATGTGGAACTAGCACACTCTACCCCAGTGAACAAAATAAAGGGTTTGGTTTCAAAATTCCAACATACAGGGTGGCAATAAAGTCAGTATACAGTTACTTACAATAGCAATTAAGACAAAATAATTAATCAACAGTCCAGAAATTTATTATCAAAATGGTTCTGGGGAATAACAATAAAATTCTATGGTAAACAATAGTAAATTAATTACTGATACTGTTCAAACTGCATGCCTCCTGCCTCAATGCTTTGCTTTTTTATTACAGTGTAACCCGGATATAAGAGAAACCCGGATATAAGAGATATTTTCTCTGGTCCCAAATTAGAGCCTGTGTTAATGTATATATAAGAGACCAAACCCGGATATAAGAGAAACCGGGATATAAGAGACTTCTTCTCCGGTCCGACAACTCTCTTATATCCGGGTTACACTGTATAAGTAACTGTATAATGACTTTATTGCCACCCTGTATATCAACTGAAGAAAGCCAGGGTGTACAATGGCCGAAATGTCATGAATATGACAATAAAGATAAGAACAGTCTGAACAATGTAAATAGTGCAAATCGTTACAATAACTCATCTGAGAAATATAGACAGACACTAATTGATATGTATTGGCAAAAAGAATTACGTGAATATACAATTACAATAAAAGAAAACATTTGAATTAGTTACATAGAAAAACATTTAAACTAGCAATAAGAGAATTTTTTGTCTGTGAAATTTTTTTACTTGATAGACACATGTGTATATGTAAGTGTGCGAGAAATATATGTGTGACAGACACATGTGACAGAGTTCAAGTCACAAAACAGTTAACAAAAGGGAAAGAAAAATGCACAGAAGCCTAGCTGTTGCATTCCAACTGTATATACAACTACATCTGAAGACCTGTGTTGAAAAAAATGAAAAGAGGCTAGGGCAGTGGTTCCCAAATGGTGTGATGTGCCTCATAGGTGTAGCAGAAGAGGATAGCAGGTGAGGCAGAATAATTGAAAGACAATCAAAGATTTAGAAACAGTTTCAAAGAAATTCATATGCCAAAAATAAATATGATTTCAAAATTTAAAATATTATTATGGATTACTTGTAATTGCATGCATGAGTTCCAGTATAAATAGTTATAAATAATTATTGAGCGTTTTTTTATCATTGTGATAGTTTTGCATTATATCAAGTATTAAGAATATAGTAACTAGTGTCCACAAATTGAAGGAGTAATTTATCAATGATAATGTTCTGACTTTGAATTCGTGGTTATCTCCTTTTAAATCTCTTTCTGTTTTTTTTTTTTCATTTTAAATGTACTTGTTATCATATAAAATTTGAGACGTGCGCAAATTTTCATTCTGAAAATGTGGCCCAGAGAAAAAAAGTTTGGAAACTACTGGGGAAGGGAAAGAAATGCATACCTTTTTATAGACTTAAGGAGCACTCTCTGGTAATGTTTTTTTGCAAAGTCAAGTGGGATAACATACAACATCAACATGCATTTTCTCTGTGATCCTTTTCAATTCAGTGTCCTAGGTATGACAATAAACTACATCTGCATCCTGGGTAAGACGATAAACTACATCTGACAGCAAGGCCTCTGATCAGGAGGTTTTGAGGAGCATGGAACCACCTCTTAATTGCTGTCATTCCAGGGTCCATCCTGACTTGGCGTGATAGCACCTGTTAGGGTCCCAGCCATGGGCAAACACTATGAAAGTGTAACAATAGGTTTTAATGCCAGCAATACATTTTTGGAAAAATTATTACCAGCAATACATTATTACTAGCAATACATTTTTGAAAAAGAAAATATTGCCAGCAATAAAAATCTTGTTGGTATTAAATAACCCATTGAGGTTGTTATGCCATAAACCAAACCAAATCTGCTCATTTTAAAAACAATACTACCTATAAACCATTTGTTTTCAGGTCAAATATATATATATATATAGGAATATCGGCGGGAAGTTGGAAACATTGATTTTATAACCATCGCCAGTCCTTCAAAGATAAATTTAAAAAGAACCAAACGGCACTGTCAAAGCATTATTGGGATTTGTTGGAGGATGGCTTAACCCCATAAATAAAGTGGAAGATCATCTCGAGAGCCAGAACTCCAATAAATTTCAGAGACAGATGCGACTTATGTCTAAAAGAAAAGATCCTCATTATAAAGCATAAAGATCCGGATGTATTACTAAACAGACATAATGAACTAATTTTTAAATGCCGACATAAGAACAACCTCAACCTAATGAAATATATTTAAAAGTAACTACATAGGAAGACTAATATTACATGATCTTTATTTTTTGCTTTTGAAATGTTGTTAGGCACATATGAATATGAACACATAACTGTATGTATATAACTATGTAATTGAATTTAAACATTGAAACGCCTTTTGACATGTATATGTATATGCTTTTATATAGAAAAATAGGCATGCTTTGGTGTAATTGTGTATTGTGAACACATATTTGTAGTGGGCGGGTATGAATATTGATATGTATATATATATATATATATATATTTTTTAAATATATGTAGTTGCATGTATATATGGGGGTATATATGTATGTATATGGGTATGTGAGTACATGTATATGTGTGTATGCGTATATGTATATGTATGTATATATATATATATGTATATATATATATATATATAGTGTGTGTGTGTGTGTGTGTAGGTGTATGTATATATGGGTATATGTGTGTCGTGCCACAGATATGTGATTACGGGTAATCTGTGTATGTATATATGTATAAATATATGAATTTGTGAGTTCGTATATATAATATTGGTGAATATGGGTGAAATATAATAATGTAGATACGTTTGAATATTGACATATTTTCTGCATATACGGACATGTGGGTGTAGGTGTATATGTATGTATGTATATATATATATGTGTGTGTGTGTGTGTGTGTGTGTGTATGTATATGTATGTATGTATGTGTGTATGTATGTATATGTATGTATGTATTTATGTGTATATGTGGTAAGGTATGTATATGTGTATACATGTGTATGTATATATGTGTATATGTATGTATGTGAATATGTGTGTGGGTATATATGTATATATGTGTGTGTATGTATGTGTAGATGTATGTATAGGTGTATATGTGTGTATGTATGTACATGTATATATCTATATGTGTATGTGTGTATGTATGAGCATATACATATATATATATATATGTGTGTGTGTGTGTGTGTGTATATATGTGTATGGGTGTGTAGATATATGGATATATGTGTGTATATATATATATGTGTGTGTGTGTGCGGATGTGTGTATATATGTGTATGTATGGGTGTGTGCAAAATTTTAAAAAAAAAAGGATTTACAGGTCTGTTATTGATGTTTTACCCCATTTTCTCCCTTAATATTCTCCATTTGGAATTGTGAGTTTAAAATTCTTTACAATACAGAGGAAAATTTTTTAAAAATTTGTAATTGAATTTAAATGTATTACCTTTTAATAATCATTATTGATGATAAAATATTTAGATTTTTGATAATTGAATACTAAAGTCATCACCTAATATTTTTTAGAGAAATTTTTAGAGAATTCTAAGGACACACCTATATATATATGTGTAAGTATGCGGAAACATTTAAAAAGATATATGTAGGTATTAATACATGAAATTACCTGTGTATATCGGTACATGTGTACCTGTATGGGTGACTGCACATGTAAAAGAACTGTGAAATTTGCATGGATGTGTTTACAATATATGATAGAGAAAGATCTCTAATATTACCTTCAAATATCACTCCATATTAACTTAAAAACTAAATTTTAAGTAAGAGAAATTACCAATCTAAAAATAGTCGCTAATTAAATTCATGAATAAAATTCAAACTGATAGAGATATCACCTTAATAATCAATTACAACTAGAAGTAAACTTATATTTGAAAATAAAATTTTAGTGTTTTAATGTAAATTCTATGAATATTTTTCTAATCGACTATTTCATATTAAATCCCCAAAATTTTTTGTAATTAAGTTTTTAAAAAAACTTTAACAAACATATAATTAAATTCCTTATAGACTGTTTAAACATTGAAACTTATATCAAACATTATAATATTTATGAACTCTCAAAGAAAAGCAAAACAACAGCGTCTATTTCGGGCCTTTCATTCCAAAGAAAGTTAATGACACTTTCTCTCATAACTTCTTTCTCTCTTTTTCTCTTTATGCCTTTTTCTCCTCTCCCCCTTCCATATCAATATATAACTTCCGTTAAGTTAACCGATTTAATGTGTCAATGTCTGGATTTCCTCAAACAATTTATATTTGGAAGAAATGTTACATCTAACTCAATCATGTCTCTCTCCCCCCTCACTTCCTAACTTCGTCAATTTACATATACTTAATACTGCCCGTCAAAAATGTGTAAATTTCTTTTCATTTTTCGTTTCAATCTTTGGAAGTAAAGTCTGATGATCCGCAGTCCTTTAAAAGGGCTGTGGTGAAATAATTTATTATATGGAACCTTAAAGGGGTCTGTTTTTATTTAAATTATTAGCTCTGATTTACATTGAGTTCTCTGGATTTTATCCTCCTTGGGTCTACCCATACGGATTACCTAGTTTTTCGTAAACTAAATATATATATATATATATATATATATATATATATATATATATATATATATATATATTTGTGTATTTAGGCAGCAATCCTTCTTTCAAGCACATTTGATTAAAAACGACTGACAAGGTGTTTTTATTTAGTTTTTTATATAATTTCTCGTGCGATCTAATAAAGTTTTTCTTTTCAGAGGATAAATTATATAAAAATTGTCCGAATGTTCTTTTTTTCCGAGCGCTTTCGGCTATACATTTAGCCATTATCAAGGATTATATTTCAACTGTTAGAATTAGAAATAGTTTGTTATGTGTATGTTTTATAAAGTGATTCATTTTTTTTTTGTTTCATAATTATTATTAAGTGTTGGTTTGTTTATTTTTATAAGTAAGGCTTCCATTATTTTTAGCCTTTTTTTGCAAGTGGATGATGCTATTATATTAGTGTTGTTGACAAGTATATTCCGAATAGTGTCCGGTAGGTCTCCATGAATATTTAAATGAGATCTAATTGAGCTATTGTCAGAAAGGTGTAGAGTTAATCTGCGTGTTAAACGATTTGTAGTGTGGCCTATATAATTATTTACGAAAGTTGATTCTTGAGGAATACAATTCCTTAATGGACATTTGAATTCGTAAATAATGTTTGCTCTATTTAATTTTGTTCTAGGAGGTGAATTATTATTTTTAACTATAAGGTTACAAGCTTTAAATTTTTTATAATAAATAATTAATCTAATTTTTTTGCTATTATCAACTGGTTGTGGCCTTGTTAGGGCCAGAAATAAAGATATAATAGAGGAATTGAGTTAAACAAATATATTATAAGAAACAGTTATACAAACATATACAGACGAGAGTGTTACAGCAAGAATGTTCAGTCCAACTGTCAGAACTGACTGCTGGAAACTTACCTCTCCAAAAGGCAGTACCTGCTCCTATTTATAGCTGGGAGAGTCCATGCATGCGTGGGTAAATTACTATAACATATATATATGTTTCATGCTATTTGCAATCGTCAGACAAACTGATTAATTTTTAAATTTTGGATTTATATATGTTTGCGTATATAGCAATTTTTACCTATCATAGTCTTACACAGATCCCATCATACGTATATACGTGCATGCAAGAAAATATTATTCAGTGAACAAAAATAGAAAAATGGTCTGCGCATTGACAGCGCAACAAACAAAAAATATTCACTACACAATCCAACATTGAATACAGCGACCAAATGTGTATATATGTGCGCAACGACACATATAGGAGCATATATGCCCAGTCCTATACTGTTCACATATGTTTATGTTTGTGTGAGCTCCAGTGAGTCAGCGTGCGTGCGTGTGTCTGCATACGTCAATGAGTGTACGTGCGTGTATGTATGTTTGAGTAAGTATGAGTGGCGTCCCAATGACAATTTTATCTCCCACTTCCATAAAAGACCAATATACGCAACCATATATAAATCCAAAATTTAAAAATTAATCACTTTGTTTGACGATCACAAATAGCGTGAAACCCAAGGTCACAAACTCACATCAATCCAACTAAATATGTTAGCTCTATCACTGATATTGAGCACTTTCCAATAAGTACCGCACATATATAATATATAAATAATATATATAAAAAATTGCATATATATATTTATATTTATATACACACACACACACACACACACACACACACACAAATATATATATATAAACAGAATTTGCCATTAAACAACCCACAGGTTTGATATGCCAGAATACCCACCTCACCAAACCAAACCTTTTCAATTCACTGGCTTAGTAGAATCAAATTATACAAGTCTTTTTTTTTTATTCAGTACAGTCATTTTATTGCTCTAATCTTGATTGCGCTCCACTACACCTTCTTTTACAAATTGAAAGTCTGTGGCCACCAGATATTGTACAAGCTTATTGACACTATTTTGTGATTGAGCAAACTTAATGACATAATTCTGAGATACATGTCAGCTATAAATAACCCACAAAGGGTTCGTAAGCAAATAAAAAATAAATACAAATACTGTCTTCATGCCAAAAATGACATTATCACCAAAATTTCAAAAATTTCATTTACCTTATCCATACTTGGGCAGCATTGTGAATATCTTTACTATGTCAATTATCGTTTTCTTTTTCTTCTTTTTTTATTTTCAGGCAAGAAGGTGTCAAAAAGGAAATTTACAAGCCTATTTATGTTCAAGTTAAAGATAATTTCAATAATTTATATCAATGTCGAACATATCAATTAATTAGCCAAAATACTGGATTACCTTCACCCAAATATAAAGATATTATGATAAGAGGTGCTAAACAACATCAATTACCATCAGAATATATTAAAACACTTACAGTAATGTGTGATAATGGTTCTACAGAAGAAATACCCATTTATAATGAACTGATGGAAATTATGGGAGAAAAAACCTCTTCATAAAATTTAAATTTTTCTTCTTGGTGGGTGAAATATGTTTCCTATATCTTCATTTATAAGAGGAATGAAAGTTTATTATTTTCAGTTTTATACATAGATTTATTTTCTGTTGAAAACTTTGTTCTTCATAGATTACAAACTTCTGCATCAAGTTGTATCTAGTTGACATTTTAAAATATGTAATTAGGATTTAAGATTATGAAGTGATTAGCCATGGCCGAATGCAAAATAAGGAATGGAACTGCTCAACAAACAGAATTAACAAAGTTTGCAATAAAAAAAAGAAAGGAACAGGGCAAAAATGAAATAATGGGGTTGAGCTTGTCTCCCTTCAGCATAGCCTCATCTGCATTCATGTCTGCCTGAAGGCAGAGAGTTCGACAAGTCAGCCCAAACTGCTTGAAATGGTAGATCTGGACTGAGTCATGTCAAACTGCAAACCAGCCTATTTTATTGGCTAAGAACAATATCCCAGCATGCATTTGTGGACTTTTGCCTATGAAAGGAGTTGGGGAAATGTTTTGCATATCATTCCCCAGAAGATTGAAATCAACAAGGTTTTTAAAATATACAAAGTCTATGTCTCTTAAATGGCAGTGCCAAATAGCAAATGGAATGCTTAGTTTATTGATACACAGTGGCATAGCTAGAGTGTGTGCTGCCTGGGGCAGCTTTTGAGTTTAGGGTGAAATGATTAAAAATAATATCCTAGCACTTGAAGCCTGAAAAGTCACCACAAGATGAAAGTATACTTGCTAAGAAATACTGTTTTCTTTGTTTTTTTCTTTTTGGCTGGCTATGTCTTATTTATGTATTTAGCACTTTCATTTATTATTTTTTAAGGTTTAAAACATTTCCTGTTTTAATGTGTCAGTAGGTATATATAAGGACAATCTTTACATTAAATATATGAGGTCTGATCAAAAGTATCGGGACTGTTTCTATAGTAACAGAGTTAAAGTATGTAGAGGTAAACAGCTTGACACAGATTGACCTTGAACTCTGTTGCATATAAACACGAAGTTATAACATTCTCCCTCATTGCTGTTGTTTATAGCAATGCTTGGAAGGAAAGTGTATAGAGTGTGGCTGTTTTGGCAAGCCACTAAAGTTCCATCAGTTCTATGGTTTGTGCAGCAGATTTTGGCCAAGAACAATATTCCCCAGGTCCCACAACCACCATATTCCCCAGATATTACCTCCTTGTAACATTTTCCGCTACAAAAATCAAATCTCACTTGAAAGGAACAAGATTTCAAGATGTTGAGGCAATCCAAGAGAATGCAATGACGCAGTTGTGCCATCAATGGGAATGATGCTGGATAAAGTGTATCATTTCAGGAGGAGACTACTTCAAAAGAGATTAAATGCAGAATTAATATTTGCTGTCATTTTCTTTTTATAGGACTAATCCCGATACTTTGTGATCCAACCTTATTTATATATATATATATATATATATATATATATATATATATATATATATATATATATCACTTCAACCATTATTATAGTGGATACTCGTATTTGAAATAGACACCCCATTTTATTTTTACTTTGAACAGTGTGTATTACTGTTGTTTAAAGTAAAAATAAAAACAGACCATCTATTTCAAATATGAGTATCCACTATAATAACATTTGAAATAATAAAAATGTAAGATTAAAAACAAATCCATTAACCCTACATACATATATATATATATATATATATATATATATATATATATATATATATATATATATACACGCACACACACATATATATGATAGATAGATACATACATAGATCAAGTTCTTTATAATGTTCGTGGGTTAGATTTTAAATTTGACAATTACACCTGCTGACATTTTTCAACCCAAATGTTGTTGGGCAATGCACATATGTTTCTTGGCTATTTTTACATGCTGAATCTGAAAAATCAAGTCCATTTTGTCCCATCACATCATGTTTTCACAGTACAGATCTATTTCTATTTTGCTTAAAATAGACCAAGATGCCTAAGTCACAGGGATATGCCACAGCTTAAATATGCGAATGACATAGTTGAAACATTTCGTTTCATGTTAAAATGATTCATCATTCAAGAAAAAGTATGCAAATAACTTTCAAAATGAATTCTAGGCTATTTCTGTTCAGATAAGCTGACCTGAAAATGCTTGATTTTATGACAGATACCTCACTGGAAAGTGTCCTCGTGCCCTCAATGTTCTTAGCTTTGTTAAAACTTTGTAATTTATGTTTCTTCTCTACTTTTCATAGAAGAAACTCTTGAGAAGTCATTCAAGAACAGTAATTTTAGTTTTTATTAGTAGTTTTCACTTTAAGCCTGAAACCATCATAAGATTTTATTGGGGGATGGTGGAAAGGTTTCTCAGGTCTTTTTAAACTACTTGAATTCTAGGCTATTTCTGTTCAGATAAGCTGACCTGAAAATGCTTGATTTTATGACAGATACTTCACTGGAAAGTGTCCTTGTGCCCTCAATGTTCTTAGCTCTGTTAAAACTTTGTAATTTATGTTTCTTCTCTACTTTTCATAGAAGAAACTCTTGAGAAGTCATTCAAGAACAGTAATTTTAGTTTTTATTAGTAGTTTTCACTTTAAGCCTGAAACCATCATAAGATTTTATTGAGGGATGGTGGAAAGGTTTCTCAGGTCTTTTTAAACTACTTGGGTGCAACATGAGTATCAAGATTCACTTACTATTTTGTCACCTTGATCAGTTTCCTAATAATCTTGCTGATTATAGAACAGGCAGAGAGGTTTCATCAGGATCTCAAGGTAATGGAAGAAAGATACAAAGGCAGATGGGATGTTAACATGAAGACTGATTTGTGCTGGAGCATCAAAAGAGATCAACCTTTTCAACAGCACTGTAGAATTTCCAAGAAGAAAAGATTTATATCTTTGGATGGACAAAAAATGAATGTATTTTTCCTTTGTATCTTCTTTGTCTTTTTTTTTATTCAAAACTTGCTGACACATGTTTGTCTTAATTTAATTTTGTGCGAGATTTTTCTGAAAACTTTTTCTGAACTGAAAATGCATTCTTTAAGTTATTGGCATACTTTTTCTTTTATGATAAGTTATTCTAACCTGAAAATGTTTAGGGTTGGTTCTATTTGGCCTTGGCATATCACTGTTAAATAGGCATTTTGGCCTGTTTTAAGAAAAATAGAAATTATCTATACGGAGAATATGTGATGCGATGTGGAAAAATGGACTTGATTTTCAGATTCAATGTGAAAAAATAACCCAGAAACAACATTTTGGTGAAAAAAAATGTCGACCGGTGTTATACAAAGGATTTTCAAAATCAATAAACTTATGTACAAAGTTGGAAAAAATACTATCTATAATTTTCTACTTTATACTAAATACTTTATATATTTTTACCTGATATTTTACCAATTACTGTTTATGAATTAGAAATTTTAATTTTTAAACTTATTTGTATGCAACCATTCCACAGTTTTATTGTTACAATTTAATCTATCCTATAATATCAAGCACAATGTGATTTTATATATTTTTTGGTTATGCAACCTGGTCTTCCCCTTTTATTAATTCTATGGTAACAGGAGATATTACTCACTATCAATAAAGAAATATTAGTAAATAGGGAAGATAGGGCTGCAGATTCATTGCTTTTAATTTCTTTTGTTACGTATCAGATTTCTTACATGTGATAAATAGAGTGAACTGTATGGATAAAAATATTCAGTTACTCAAGAAAAAATTATAATCAATGCAATTATAAAATTGCTTAAACGTTGTTATCGTTTGATTGTATAGATAAACTTGTTATCTAAGAATTATTGATTGTATCTCTCCACACTTGGAAATACTGTCTGGAGCGTTAAACTTCATTAAAATTTTCCAATAAAGTAAATTTTCATTGATTAAATTATTTTTCTGGAACATTGTACTTATTATTAATAAATAACTTAATATATTAAATTTTTGCTTTATTTTTAATGATTTTATGTTTTGTGTTTCTAAATTTATTCAAACTACATGTGACTCATAAGGTGTTGAAACAAAACAAAACTATAAAAGTCCTTATTTTGGGATTTCATTTAACTGACATCTGTTCAAAGATTTTAAAAAGAAAGCACACACACACATGTATTCATTTTTATATGCTAATACATCATGAATGTGTTAGGTTTGTGAAAATGGAGTTCACTAGTTCAAATGAAAATCAAATGATGGGGCAAAAAGAAAAGAAAACTACACAAAACAATGCTCCATTTGGCAGAAACTAACCCACAAGTAATCCCAGGAAGTTAGAGAAATAATTTCACCACCCGCAGTAAATCCTTATGATAGTCTAAGAGACAAACTAATTGGAAGGACTTCTATCTCTCAAGGAAAGAAACTGTCCTAACTCCTCAATGAGGAACAGTGGTGGAGAATCAGACATCTGAAGGAATTGATATGTTTGATACTCACCGGTGCACACACTCGGAGTCCGTGAAGAGGTGTAGTTCTGTTGCACCCCACTGTAATGCTAAATTGACGCCCTTCAGAATAGCATCCAATTCTGATAAATTGATATGTTGGGCGTCCTTCACAGGTCACAGCCGACATGCGTCTTCTACAACGCTTCCGTCAACCTCCAACAAAACCCCTGTGGCGAGAGAACTTGCATCGACCCATACCTCATAAGCGTGTCCGCTCGTGCACCATTTACCGTGCGCAGGGTCATTCTGGCGTATTCTTTCTGCTATGTCCTCAATCATGTTTTAAGGGGAGCATCTGTCACTTCGTCATCCCAACCAGACATCATCGATACTGTCCTGCGTTTTACAAATGATGCAGCAACATGAAGCCACCCACACACAGGAAAGTGACCCACCAGTTTTCCACACCACGAGAAGACATTATGTTGTGTCAGGACCTCAGGAACTGATGGAATGCCATTTTCACGTTTCCACTTAAGCGTGTTGTTATCTTCCTGGACATGCAAACCCAGCACACGAGTGCCATCCCGTAACCGCTCCAGATCCTTGCAGGTCAAACCAAATGCAGCCAAGTGCTCTTTCACACGAGCTGCTCCAGGGTGTTTGATTTGTGATAGTGAGATCAAGGGGGAATTGAAGCATTTTTGGCTACCGCGTTTGGTGGAGAACGAGTTATTTTTTCTGACTGGTTACACACATTGTGCTTTGTGATATAGTACCGGCGAATCGAGTTTTCAGCATTTCTTTCTGCCCCTGATATTCGAGTCTGTACTTACAGAGATTTGTTCTTTGTGTTGTGGAAGTAATCTGCGATAACTACTTCCTTTGCTTTCAGAACGCTTACATGAATCAATGCATATACTATGCTATGACAACCTCCTCAGCAAGCCTAGCATAGATATAAATACCAGAAGCTATTAAGAAAGAAAGAAAGAAAGAAAGAGAGAGATAAAAGAGCAAGATTTCAACAGTAGTAAGAAAGGAGAAGTGGCATCATAGGCGGTATAGTCTGACAGCAGCAGCAGACAATAAGAACATCAGGTTCCAATTTCTAAATTAAAGATTGTCTCATAGTACAGTACTCTAGTGAAATTAGTGGCATAGTAATAGTAAGTTCAATCCCTGGGCCAGGTAGTATAGACTTTGAATCAATACAAACAGGAGCAGTACTAAAAAAAAAGGTAGATGGCACAAGTAGTGGATAGCAACTCGGATTCAGATTGAGAAATCAGAGAGCTGAATTCAAATTCCAATTGGATCTATTGTATTCGCTTACATACTAATATTCTTGGGAAAAGTATAAATCCTCTTCTTCTCCTCCTAGTTATGGGTCAATAGAAGGACAGACTTGGTTCTATAGCCTTGGGTGGCAACTGGTCTAGGAGAAGGTAATTCTGAATTCAAAATCAGCCTGTAGAAGGTTGGGCTCTGTCAGGCTACCTTGCCCAGGACCACATCACTTTTACTACATCTGCAGTATATTAGGTGCCCCTACGACCCTGACAGGTCATGGGATTCATGATCATGTGATCACAATCATGACTAAAAAAAAGAAAAAACATAGATAGTAGAACAAGACCAATCTGCTCCTATAGATTAAATAAAGGGTTCAGTTTGAAATTCCTTGAAATGTTAGTTGAATCAAGTGACACCTGATGAAGATCAGAAGGCACAACAGCCGAAATGTTCACTATTATTCGGACTATTGTCTTCATTTTTGTTACCATATTTATCACAACATTTCAGCCATTGTACACTCCAGCCTTCTTTAGGTGGTTGGAATGTCAAACTGAACACTTTATTTATTTATTTAGCATTTGTGTTAATGACAAAATAACAACAAAGATGAGTTTGAATTTAAATGATGTTAACTCCTCATTCCAGAAATTCAAACAGTTATTGGTTCTTTCTCCATTTGGTAAAAAGGAGCAGCTTATTGTTAAAATAAAGGTGAAAGTTGGTTGATCTTTTTGTTTTGTTGTTTTTGTTGCTTTTTACAGTATTGTTGCTGACAATATCTTCCCCAAACCTATTCCTGGTAAGTACCCAGTTGTGTACTACTTGAAGTCTGCACCATTGAAGAGTGTCTATTAAAGTCAGATATACCATCTTAAGATAACAAAAAAAGAATTTTCAGCAATCTTTAATGTTCCTGCCTGCAAAAAAACAATGTAATGGGAATTAATATATATTGTTACATCATGTCAATTAAGATAATGAAGGTAAACAATATTGCATCGTGTTGGGTTGATCCGATAATGGGTGCACTATAAAAGAAAGGTTTATCCTCATGGTTTGTATTTCCCCCATTACTAGCATTATTAAAGCCAAGATATAATAACTTCTTATTTTACAGATGGGATGGAATAGCTGAAAGAAAAGGAATGACAAACATGCTTTGCTCTCAGAGAGAGTTTTATGCCGCTACATCATACACAAAATTATATATATACATTTACATGTGTCTCACACAGATAAACTATAACACATCTCTCTGAACAGGTTCTAGGACCTGCCAAACAGAGTTACTTCTATTCTGCTTGTTGATATAATAGAAATGTGGGAACTATAATATAGAAAAAGAATATGCATGTGAAAGTACTAGAAGATTTAAAGAATGTCCATTTAACACTAGGATGGCCAGCTCCTTTGATATATATATATAATGGCCAAGGTGTCGTTTTCGACACCTTGTGATTGTTTTTTAATATTTGGCATGAAAAATAATCATATATGGTTAATGAAATTACTCATATGTTTGCAATACATAGTTTATTAAAGAATATTACTATTACACAACATTAGACATCATTTTGAAGTAGGCTATAACATTCTTTCTACAATCCTCAAGGTGTCGAAAACGACACCTCGGCCATCCTAGTGTTAATAGCACAAAAATTTCTTCCTCAGCTAATATCAGGTAAGAGTTCATATAAATAAAAATAAGAAAACAAATTAAGATAAGAAAATGCCTGGGCCATTTAATTGACCCTTGAAGTTGGACATTATTTCACTTGTTAATCTAGTGCTACTGGAGATGGCATAGTAACTGGTATGTCCAGCCATGTAACATCCATAGAGACTGCCTTCATCCTCTTCATTTTTGCATTAACGCATGCATTAAAAAATTCAGTATGTCTCTTCAGGAACGGTCCTCTCTGTGGTGGCTGCTATGCATTTGACTTGGCTAAGTCATGCAGTATTTTCAACTTGGTGTTCAGGACATGTATCTTTGAAATTGCCAAGATTTATTGTCCCGAAGAAGCTTCTGGTAATGTTGGTCCTTTTGGTCTTCCACAAAAGACTGGTATTGCTTGCATGTGTCTTTAACAGGAAAGCATCAATGCCATGGGAATTCTTTTATTTTGTGAAAAAAAAAAATTGGTTTGCAATGGCTGTCAATTTTCTACACCAGTGTTTGAAACAATATGATACAATTTAACTGCATGGGACAAAACTGATTATTGATGAAGACAGAATACATGGTCATCAGTAAAAAGAAGAGCCCAAAATGTGATTTGCACGTCAGGAACACTAGAATCAAGCAGACATTTTTTGTGAAATGCTGTCATGGTAGAATTCTCCTCACATGTGGTTTAATTAAATATCCTGTAATGCAGGAAAATATATCTGAAAAAAAATAGTATAAGTGAATAATAAAATGCTTTAGGAGGGCCAGGTGAATACAAGTGAAAAAAATATTGGAATCAAATATCACACTAATGTATACCTACAGCTACTATGCCTTGCCTATTGTTACTAAGTAGCTACTCCAAATGAGTCAAAGAGGCGGGGCTTGCTACCACATGTTACATGTCACAGCATGGTCTACTTTGAAGTGTGCCAAAATTAAACTCTGTTTGGAGGTGAGGAAGAAGGCGGCCATAAAAATATTATGAAAACAGTTTTGTCATGAAATATGTGTAAAACAAGGTAAATACAGTTAGTATCTGGCTTTCATATAACTACAAAAAATATGTATTGCCAAAATTCATCACTACCATGCTAAAAAGCAACATATATATAAAGGCATGTCTGATGCACTTAACCTATTTCATAATAGTGTACACAAGATGAAAAAAATATCTATGTGGTTTTTAAAATATGGGAAATGTGATAAAAAGATATGTTATTCAAATTAGCAAAAAACAATGCATAAAATCCGTTAGACAAATAGGAAAAGTTGTATTTGAAAAGTTGAAATAGATGCTGACAGTCGTGAACAAAAGTGTCCTTAGAAAAATTGTCCTTAGATATGACTTTTGGATGATCATGTGGACCAGTATTTCCCAAAGTGGGCGATAACACCTCATTGTGGGGTCTGTTATGTTGAAAGGGGGAATTGGGAGTTTTTTTTATATCATGTGGTGGGCGGTGAATATACTCAGGTGGCAATAAGCATGTATCCAGTTTTTTAAGATTTTCAAAAATTATTCAATGTTGGCTACAAAAGAAATTTTTCTAAAAGTGCTGTGGAAAACTATGAAACATTTCTTCATTGCTTTTTCACTTTCCTATATGGCTGTTATGTGGTTTCAATGGAGTTACAGAGCTTCTTACTAAACAAAGAAACCACCTGCAGATTACAAAACAAGGTATTTTATGATTACTTCCAAGAAACATGGAACCTAGATTAAGAGCCTCTTTTTGATACCTCCTTTTGGGAGTCAGACCTTCGTTTTAAGCAGCTCGACTGCTTAACAAGTTATGGGAGGTCCGGTGAAGTGGCGAATTTCTGTCAGATAGTGCCATTTGCCAAGAGAGCCGTCATTTTAGAACCAAGGAATAAGCAAGTCAGTTTATTTCCTGAGTAAGGTTCTATATCCGAAGAAGAACTTTTAGGAATTGTTCCTTATAAAGAAGATTTGGGACAAGTCGACGAGAGGCTGCTGAAAAAAGAAATTTCCAGGAAGACCCAGTCGTGAAAGATTTGCAGAGGAAGAAATTTTCAAAGAAGCTCCTAGTCCTTCTTCGACTCCAAGAACTTCATTTTGTACTCCCACGAGGGAATACTAGAATTATATAGGCTTCCAGTTAATGAGGCCATTTTAACAAGAACTTTGTTTGTACTCCCACAAGGGAGTCCTAGAATTATATAGACCACGTGTTATCGTGGTCATTTTGGCAAAGAAAAAAGTGGGTAATTCTTTTATTATTCTTATTTTTTTTTGTACTCTACTTTTGTATTGTTGTGCCATTTTTTTATTGTTACAACAGGGAATTTCAAACTCCCTAGCAAGGGGAATATCTTGCAAGGAAAGTTACTTTTTTTACCCCTATTAATAAAAATATATTTGGACCTTCAGCAGTGTACGTAGTTGTATTTCGGAGTTACATTTGAAAAATTGAAAATGTTGAGATAAGCTATCAAATGAACCAAGAGTAAGATCCTTAGCCAGTAAGCGCCAAAGTTAACCATCGCATAAAGAACGTAGAGGAAGAGCCTTAGCCAGTAAGTACCAAATTTAACCTTTGCCTTGAAAACATTGAGATAAGCTATGAAATGAACGAAGAGTAAGAGCCTTAGCCATTAAGCACCAACGTCAACCATTACATTGAAAAAGTTGAGATAAGTTATCAAATGAACCTAGTGTAAGTACCTTAGCCAGTAAGCACCAACGTTAATCATTACATTTAAAACTATGAGATAAGCTATCAAATGAACCTAGAGTAAGATCTTTAGCCATTACATTAATAACGTTGAGATAAGCTAGCAAATGAATCTAGAGTGAGAGCCTCAGCCAGTATGCACCAAAATCCAACATTACATTGAAAATGTTGAGCTAAGCTATCCAATGAACCAAGAGGAAAATCCTTAGACAGTAAGCTCCAAATCAACCATTGCATTTAAAACATTGAGATAAGTTAGCAAATGATCCAAGAGTAAGAGCCTTAGCTAGTAAGCACCAACGTTAACCATCACATTGAAAACATTGAGATAAGCTATCAAATTAACCTCAAGTAAAGATCCTCAGCCAGTAAGTGCCAAAGTCAACCATGACATTGAAAACATTGAGATAAGCTATCCAATTAACCTAGATAAAGAGCCTTAGTCAGTACGCACCAAAGTCAATCATTACATTGCTAACATTGAGATAAGCTATCAAATGAACCTAGAGTAAGAGCCTTAGCCAGTAAGCACCAAAGTCAACCATTGCATCAAATATGTTGAGATAAGCTATCAAATGAACCTAGAGTAAGAGCCTTAGCCAGTATTCACCAAAGTCAACCATTACATTGAATACGTTGAGATAAGCTATCAAATGAACCCAGAGTAAGAGCCTTAGCCAGTAAGCACCAAAGTCAAGCATTGCATTGAAAACGTTGAGATAAGCTATCAAATAAAAGTTTTTTTAGAATTTTAAGAATTTTTTTTGATTTCTAATAGAAATGAAAACAGTATTAACCTTATTTTTGCATTAATACCTAATACCTGCCTTAAATGGGTATTGAACTCACACTCTTTGTGTCCTGTCACTGGATCTTACATGGCACAGTGGATAAAGGTGTTAGTTAGATCCTAGTGACAGGACCCAAAGAATGTGAGTTCACTACCAGGTTAAGGCAGTGGAGAACTTTTAGAGGGAAATTAACAGGAGATAGCTGATAACTGAAATCCATTAAACATTGCACATGGAACTAGAACAGTCTACCCCAGTGAGCAAAATAAAGTGTTCTGTTCGACATTCCAACCACCTGAAGAAAGCCGGAGTGTACAACGGCTTATCGCACCCAGCCAGCAGTTACTGCCGGTTACTCAAATGCCTGAACGCGTCACATCAGAAGCAGAACGAATGCTGTTAATTTCCGGTGACTCAGCGTTTTCAGACATCAAAACACAAAAAACACAAAAACAAAATGAAACATAACATACACAACTAAAAATTTATATGCACATGGGGCCCAAATGAAACCCATGTGTACATTCAAAAGTAGAAAGTAATTTTTAGTCAATAACCAAAAGACATTGTTAACTAGGCAACAATGCTTACCGCGGCCGACATAAACATGCCGATTTTTTTCCACCAAATATCTTGGCTCCAGAGTAGAGCAACACGCTCCCCACTCACCTTCACCTGGCCGATCCTCGCCGCTGACAACAAGCAGTTAGCCAAGCCGAGCCCAGTAGCAGCAGCAATCAGTCAAGCCAAGCCCAGCAGCAGCTGACCAGTGAAGCCAGCCGCTTCCAGTCCTGGTTGTCGAACTCAGTAGTAGCACCGGACCAAGCCAAACCCAGCAGACCAGACCAATTCTTATGCGATAGTCCTTTTAAGAAGTACCAGACCACATGCTTATGCAATAGTCCTTCTAAGGACTGCCTAGCTGCATACCTATGTGATAGTCCTTCTAGATACGACCAAGCTGCATCCCTTTTGACCGTCACCCTAAGGACGAACAGGCTGCCTCAGCACTGCCTCTGGTCTGCTGCCCTGAAACAAGACGATCTTTCGATTGGCACTCCCCTACTTCATATCGGATTACTCAAAACAATACCTGTACATACTTTTGCCAAATTGTTGAATAAAATTTGGCTTAGATTTTAAAACCCTCGCCTTTGTTATTCTTGCTTCGATCATATTATCCTACATAAATTTTTCTGTTTGCAGGGTTAACAGTACCTGCTTGATGTCCCGCAACAGGCTGAAACGTTTTAATAAATATGGCGACAAAGATGAGAACAATAGTCCGAATAATGTAAATAATATATCAAAAGTTTTACTGAACATTTCTAATCAAGGAAAGTGTTCTTTTGAATATTTTACATATAAATAATAGGACAAGTAGTTATTTAAGAAAATAATATTTTTGATACCGAGTTTACTTGGAAGCTGTGATGATACTAATTCTGGTGAAATTAATAAAAATTTAAGTCGTTAAAAAATTTATGGTTCAGTTGTATATGAGTGAGTAGAAGGGTTATTCTTTCCTTCTCAATTGTGGTACAAAGGTTAATCCGAAAATAATTCCTGTTCTTTATTTGCAACAGATGTAATAGCAGGAGCACACAAACCTACCAAAATGAACACAAAAGTCTATATCTAGTTCTCAACATAGCCTTCTTCCTTCTCAATTGTGGTACAAGGGTCAGTCAGAAAATAATGCCTGTTTTTTCTTGAATTACAAAAGATTTAATAGCAAAGCCTAACAAAATGAACCCAAAAGTCTCAGGATTCTAAATCTAGTTCTTAACATAATCTTGTTGCAGGTGATGCTGGTTGAGTGTTTAGGCTGGAAAACACATGTCTCCTGGTATATTTATCACACAACAAAAATGGTGGACTCATATGTGAGTCCGGGTAATAAATCAACGAAGTAACGGCAAAACTATATATAGAAACAAATGATTAAGTATTACCAAACAAGAGTATACGTCGACATTAGAATATTGTTGTGTGCTACAAAACAATGAACTGAACGGAGAAAACATTTAAACTAGTGACTTGTTTGTGTTTATGTGTAGTGTGGTGTAGGAGAGGATCCTAGAAAAAATGAAGTGAAAGGTGCTTACATGCCTCTGTGTGTGTGTGCACGCACACATGTGCATTCCTCAGTGGGTAAAGAGTTTTCCTTGTTTGACCTTCATCTTACTGTCCCCGAGTGAAATAGAACAAAGAGAATGACAAAGAATGTCACTGGATATTTATAGGCTTAGGAAGTAGTCTCCTAGTGGCATTTTTTTAGGAAAGTAAATGGGGTAACTCCACAATACTCCCCTTCAGATAGAGAGATTTTATTCTGCCCTTATGTACATAAAGCTTGTATATATTTGTTTTGTATCTCAGGCTGAAAAGAAAAAGAGTCAAACAGTATGGCTGTGATGTGTGTTTAAACATGCCGACAAAAATGTATTTGTATGAAGTACTGTGTTATTTGTTTTGTATCTCAGGCTGAAAAGAAAAAGAGTCAAACAGTATGGCTGTGATGTGTGTTTAAACATGCCGACAAAAATGTATTTGTATGAAGTACTGTGTTATCAGGGTGCTATATAATTCTCTAGTGGGTCAGAAATATAACATGCCCTAGAAGATATGTCTATAGTGTAGAAAAAGAGTGTTCAGTGGTTGGTATTAAAATTTTGTTGTCCAATGCTTCACATAGAATTGTTTTTGTTTGGAAGGCCTCTTTTTTTTGCTGTGCATGGATGATGTTGGCGCACAAAATTTTAATAGACAAAGTATTGATTTGTAAAGTTGAGCTGGGGTTGGTGAAATTGCTATCACAAGTTGAATACATGTTTGCAAGAACTTCAAGATATCTGCTATTATTTTCAATTTTTCATGGAGACACAGCTATCTCCATGTACCATTAAATCGTAATTGCAGATTTCTTTGTTTGTGTTAACGTCTTCGAAGAATGAAAAAGGTCAGTGAGTCACCTTTGAAATTATTTCACACTTTATCTGTTGAGCCTAGGATAAAACAGTGCTGTTTAAAGTTGAAAATGGAGTTAATTTCCATGGTGTTTCAGTGGTATTCTTGGAGAAAATAATCTGTGTTTTGCATGGCTCAAATTTGTCCAATGAAAGTCATATTTTTCGTTTTGACAAAAAAATTTCTGTGATGTCTGCCGCCGGTTGGAGAAAAAGTCAGGCATAATGGCCTGAGAAGGACAAAGGGTAAAGCAAAAAGCAGTAGAGATGAGGTGTGTGTTGTTTGCCTGCTGACCATACCATCATAGTAGTAATTCCAATGTTGATTAGGAATTTCTTTTGAAACACGTGTTGCAAGGAAAAATATATTTGCTGACTTGGAAAACATCTTGTCCAGATAGTTACATTGTGGAGATGTGTTTCAGAGATTTGAAGTTTGTGATTTGGCTCTTTTCATCAGTTCTAATCCCAAATTTGTAACTGTAAATTATTTTTGTTAGCAAATTTTCATGTCCATGTGCATGGGGTATTAGGTAGAAGTCGGTTGAAGCTTTTTTTCAATGACTCTTGGTTTCAAAAAGTGTCTAGATGACACATGAGTTTGTTTATATAGCTTTGTGTGTTCTTGTATCCAGGAGAAAAATATCACGTCAGGGTCACCAATTTGTTGCAGGAGCATGCAGGTCAAGTGTTTTGGTTGGAAAACACGTGTCTTTTGGTATATTTATCCCACAGCAAAAATGGTGGACTCATGTGGAGTCCAGGTAATAAATGAACAAAGTAATGACAAAACTACTTATAGAAACAAACAATAAATATGTATTAGCAAAACAAGTGTATACATAGACAATACGTTATTACTGCATGTTACAAAACAATGAACATGAATGGGGAAAACATTTAAACAAATGAATTGTTTGTGCGTGTGTGTGTGTGTGTGTGTGTGTGTGTGCATGTGTGTGTGTGTGTGTGTGTGTGTGTGTGTAGTTTGGTGTAGGAGAAATCCCTAAAAAAATGAAGTGAAAGGTGCATACATACATGCATGTGTGTGTTGTGTATGTGTGTGTGTGTGTGTGTGTGTGTGTGTGCATTCCCCAGTGGTGAAAGCATATTCCTTATTTGACCTGCATCTTACCATCCCTGAGTGAAATAGGAAAAAGACACTTATAATACAATTGAGGAGGTGGGAGACTATGTTGAGAACTAGATCTCCAATCCTGAGATTTTTGTGTTCATTTTGGTATGCCTTGTGTGCTTCCATGACTAAATTTGTAATAATTAAAGAACAAGTATTATATTCTGACAGATCCTTGTAGTATAATTGAGGAGGTGGGAGACTATGTTGAGAACTAGATCTACAATCTTGAGATTTTTGTGTTCATTTTGGTATGCCTTGTGTGTTTCCATGACTAAATTTGTTAGAATTAAAGAACAAGTATTATATTCTGACAGATCCTTGTAGTATAATTGAGGAGGTGGGAGACTATGTTGAGAACTAGATCTCCAATCCTGAGATTTTTGTGTTCATTTTGGTATGCCTTGTGTGCTTCCATGACTAAATTTGTTATAATTAAAGAACAAGTATTATATTCTGACAGATCCTTGTAGTATAATTGAGGAGGTGGGAGACTATGTTGAGAACTAGATCTACAATCCTGAGATTTTTGTGTTCATTTTGGTATGCCTTGTGTGCTTCCATGACTAAATTTGTTATAATTAAAGAACAAGTATTATATTCTGACAGATCCTTGTAGTATAATTGAGGAGGTGGGAGACTATGTTGAGAACTAGATCTCCAATCCTGATATTTTTGTGTTCATTTTGGTATGCCTTGTGCGCTTCCATGACTAAATTTGTTATAATTAAAGAACAAGTATTATATTCTGACAGATCCTTGTAGTATAATTGAGGAGGTGGGAGACTATGTTGAGAACTAGATCTCCAATCCTGAGATTTTTGTGTTCATTTTGGTATGCCTTGTGTGCTTCCATGACTAAATTTGTTATAATTAAAGAACAAGTATTATATTCTGACAGATCCTTGTAGTATAATTGAGGAGGTGGGAGACTATGTTGAGAACTAGATCTCCAATCCTGATATTTTTGTGTTCATTTTGGTATGCCTTGTGCGCTTCCATGACTAAATTTGTTATAATTAAAGAACAAGTATTATATTCTGACAGATCCTTGTAGTATAATTGAGGAGGTGGGAGACTATGTTGAGAACTAGATCTCCAATCCTGAGATTTTTGTGTTCATTTTGGTATGCCTTGTGTGCTTCCATGACTAAATTTGTTATAATTAAAGAACAAGTATTATATTCTGACAGATCCTTGTAGTATAATTGAGGAGGTGGGAAACTATGTTGAGAACTAGATCTCCAATCCTGAGATTTTTGTGTTCATTTTGGTATGCCTTGTGTGCTTCCATGACTAAATTTGTTATAATTAAAGAACAAGTATTATATTCTAACAGATCCTTGTAGTATAATTGAGGAGGTGGGAGACTATGTTGAGAACTAGATTTCCAATCCTGAGATTTTTGTGTTCATTTTGGTATGCCTTGTGTGCTTCCATGACTAAATTTGTTATAATTAAAGAACAAGTATTATATTCTGACAGATCCTTGTAGTATAATTGAGGAGGTGGGAGACTATGTTGAGAACTAGATCTCCAATCCTGAGATTTTTGTGTTCATTTTGGTATGCCTTGTGTGCTTCCATGACTAAATTTGTTATAATTAAAGAACAAGTATTATATTCTGACAGATCCTTGTAGTATAATTGAGGAGGTGGGAGACTATGTTGAGAACTAGATCTCCAATCCTGAGATTTTTGTGTTCATTTTGGTATGCCTTGTGTGCTTCCATGACTAAATTTGCTATAATTAAAGAACAAGTATTATATTCTGACAGATCCTTGTAGTATAATTGAGGAGGTGGGAAACTATGTTGAGAACTAGATCTCCAATCCTGAGATTTTTGTGTTCATTTTGGTATGCCTTGTGTGCTTCCATGACTAAATTTGTTATAATTAAAGAACAAGTATTATATTCTGACAGATCCTTGTAGTATAATTGAGGAGGTGGGAAACTATGTTGAGAACTAGATCTACAATCCTGAGATTTTTGTGTTCATTTTGGTATGCCTTGTGTGCTTCCATGACTAAATTTGTTATAATTAAAGAACAAGTATTATATTCAGACAGATCCTTGTAGTATAATTGAGGAGGTGGGAGACTATGTTGAGAACTAGATATCCAATCCTGAGATTTTTGTGTTCATTTTGGTATGCCTTGTGTGCTTCCATGACTAAATTTGTTATAATTAAAAAACAAGTATTATATTCTGACAGATCCTTGTAGTATAATTGAGGAGGTGGGAGACTATGTTGAGAACTAGATATCCAATCCTGATATTTTTGTGTTCATTTTGGTATGCCTTGTGCGCTTCCATGACTAAATTTGTTATAATTAAAGAACAAGTATTATATTCTGACAGATCCTTGTAGTATAATTGAGGAGGTGGGAAACTGTGTTGAGAACTAGATCTCCAATCCTGAGATTTTTGTGTCCATTTTGGTATGCCTTGTGTGCTTCCATGACTAAATTTGTTATAATTAAAGAACAAGTATTATATTCTGACAGATCCTTGTAGTATAATTGAGGAGGTGGGAGACTATGTTGAGAACTAGATCTCCAATCCTGAGATTTTTGTGTTCATTTTGGTATGCCTTGTGTGCTTCCATGACTAAATTTGTTATAATTAAAGAACAAGTATTATATTCTGACAGATCCTTGTAGTATAATTGAGGAGGTGGGAAACTGTGTTGAGAACTAGATCTCCAATCCTGAGATTTTTGTGTTCATTTTGGTATGCCTTGTGTGCTTCCATGACTAAATTTGTTATAATTAAAGAACAAGTATTATATTCTAACAGATCCTTGTAGTATAATTGAGGAGGTGGGAGACTATGTTGAGAACTAGATCTACAATCCTGAGATTTTTGTGTTCATTTTGGTATGCCTTGTGTGTTTCCATGACTAAATTTGTTATAATTAAAGAACAAGTATTATATTCTGACAGATCCTTGTAGTATAATTGAGGAGGTGGGAAACTATGTTGAGAACTAGATCTACAATCCTGATATTTTTGTGTTCATTTTGGTATGCCTTGTGTGCTTCCATGACTAAATTTGTTATAATTAAAGAACAAGTATTATATTCTGACAGATCCTTGTAGTATAATTGAGGAGGTGGGAGACTATGTTGAGAACTAGATATCCAATCCTGATATTTTTGTGTTCATTTTGGTATGCCTTGTGCGCTTCCATGACTAAATTTGTTATAATTAAAGAACAAGTATTATATTCTGACAGATCCTTGTAGTATAATTGAGGAGGTGGGAAACTATGTTGAGAACTAGATCTCCAATCCTGAGATTTTTGTGTTCATTTTGGTATGCCTTGTGTGCTTCCATGACTAAATTTGTTATAATTAAAGAACAAGTATTATATTCTGACAGATCCTTGTAGTATAATTGAGGAGGTGGGAAACTATGTTGAGAACTAGATCTCCAATCCTGAGATTTTTGTGTTCATTTTGGTATGCCTTGTGTGCTTCCATGACTAAATTTGTTATAATTAAAGAACAAGTATTATATTCTGACAGATCCTTGTAGTATAATTGAGGAGGTGGGAAACTATGTTGAGAACTAGATCTCCAATCCTGAGATTTTTGTGTTCATTTTGGTATGCCTTGTGTGCTTCCATGACTAAATTTGTTATAATTAAAGAACAAGTATTATATTCTAACAGATCCTTGTAGTATAATTGAGGAGGTGGGAGACTATGTTGAGAACTAGATTTCCAATCCTGAGATTTTTGTGTTCATTTTGGTATGCCTTGTGTGCTTCCATGACTAAATTTGTTATAATTAAAGAACAAGTATTATATTCTGACAGATCCTTGTAGTATAATTGAGGAGGTGGGAGACTATGTTGAGAACTAGATCTCCAATCCTGAGATTTTTGTGTTCATTTTGGTATGCCTTGTGTGCTTCCATGACTAAATTTGTTATAATTAAAGAACAAGTATTATATTCTGACAGATCCTTGTAGTATAATTGAGGAGGTGGGAGACTATGTTGAGAACTAGATCTCCAATCCTGAGATTTTTGTGTTCATTTTGGTATGCCTTGTGTGCTTCCATGACTAAATTTGCTATAATTAAAGAACAAGTATTATATTCTGACAGATCCTTGTAGTATAATTGAGGAGGTGGGAAACTATGTTGAGAACTAGATCTCCAATCCTGAGATTTTTGTGTTCATTTTGGTATGCCTTGTGTGCTTCCATGACTAAATTTGTTATAATTAAAGAACAAGTATTATATTCTGACAGATCCTTGTAGTATAATTGAGGAGGTGGGAGACTATGTTGAGAACTAGATCTACAATCCTGAGATTTTTGTGTTCATTTTGGTATGCCTTGTGTGCTTCCATGACTAAATTTGTTATAATTAAAGAACAAGTATTATATTCTGACAGATCCTTGTAGTATAATTGAGGAGGTGGGAAACTATGTTGAGAACTAGATCTACAATCCTGAGATTTTTGTGTTCATTTTGGTATGCCTTGTGTGCTTCCATGACTAAATTTGTTATAATTAAAGAACAAGTATTATATTCTGACAGATCCTTGTAGTATAATTGAGGAGGTGGGAGACTATGTTGAGAACTAGATATCCAATCCTGATATTTTTGTGTTCATTTTGGTATGCCTTGTGCGCTTCCATGACTAAATTTGTTATAATTAAAGAACAAGTATTATATTCTGACAGATCCTTGTAGTATAATTGAGGAGGTGGGAAACTATGTTGAGAACTAGATCTCCAATCCTGAGATTTTTGTGTTCATTTTGGTATGCCTTGTGTGCTTCCATGACTAAATTTGTTATAATTAAAGAACAAGTATTATATTCTAACAGATCCTTGTAGTATAATTGAGGAGGTGGGAAACTATGTTGAGAACTAGATCTACAATCCTGAGATTTTTGTGTTCATTTTGGTATGCCTTGTGTGCTTCCATGACTAAATTTGTTATAATTAAAGAACAAGTATTATATTCTAACAGATCCTTGTAGTATAATTGAGGAGGTGGGAGACTATGTTGAGAACTAGATCTCCAATCCTGAGATTTTTGTGTTCATTTTGGTATGCCTTGTGTGCTTCCATGACTAAATTTGTTATAATTAAAGAACAAGTATTATATTCTGACAGATCCTTGTAGTATAATTGAGGAGGTGGGAAACTATGTTGAGAACTAGATCTACAATCCTGAGATTTTTGTGTTCATTTTGGTATGCCTTGTGTGCTTCCATGACTAAATTTGTTATAATTAAAGAACAAGTATTATATTCAGACAGATCCTTGTAGTATAATTGAGGAGGTGGGAGACTATGTTGAGAACTAGATATCCAATCCTGAGATTTTTGTGTTCATTTTGGTATGCCTTGTGTGCTTCCATGACTAAATTTGTTATAATTAAAAAACAAGTATTATATTCTGACAGATCCTTGTAGTATAATTGAGGAGGTGGGAGACTATGTTGAGAACTAGATATCCAATCCTGATATTTTTGTGTTCATTTTGGTATGCCTTGTGCGCTTCCATGACTAAATTTGTTATAATTAAAGAACAAGTATTATATTCTGACAGATCCTTGTAGTATAATTGAGGAGGTGGGAAACTGTGTTGAGAACTAGATCTCTAATCCTGAGATTTTTGTGTCCATTTTGGTATGCCTTGTGTGCTTCCATGACTAAATTTGTTATAATTAAAGAACAAGTATTATATTCTAACAGATCCTTGTAGTATAATTGAGGAGGTGGGAGACTATGTTGAGAACTAGATCTACAATCCTGAGATTTTTGTGTTCATTTTGGTATGCCTTGTGTGTTTCCATGACTAAATTTGTTATAATTAAAGAACAAGTATTATATTCTGACAGATCCTTGTAGTATAATTGAGGAGGTGGGAAACTATGTTGAGAACTAGATCTACAATCCTGAGATTTTTGTGTTCATTTTGGTATGCCTTGTGTGCTTCCATGACTAAATTTGTTATAATTAAAGAACAAGTATTATATTCTAACAGATCCTTGTAGTATAATTGAGGAGGTGGGAAACTATGTTGAGAACTAGATCTACAATTCTGAGATTTTTGTGTTCATTTTGGTATGCCTTGTGTGCTTCCATGACTAAATTTGTTATAATTAAAGAACAAGTATTATATTCTGACAGATCCTTGTAGTATAATTGAGGAGGTGGGAGACTATGTTGAGAACTAGATATCCAATCCTGATATTTTTGTGTTCATTTTGGTATGCCTTGTGCGCTTCCATGACTAAATTTGTTATAATTAAAGAACAAGTATTATATTCTGACAGATCCTTGTAGTATAATTGAGGAGGTGGGAAACTGTGTTGAGAACTAGATCTCCAATCCTGAGATTTTTGTGTTCATTTTGGTATGCCTTGTGTGCTTCCATGACTAAATTTGTTATAATTAAAGAACAAGTATTATATTCTGACAGATCCTTGTAGTATAATTGAGGAGGTGGGAGACTATGTTGAGAACTAGATATCCAATCCTGATATTTTTGTGTTCATTTTGGTATGCCTTGTGCGCTTCCATGACTAAATTTGTTATAATTAAAGAACAAGTATTATATTCTGACAGATCCTTGTAGTATAATTGAGGAGGTGGGAAACTGTGTTGAGAACTAGATCTCCAATCCTGAGATTTTTGTGTTCATTTTGGTATGCCTTGTGTGCTTCCATGACTAAATTTGTTATAATTAAAGAACAAGTATTATATTCTGACAGATCCTTGTAGTATAATTGAGGAGGTGGGAGACTATGTTGAGAACTAGATATCCAATCCTGATATTTTTGTGTTCATTTTGGTATGCCTTGTGTGCTTCCATGACTAAATTTGTTATAATTAAAGAACAAGTATTATATTCTGACAGATCCTTGTAGTATAATTGAGGAGGTGGGAGACTATGTTGAGAACTAGATATCCAATCCTGATATTTTTGTGTTCATTTTGGTATGCCTTGTGTGCTTCCATGACTAAATTTGTTATAATTAAAGAACAAGTATTATATTCTGACAGATCCTTGTAGTATAATTGAGGAGGTGGGAAACTATGTTGAGAACTAGATCTCCAATCCTGAGATTTTTGTGTTCATTTTGGTATGCCTTGTGTGCTTCCATGACTAAATTTGTTATAATTAAAGAACAATTATTATATTCTGACAGATCCTTGTAGTATAATTGAGGAGGTGGGAAACTATGTTGAGAACTAGATCTACAATCCTGAGATTTTTGTGTTCATTTTGGTATGCCTTGTGTGCTTCCATGACTAAATTTGTTATAATTAAAGAACAATTATTATATTCTGACAGATCCTTGTAGTATAATTGAGGAGGTGGGAGACTATGTTGAGAACTAGATCTACAATCCTGAGATTTTTGTGTTCATTTTGGTATGCCTTGTGCGCTTCCATGACTAAATTTGTTATAATTAAAGAACAAGTATTATATTCTGACAGATCCTTGTAGTATAATTGAGGAGGTGGGAGACTATGTTGAGAACTAGATCTCCAATCCTGAGATTTTTGTGTTCATTTTGGTATGCCTTGTGTGCTTCCATGACTAAATTTGTTATAATTAAAGAACAAGTATTATATTCTGACAGATCCTTGTAGTATAATTGAGGAGGTGGCAGACTATGTTGAGAACTAGATCTCCAATCCTGAGATTTTTGTGTTCATTTTGGTATGCCTTGTGCGCTTCCATGACTAAATTTGTTATAATTAAAGAACAAGTATTATATTCTGACAGATCCTTGTAGTATAATTGAGGAGGTGGGAGACTATGTTGAGAACTAGATCTCCAATCCTGATATTTTTGTGTTCATTTTGGTATGCCTTGTGCGCTTCCATGACTAAATTTGTTATAATTAAAGAACAAGTATTATATTCTGACAGATCCTTGTAGTATAATTGAGGAGGTGGGAAACTGTGTTGAGAACTAGATCTCCAATCCTGAGATTTTTGTGTTCATTTTGGTATGCCTTGTGTGCTTCCATGACTAAATTTGTTATAATTAAAGAAGAAGTATTATATTCTGACAGATCCTTGTAGTATAATTGAGGAGGTGGGAGACTATGTTGAGAACTAGATATCCAATCCTGAGATTTTTGTGTTCATTTTGGTATGCCTTGTGTGCTTCCATGACTAAATTTGTTATAATTAAAGAACAAGTATTATATTCTAACAGATCCTTGTAGTATAATTGAGGAGGTGGGAGACTATGTTGAGAACTAGATCTACAATCCTGAGATTTTTGTGTTCATTTTGGTATGCCTTGTGTGTTTCCATGACTAAATTTGTTATAATTAAAGAACAAGTATTATATTCTGACAGATCCTTGTAGTATAATTGAGGAGGTGGGAAACTATGTTGAGAACTAGATCTACAATCCTGATATTTTTGTGTTCATTTTGGTATGCCTTGTGTGCTTCCATGACTAAATTTGTTATAATTAAAGAACAAGTATTATATTCTGACAGATCCTTGTAGTATAATTGAGGAGGTGGGAGACTATGTTGAGAACTAGATCTCCAATCCTGAGATTTTTGTGTTCATTTTGGTATGCCTTGTGCGCTTCCATGACTAAATTTGTTATAATTAAAGAACAAGTATTATATTCTGACAGATCCTTGTAGTATAATTGAGGAGGTGGGAAACTATGTTGAGAACTAGATCTCCAATCCTGAGATTTTTGTGTTCATTTTGGTATGCCTTGTGTGCTTCCATGACTAAATTTGTTATAATTAAAGAACAAGTATTATATTCTGACAGATCCTTGTAGTATAATTGAGGAGGTGGGAAACTATGTTGAGAACTAGATCTCCAATCCTGAGATTTTTGTGTTCATTTTGGTATGCCTTGTGTGCTTCCATGACTAAATTTGTTATAATTAAAGAACAAGTATTATATTCTGACAGATCCTTGTAGTATAATTGAGGAGGTGGGAAACTATGTTGAGAACTAGATCTACAATCCTGAGATTTTTGTGTTCATTTTGGTATGCCTTGTGTGCTTCCATGACTAAATTTGTTATAATTAAAGAACAATTATTATATTCTGACAGATCCTTGTAGTATAATTGAGGAGGTGGGAGACTATGTTGAGAACTAGATCTACAATCCTGAGATTTTTGTGTTCATTTTGGTATGCCTTGTGCGCTTCCATGACTAAATTTGTTATAATTAAAGAACAAGTATTATATTCTGACAGATCCTTGTAGTATAATTGAGGAGGTGGGAGACTATGTTGAGAACTAGATCTCCAATCCTGAGATTTTTGTGTTCATTTTGGTATGCCTTGTGTGCTTCCATGACTAAATTTGTTATAATTAAAGAACAAGTATTATATTCTGACAGATCCTTGTAGTATAATTGAGGAGGTGGCAGACTATGTTGAGAACTAGATATCCAATCCTGATATTTTTGTGTTCATTTTGGTATGCCTTGTGTGCTTCCATGACTAAATTTGTTATAATTAAAGAACAAGTATTATATTCTGACAGATCCTTGTAGTATAATTGAGGAGGTGGGAAACTATGTTGAGAACTAGATCTCCAATCCTGAGATTTTTGTGTTCATTTTGGTATGCCTTGTGTGCTTCCATGACTAAATTTGTTATAATTAAAGAACAAGTATTATATTCTGACAGATCCTTGTAGTATAATTGAGGAGGTGGGAGACTATGTTGAGAACTAGATCTCCAATCCTGAGATTTTTGTGTTCATTTTGGTATGCCTTGTGCGCTTCCATGACTAAATTTGTTATAATTAAAGAACAAGTATTATATTCTAACAGATCCTTGTAGTATAATTGAGGAGGTGGGAGACTATGTTTAGAACTAGATCTCCAATCCTGAGATTTTTGTGTTCATTTTGGTATGCCTTGTGTGCTTCCATGACTAAATTTGTTATAATTAAAGAACAAGTATTATATTCTGACAGATCCTTGTAGTATAATTGAGGAGGTGGCAGACTATGTTGAGAACTAGATATCCAATCCTGATATTTTTGTGTTCATTTTGGTATGCCTTGTGTGCTTCCATGACTAAATTTGTTATAATTAAAGAACAAGTATTATATTCTGACAGATCCTTGTAGTATAATTGAGGAGGTGGGAAACTATGTTGAGAACTAGATCTCCAATCCTGAGATTTTTGTGTTCATTTTGGTATGCCTTGTGTGCTTCCATGACTAAATTTGTTATAATTAAAGAACAAGTATTATATTCTGACAGATCCTTGTAGTATAATTGAGGAGGTGGGAGACTATGTTGAGAACTAGATCTCCAATCCTGAGATTTTTGTGTTCATTTTGGTATGCCTTGTGCGCTTCCATGACTAAATTTGTTATAATTAAAGAACAAGTATTATATTCTAACAGATCCTTGTAGTATAATTGAGGAGGTGGGAGACTATGTTGAGAACTAGATCTACAATCCTGAGATTTTTGTGTTCATTTTGGTATGCCTTGTGCGCTTCCATGACTAAATTTGTTATAATTAAAGAACAAGTATTATATTCTGACAGATCCTTGTAGTATAATTGAGGAGGTGGGAGACTATGTTGAGAACTAGATCTCCAATCCTGAGATTTTTGTGTTCATTTTGGTATGCCTTGTGTGCTTCCATGACTAAATTTGTTATAATTAAAGAACAAGTATTATATTCTGACAGATCCTT
Source organism: Acanthosepion esculentum (assembly GCA_964036315.1). NCBI lineage: Eukaryota > Metazoa > Mollusca > Cephalopoda > Sepiida > Sepiidae > Acanthosepion > Acanthosepion esculentum. The sequence goes on along the minus strand of OZ038513.1, from coordinate 69,517,305 downwards.
GTAGTATAATTGAGGAGGTGGCAGACTATGTTGAGAACTAGATATCCAATCCTGATATTTTTGTGTTCATTTTGGTATGCCTTGTGTGCTTCCATGACTAAATTTGTTATAATTAAAGAACAAGTATTATATTCTGACAGATCCTTGTAGTATAATTGAGGAGGTGGGAAACTATGTTGAGAACTAGATCTCCAATCCTGAGATTTTTGTGTTCATTTTGGTATGCCTTGTGTGCTTCCATGACTAAATTTGTTATAATTAAAGAACAAGTATTATATTCTGACAGATCCTTGTAGTATAATTGAGGAGGTGGGAGACTATGTTGAGAACTAGATCTCCAATCCTGAGATTTTTGTGTTCATTTTGGTATGCCTTGTGTGCTTCCATGACTAAATTTGCTATAATTAAAGAACAAGTATTATATTCTGACAGATCCTTGTAGTATAATTGAGGAGGTGGGAAACTATGTTGAGAACTAGATCTCCAATCCTGAGATTTTTGTGTTCATTTTGGTATGCCTTGTGTGCTTCCATGACTAAATTTGTTATAATTAAAGAACAAGTATTATATTCTGACAGATCCTTGTAGTATAATTGAGGAGGTGGGAGACTATGTTGAGAACTAGATCTACAATCCTGAGATTTTTGTGTTCATTTTGGTATGCCTTGTGTGCTTCCATGACTAAATTTGTTATAATTAAAGAACAAGTATTATATTCTGACAGATCCTTGTAGTATAATTGAGGAGGTGGGAAACTATGTTGAGAACTAGATCTACAATCCTGAGATTTTTGTGTTCATTTTGGTATGCCTTGTGTGCTTCCATGACTAAATTTGTTATAATTAAAGAACAAGTATTATATTCTGACAGATCCTTGTAGTATAATTGAGGAGGTGGGAGACTATGTTGAGAACTAGATATCCAATCCTGATATTTTTGTGTTCATTTTGGTATGCCTTGTGCGCTTCCATGACTAAATTTGTTATAATTAAAGAACAAGTATTATATTCTGACAGATCCTTGTAGTATAATTGAGGAGGTGGGAAACTATGTTGAGAACTAGATCTCCAATCCTGAGATTTTTGTGTTCATTTTGGTATGCCTTGTGTGCTTCCATGACTAAATTTGTTATAATTAAAGAACAAGTATTATATTCTAACAGATCCTTGTAGTATAATTGAGGAGGTGGGAAACTATGTTGAGAACTAGATCTACAATCCTGAGATTTTTGTGTTCATTTTGGTATGCCTTGTGTGCTTCCATGACTAAATTTGTTATAATTAAAGAACAAGTATTATATTCTAACAGATCCTTGTAGTATAATTGAGGAGGTGGGAGACTATGTTGAGAACTAGATCTCCAATCCTGAGATTTTTGTGTTCATTTTGGTATGCCTTGTGTGCTTCCATGACTAAATTTGTTATAATTAAAGAACAAGTATTATATTCTGACAGATCCTTGTAGTATAATTGAGGAGGTGGGAAACTATGTTGAGAACTAGATCTACAATCCTGAGATTTTTGTGTTCATTTTGGTATGCCTTGTGTGCTTCCATGACTAAATTTGTTATAATTAAAGAACAAGTATTATATTCAGACAGATCCTTGTAGTATAATTGAGGAGGTGGGAGACTATGTTGAGAACTAGATATCCAATCCTGAGATTTTTGTGTTCATTTTGGTATGCCTTGTGTGCTTCCATGACTAAATTTGTTATAATTAAAAAACAAGTATTATATTCTGACAGATCCTTGTAGTATAATTGAGGAGGTGGGAGACTATGTTGAGAACTAGATATCCAATCCTGATATTTTTGTGTTCATTTTGGTATGCCTTGTGCGCTTCCATGACTAAATTTGTTATAATTAAAGAACAAGTATTATATTCTGACAGATCCTTGTAGTATAATTGAGGAGGTGGGAAACTGTGTTGAGAACTAGATCTCTAATCCTGAGATTTTTGTGTCCATTTTGGTATGCCTTGTGTGCTTCCATGACTAAATTTGTTATAATTAAAGAACAAGTATTATATTCTAACAGATCCTTGTAGTATAATTGAGGAGGTGGGAGACTATGTTGAGAACTAGATCTACAATCCTGAGATTTTTGTGTTCATTTTGGTATGCCTTGTGTGTTTCCATGACTAAATTTGTTATAATTAAAGAACAAGTATTATATTCTGACAGATCCTTGTAGTATAATTGAGGAGGTGGGAAACTATGTTGAGAACTAGATCTACAATCCTGAGATTTTTGTGTTCATTTTGGTATGCCTTGTGTGCTTCCATGACTAAATTTGTTATAATTAAAGAACAAGTATTATATTCTAACAGATCCTTGTAGTATAATTGAGGAGGTGGGAAACTATGTTGAGAACTAGATCTACAATTCTGAGATTTTTGTGTTCATTTTGGTATGCCTTGTGTGCTTCCATGACTAAATTTGTTATAATTAAAGAACAAGTATTATATTCTGACAGATCCTTGTAGTATAATTGAGGAGGTGGGAGACTATGTTGAGAACTAGATATCCAATCCTGATATTTTTGTGTTCATTTTGGTATGCCTTGTGCGCTTCCATGACTAAATTTGTTATAATTAAAGAACAAGTATTATATTCTGACAGATCCTTGTAGTATAATTGAGGAGGTGGGAAACTGTGTTGAGAACTAGATCTCCAATCCTGAGATTTTTGTGTTCATTTTGGTATGCCTTGTGTGCTTCCATGACTAAATTTGTTATAATTAAAGAACAAGTATTATATTCTGACAGATCCTTGTAGTATAATTGAGGAGGTGGGAGACTATGTTGAGAACTAGATATCCAATCCTGATATTTTTGTGTTCATTTTGGTATGCCTTGTGCGCTTCCATGACTAAATTTGTTATAATTAAAGAACAAGTATTATATTCTGACAGATCCTTGTAGTATAATTGAGGAGGTGGGAAACTGTGTTGAGAACTAGATCTCCAATCCTGAGATTTTTGTGTTCATTTTGGTATGCCTTGTGTGCTTCCATGACTAAATTTGTTATAATTAAAGAACAAGTATTATATTCTGACAGATCCTTGTAGTATAATTGAGGAGGTGGGAGACTATGTTGAGAACTAGATATCCAATCCTGATATTTTTGTGTTCATTTTGGTATGCCTTGTGTGCTTCCATGACTAAATTTGTTATAATTAAAGAACAAGTATTATATTCTGACAGATCCTTGTAGTATAATTGAGGAGGTGGGAGACTATGTTGAGAACTAGATATCCAATCCTGATATTTTTGTGTTCATTTTGGTATGCCTTGTGTGCTTCCATGACTAAATTTGTTATAATTAAAGAACAAGTATTATATTCTGACAGATCCTTGTAGTATAATTGAGGAGGTGGGAAACTATGTTGAGAACTAGATCTCCAATCCTGAGATTTTTGTGTTCATTTTGGTATGCCTTGTGTGCTTCCATGACTAAATTTGTTATAATTAAAGAACAATTATTATATTCTGACAGATCCTTGTAGTATAATTGAGGAGGTGGGAAACTATGTTGAGAACTAGATCTACAATCCTGAGATTTTTGTGTTCATTTTGGTATGCCTTGTGTGCTTCCATGACTAAATTTGTTATAATTAAAGAACAATTATTATATTCTGACAGATCCTTGTAGTATAATTGAGGAGGTGGGAGACTATGTTGAGAACTAGATCTACAATCCTGAGATTTTTGTGTTCATTTTGGTATGCCTTGTGCGCTTCCATGACTAAATTTGTTATAATTAAAGAACAAGTATTATATTCTGACAGATCCTTGTAGTATAATTGAGGAGGTGGGAGACTATGTTGAGAACTAGATCTCCAATCCTGAGATTTTTGTGTTCATTTTGGTATGCCTTGTGTGCTTCCATGACTAAATTTGTTATAATTAAAGAACAAGTATTATATTCTGACAGATCCTTGTAGTATAATTGAGGAGGTGGGAAACTATGTTGAGAACTAGATCTACAATCCTGAGATTTTTGTGTTCATTTTGGTATGCCTTGTGTGCTTCCATGACTAAATTTGTTATAATTAAAGAACAAGTATTATATTCTGACAGATCCTTGTAGTATAATTGAGGAGGTGGCAGACTATGTTGAGAACTAGATCTCCAATCCTGAGATTTTTGTGTTCATTTTGGTATGCCTTGTGCGCTTCCATGACTAAATTTGTTATAATTAAAGAACAAGTATTATATTCTGACAGATCCTTGTAGTATAATTGAGGAGGTGGGAGACTATGTTGAGAACTAGATCTCCAATCCTGATATTTTTGTGTTCATTTTGGTATGCCTTGTGCGCTTCCATGACTAAATTTGTTATAATTAAAGAACAAGTATTATATTCTGACAGATCCTTGTAGTATAATTGAGGAGGTGGGAAACTGTGTTGAGAACTAGATCTCCAATCCTGAGATTTTTGTGTTCATTTTGGTATGCCTTGTGTGCTTCCATGACTAAATTTGTTATAATTAAAGAAGAAGTATTATATTCTGACAGATCCTTGTAGTATAATTGAGGAGGTGGGAGACTATGTTGAGAACTAGATATCCAATCCTGAGATTTTTGTGTTCATTTTGGTATGCCTTGTGTGCTTCCATGACTAAATTTGTTATAATTAAAGAACAAGTATTATATTCTAACAGATCCTTGTAGTATAATTGAGGAGGTGGGAGACTATGTTGAGAACTAGATCTACAATCCTGAGATTTTTGTGTTCATTTTGGTATGCCTTGTGTGTTTCCATGACTAAATTTGTTATAATTAAAGAACAAGTATTATATTCTGACAGATCCTTGTAGTATAATTGAGGAGGTGGGAAACTATGTTGAGAACTAGATCTACAATCCTGATATTTTTGTGTTCATTTTGGTATGCCTTGTGTGCTTCCATGACTAAATTTGTTATAATTAAAGAACAAGTATTATATTCTGACAGATCCTTGTAGTATAATTGAGGAGGTGGGAGACTATGTTGAGAACTAGATCTCCAATCCTGAGATTTTTGTGTTCATTTTGGTATGCCTTGTGCGCTTCCATGACTAAATTTGTTATAATTAAAGAACAAGTATTATATTCTGACAGATCCTTGTAGTATAATTGAGGAGGTGGGAAACTATGTTGAGAACTAGATCTCCAATCCTGAGATTTTTGTGTTCATTTTGGTATGCCTTGTGTGCTTCCATGACTAAATTTGTTATAATTAAAGAACAAGTATTATATTCTGACAGATCCTTGTAGTATAATTGAGGAGGTGGGAAACTATGTTGAGAACTAGATCTCCAATCCTGAGATTTTTGTGTTCATTTTGGTATGCCTTGTGTGCTTCCATGACTAAATTTGTTATAATTAAAGAACAAGTATTATATTCTGACAGATCCTTGTAGTATAATTGAGGAGGTGGGAAACTATGTTGAGAACTAGATCTACAATCCTGAGATTTTTGTGTTCATTTTGGTATGCCTTGTGTGCTTCCATGACTAAATTTGTTATAATTAAAGAACAATTATTATATTCTGACAGATCCTTGTAGTATAATTGAGGAGGTGGGAGACTATGTTGAGAACTAGATCTACAATCCTGAGATTTTTGTGTTCATTTTGGTATGCCTTGTGCGCTTCCATGACTAAATTTGTTATAATTAAAGAACAAGTATTATATTCTGACAGATCCTTGTAGTATAATTGAGGAGGTGGGAGACTATGTTGAGAACTAGATCTCCAATCCTGAGATTTTTGTGTTCATTTTGGTATGCCTTGTGTGCTTCCATGACTAAATTTGTTATAATTAAAGAACAAGTATTATATTCTGACAGATCCTTGTAGTATAATTGAGGAGGTGGCAGACTATGTTGAGAACTAGATATCCAATCCTGATATTTTTGTGTTCATTTTGGTATGCCTTGTGTGCTTCCATGACTAAATTTGTTATAATTAAAGAACAAGTATTATATTCTGACAGATCCTTGTAGTATAATTGAGGAGGTGGGAAACTATGTTGAGAACTAGATCTCCAATCCTGAGATTTTTGTGTTCATTTTGGTATGCCTTGTGTGCTTCCATGACTAAATTTGTTATAATTAAAGAACAAGTATTATATTCTGACAGATCCTTGTAGTATAATTGAGGAGGTGGGAGACTATGTTGAGAACTAGATCTCCAATCCTGAGATTTTTGTGTTCATTTTGGTATGCCTTGTGCGCTTCCATGACTAAATTTGTTATAATTAAAGAACAAGTATTATATTCTAACAGATCCTTGTAGTATAATTGAGGAGGTGGGAGACTATGTTTAGAACTAGATCTCCAATCCTGAGATTTTTGTGTTCATTTTGGTATGCCTTGTGTGCTTCCATGACTAAATTTGTTATAATTAAAGAACAAGTATTATATTCTGACAGATCCTTGTAGTATAATTGAGGAGGTGGCAGACTATGTTGAGAACTAGATATCCAATCCTGATATTTTTGTGTTCATTTTGGTATGCCTTGTGTGCTTCCATGACTAAATTTGTTATAATTAAAGAACAAGTATTATATTCTGACAGATCCTTGTAGTATAATTGAGGAGGTGGGAAACTATGTTGAGAACTAGATCTCCAATCCTGAGATTTTTGTGTTCATTTTGGTATGCCTTGTGTGCTTCCATGACTAAATTTGTTATAATTAAAGAACAAGTATTATATTCTGACAGATCCTTGTAGTATAATTGAGGAGGTGGGAGACTATGTTGAGAACTAGATCTCCAATCCTGAGATTTTTGTGTTCATTTTGGTATGCCTTGTGCGCTTCCATGACTAAATTTGTTATAATTAAAGAACAAGTATTATATTCTAACAGATCCTTGTAGTATAATTGAGGAGGTGGGAGACTATGTTGAGAACTAGATCTACAATCCTGAGATTTTTGTGTTCATTTTGGTATGCCTTGTGCGCTTCCATGACTAAATTTGTTATAATTAAAGAACAAGTATTATATTCTGACAGATCCTTGTAGTATAATTGAGGAGGTGGGAGACTATGTTGAGAACTAGATCTCCAATCCTGAGATTTTTGTGTTCATTTTGGTATGCCTTGTGTGCTTCCATGACTAAATTTGTTATAATTAAAGAACAAGTATTATATTCTGACAGATCCTTGTAGTATAATTGAGGAGGTGGCAGACTATGTTGAGAACTAGATATCCAATCCTGATATTTTTGTGTTCATTTTGGTATGCCTTGTGTGCTTCCATGACTAAATTTGTTATAATTAAAGAACAAGTATTATATTCTGACAGATCCTTGTAGTATAATTGAGGAGGTGGGAAACTATGTTGAGAACTAGATCTCCAATCCTGAGATTTTTGTGTTCATTTTGGTATGCCTTGTGTGCTTCCATGACTAAATTTGTTATAATTAAAGAACAAGTATTATATTCTGACAGATCCTTGTAGTATAATTGAGGAGGTGGGAGACTATGTTGAGAACTAGATCTCCAATCCTGAGATTTTTGTGTTCATTTTGGTATGCCTTGTGCGCTTCCATGACTAAATTTGTTATAATTAAAGAACAAGTATTATATTCTAACAGATCCTTGTAGTATAATTGAGGAGGTGGGAGACTATGTTGAGAACTAGATCTCCAATCCTGAGATTTTTGTGTTCATTTTGGTATGCCTTGTGTGCTTCCATGACTAAATTTGTTATAATTAAAGAACAAGTATTATATTCTGACAGATCCTTGTAGTATAATTGAGGAGGTGGGAGACTATGTTGAGAACTAGATCTCCAATCCTGAGATTTTTGTGTTCATTTTGGTATGCCTTGTGCGCTTCCATGACTAAATTTGTTATAATTAAAGAACAAGTATTATATTCTAACAGATCCTTGTAGTATAATTGAGGAGGTGGGAGACTATGTTGAGAACTAGATCTCCAATCCTGAGATTTTTGTGTTCATTTTGGTATGCCTTGTGTGCTTCCATGACTAAATTTGTTATAATTAAAGAACAAGTATTATATTCTGACAGATCCTTGTAGTATAATTGAGGAGGTGGGAGACTATGTTGAGAACTAGATCTCCAATCCTGAGATTTTTGTGTTCATTTTGGTATGCCTTGTGTGCTTCCATGACTAAATTTGTTATAATTAAAGAACAAGTATTATATTCTGACAGATCCTTGTAGTATAATTGAGGAGGTGGGAGACTATGTTGAGAACTAGATCTACAATCCTGAGATTTTTGTGTTCATTTTGGTATGCCTTGTGCGCTTCCATGACTAAATTTGTTATAATTAAAGAACAAGTATTATATTCTGACAGATCCTTGTAGTATAATTGAGGAGGTGGGAGACTATGTTGAGAACTACATCTCCAATCCTGAGATTTTTGTGTTCATTTTGGTATGCCTTGTGTGCTTCCATGACTAAATTTGTTATAATTAAAGAACAAGTATTATATTCTGACAGATCCTTGTAGTATAATTGAGGAGGTGGGAGACTATGTTGAGAACTAGATCTCCAATCCTGATATTTTTGTGTTCATTTTGGTATGCCTTGTGCGCTTCCATGACTAAATTTGTTATAATTAAAGAACAAGTATTATATTCTGACAGATCCTTGTAGTATAATTGAGGAGGTGGGAAACTATGTTGAGAACTAGATCTCCAATCCTGATATTTTTGTGTTCATTTTGGTATGCCTTGTGTGCTTCCATGACTAAATTTGTTATAATTAAAGAACAAGTATTATATTCTGACAGATCCTTGTAGTATAATTGAGGAGGTGGGAGACTATGTTGAGAACTAGATCTACAATCCTGAGATTTTTGTGTTCATTTTGGTATGCCTTGTGCGCTTCCATGACTAAATTTGTTATAATTAAAGAACAAGTATTATATTCTGACAGATCCTTGTAGTATAATTGAGGAGGTGGGAGACTATGTTGAGAACTAGATCTACAATCCTGAGATTTTTGTGTTCATTTTGGTATGCCTTGTGTGTTTCCATGACTAAATTTGTTAGAATTAAGGAACAAGTATTATATTCTGACAGATCCTTGTAGTATAATTGAGGAGGTGGGAGACTATGTTGAGAACTAGATCTACAATCCTGAGATTTTTGTGTTCATTTTGGTATGCCTTGTGTGTTTCCATGACTAAATTTGTTAGAATTAAAGAACAAGTATTATATTCTGACAGATCCTTGTAGTATAATTGAGGAGGTGGGAGACTATGTTGAGAACTAGATCTACAATCCTGAGATTTTTATGTTCATTTTGGTATGCCTTGTGTGCTTCCATGACTAAATTTGTAATAATTAAAGAACAAGTATTATATTCTGACAGATCCTTGTAGTATAATTGAGGAGGTGGGAGACTATGTTGAGAACTAGATCTACAATCCTGAGATTTTTGTGTTCATTTTGGTATGCCTTGTGTGTTTCCATGACTAAATTTGTTAGAATTAAAGAACAAGTATTATATTCTGACAGATCCTTGTAGTATAATTGAGGAGGTGGGAGACTATGTTGAGAACTAGATCTACAATCCTTTTATTTTTGTGTTCATTTTGGTATGCCTTGTGTGCTTCCATGACTAAATTTGTAATAATTAAAGAACAAGTATTATATTCTGACAGATCCTTGTAGTATAATTGAGGAGGTGGGAAACTATGTTGAGAACTAGATCTCCAATCCTGATATTTTTGTGTTCATTTTGGTATGCCTTGTGTGTTTCCATGACTAAATTTGTTATAATTAAAGAACAAGTATTATATTCTGACAGATCCTTGTAGTATAATTGAGGAGGTGGGAGACTATGTTGAGAACTAGATCTACAATCCTGAGATTTTTGTGTTCATTTTGGTATGCCTTGTGCGCTTCCATGACTAAATTTGTTATAATTAAAGAACAAGTATTATATTCTGACAGATCCTTGTAGTATAATTGAGGAGGTGGGAGACTATGTTGAGAACTACATCTCCAATCCTGAGATTTTTGTGTTCATTTTGGTATGCCTTGTGTGCTTCCATGACTAAATTTGTTATAATTAAAGAACAAGTATTATATTCTGACAGATCCTTGTAGTATAATTGAGGAGGTGGGAGACTATGTTGAGAACTAGATCTCCAATCCTGATATTTTTGTGTTCATTTTGGTATGCCTTGTGCGCTTCCATGACTAAATTTGTTATAATTAAAGAACAAGTATTATATTCTGACAGATCCTTGTAGTATAATTGAGGAGGTGGGAAACTATGTTGAGAACTAGATCTCCAATCCTGATATTTTTGTGTTCATTTTGGTATGCCTTGTGTGCTTCCATGACTAAATTTGTTATAATTAAAGAACAAGTATTATATTCTGACAGATCCTTGTAGTATAATTGAGGAGGTGGGAGACTATGTTGAGAACTAGATCTACAATCCTGAGATTTTTGTGTTCATTTTGGTATGCCTTGTGCGCTTCCATGACTAAATTTGTTATAATTAAAGGACAAGTATTATATTCTGACAGATCCTTGTAGTATAATTGAGGAGGTGGGAAACTATGTTGAGAACTAGATCTACAATCCTTTTATTTTTGTGTTCATTTTGGTATGCCTTGTGTGCTTCCATGACTAAATTTGTTATAATTAAAGAACAAGTATTATATTCTGATAGATACTTGTAGTATAATTGAGGAGGTGGGAAACTATGTTGAGAACTAGATCTACAATCCTTTTATTTTTGTGTTCATTTTGGTATGCCTTGTGTGCTTCCATGACTAAATTTGTTATAATTAAAGAACAAGTATTATATTCTGATAGATCCTTGTAGTATAATTGAGGAGGTGGGAAACTATGTTGAGAACTAGATCTACAATCCTTTTATTTTTGTGTTCATTTTGGTATGCCTTGTGTGCTTCCATGACTAAATTTGTTATAATTAAAGAACAAGTATTATATTCTGACAGATCCTTGTAGTATAATTGAGGAGGTGGGAAACTATGTTGAGAACTAGATCTACAATCCTTTTATTTTTGTGTTCATTTTGGTATGCCTTGTGTGCTTCCATGACTAAATTTGTTATAATTAAAGAACAAGTATTATATTCTGACAGATCCTTGTAGTATAATTGAGGAGGTGGGAAACTATGTTGAGAACTAGATCTACAATCCTTTTATTTTTGTGTTCATTTTGGTATGCCTTGTGTGCTTCCATGACTAAATTTGTTATAATTAAAGAACAAGTATTATATTCTGATAGATACTTGTAGTATAATTGAGGAGGTGGGAAACTATGTTGAGAACTAGATCTACAATCCTTTTATTTTTGTGTTCATTTTGGTATGCCTTGTGTGCTTCCATGACTAAATTTGTTATAATTAAAGAACAAGTATTATATTCTGACAGATCTTTGTAGTATAATTGAGGAGGTGGGAGACTATGTTGAGAACTAGATCTACAATCCTGAGATTTTTGTGTTCATTTTGGTATGCCTTGTGTGCTTCCATGACTAAATTTGTTATAATTAAAGAACAAGTATTATATTCTGACAGATCCTTGTAGTATAATTGAGGAGGTGGGAAACTATGTTGAGAACTAGATCTACAATCCTTTTATTTTTGTGTTCATTTTGGTATGCCTTGTGTGCTTCCATGACTAAATTTGTTATAATTAAAGAACAAGTATTATATTCTGATAGATACTTGTAGTATAATTGGGGAGGTGGGAGACTATGTTGAGAACTAGATCTACAATCCTTTTATTTTTGTGTTCATTTTGGTATGCCTTGTGTGCTTCCATGACTAAATTTGTTATAATTAAAGAACAAGTATTATATTCTGACAGATCCTTGTAGTATAATTGAGGAGGTGGGAAACTATGTTGAGAACTAGATCTACAATCCTGAGATTTTTGTGTTCATTTTGGTATGCCTTGTGTGCTTCCATGACTAAATTTGTTATAATTAAAGAACAAGTATTATATTCTGACAGATCCTTGTAGTATAATTGAGGAGGTGGGAAACTATGTTGAGAACTAGATCTACAATCCTGAGATTTTTGTGTTCATTTTGGTATGCCTTGTGTGTTTCCATGACTAAATTTGTTATAATTAAAGAACAAGTATTATATTCTGACAGATCCTTGTAGTATAATTGAGGAGGTGGGAGACTATGTTGAGAACTAGATCTACAATCCTTTTATTTTTGTGTTCATTTTGGTATGCCTTGTGTGCTTCCATGACTAAATTTGTTATAATTAAAGAACAAGTATTATATTCTGATAGATACTTGTAGTATAATTGAGGAGGTGGGAGACTATGTTGAGAACTAGATCTACAATCCTTTTATTTTTGTGTTCATTTTGGTATGCCTTGTGTGCTTCCATGACTAAATTTGTTATAATTAAAGAACAAGTATTATATTCTGACAGATCCTTGTAGTATAATTGAGGAGGTGGGAGACTATGTTGAGAACTAGATCTACAATCCTGAGATTTTTGTGTTCATTTTGGTATGCCTTGTGTGCTTCCATGACTAAATTTGTTATAATTAAAGAACAAGTATTATATTCTGACAGATCCTTGTAGTATAATTGAGGAGGTGGGAAACTATGTTGAGAACTAGATCTACAATCCTTTTATTTTTGTGTTCATTTTGGTATGCCTTGTGTGCTTCCATGACTAAATTTGTTATAATTAAAGAACAAGTATTATATTCTGACAGATCCTTGTAGTATAATTGAGGAGGTGGGAAACTATGTTGAGAACTAGATCTACAATCCTTTTATTTTTGTGTTCATTTTGGTATGCCTTGTGTGCTTCCATGACTAAATTTGTTATAATTAAAGAACAAGTATTATATTCTGATAGATACTTGTAGTATAATTGAGGAGGTGGGAAACTATGTTGAGAACTAGATCTACAATCCTTTTATTTTTGTGTTCATTTTGGTATGCCTTGTGTGCTTCCATGACTAAATTTGTTATAATTAAAGAACAAGTATTATATTCTGACAGATCCTTGTAGTATAATTGAGGAGGTGGGAGACTATGTTGAGAACTAGATCTACAATCCTGAGATTTTTGTGTTCATTTTGGTATGCCTTGTGTGCTTCCATGACTAAATTTGTTATAATTAAAGAACAAGTATTATATTCTGACAGATCCTTGTAGTATAATTGAGGAGGTGGGAAACTATGTTGAGAACTAGATCTACAATCCTTTTATTTTTGTGTTCATTTTGGTATGCCTTGTGTGCTTCCATGACTAAATTTGTTATAATTAAAGAACAAGTATTATATTCTGATAGATACTTGTAGTATAATTGAGGAGGTGGGAGACTATGTTGAGAACTAGATCTACAATCCTTTTATTTTTGTGTTCATTTTGGTATGCCTTGTGTGCTTCCATGACTAAATTTGTTATAATTAAAGAACAAGTATTATATTCTGACAGATCCTTGTAGTATAATTGAGGAGGTGGGAAACTATGTTGAGAACTAGATCTACAATCCTGAGATTTTTGTGTTCATTTTGGTATGCCTTGTGTGCTTCCATGACTAAATTTGTTATAATTAAAGAACAAGTATTATATTCTGACAGATCCTTGTAGTATAATTGAGGAGGTGGGAGACTATGTTGAGAACTAGATCTACAATCCTTTTATTTTTGTGTTCATTTTGGTATGCCTTGTGTGCTTCCATGACTAAATTTGTTATAATTAAAGAACAAGTATTATATTCTGATAGATACTTGTAGTATAATTGAGGAGGTGGGAGACTATGTTGAGAACTAGATCTACAATCCTTTTATTTTTGTGTTCATTTTGGTATGCCTTGTGTGCTTCCATGACTAAATTTGTTATAATTAAAGAACAAGTATTATATTCTGACAGATCCTTGTAGTATAATTGAGGAGGTGGGAGACTATGTTGAGAACTAGATCTACAATCCTGAGATTTTTGTGTTCATTTTGGTATGCCTTGTGTGCTTCCATGACTAAATTTGTTATAATTAAAGAACAAGTATTATATTCTGACAGATCCTTGTAGTATAATTGAGGAGGTGGGAAACTATGTTGAGAACTAGATCTACAATCCTTTTATTTTTGTGTTCATTTTGGTATGCCTTGTGTGCTTCCATGACTAAATTTGTTATAATTAAAGAACAAGTATTATATTCTGATAGATACTTGTAGTATAATTGAGGAGGTGGGAAACTATGTTGAGAACTAGATCTACAATCCTTTTATTTTTGTGTTCATTTTGGTATGCCTTGTGTGCTTCCATGACTAAATTTGTTATAATTAAAGAACAAGTATTATATTCTGATAGATACTTGTAGTATAATTGAGGAGGTGGGAGACTATGTTGAGAACTAGATCTACAATCCTTTTATTTTTGTGTTCATTTTGGTATGCCTTGTGTGCTTCCATGACTAAATTTGTTATAATTAAAGAACAAGTATTATATTCTGACAGATCCTTGTAGTATAATTGAGGAGGTGGGAAACTATGTTGAGAACTAGATCTACAATCCTGAGATTTTTGTGTTCATTTTGGTATGCCTTGTGTGCTTCCATGACTAAATTTGTTATAATTAAAGAACAAGTATTATATTCTGACAGATCCTTGTAGTATAATTGAGGAGGTGGGAGACTATGTTGAGAACTAGATCTACAATCCTTTTATTTTTGTGTTCATTTTGGTATGCCTTGTGTGCTTCCATGACTAAATTTGTTATAATTAAAGAACAAGTATTATATTCTGATAGATACTTGTAGTATAATTGAGGAGGTGGGAGACTATGTTGAGAACTAGATCTACAATCCTTTTATTTTTGTGTTCATTTTGGTATGCCTTGTGTGCTTCCATGACTAAATTTGTTATAATTAAAGAACAAGTATTATATTCTGACAGATCCTTGTAGTATAATTGAGGAGGTGGGAGACTATGTTGAGAACTAGATCTACAATCCTGAGATTTTTGTGTTCATTTTGGTATGCCTTGTGTGCTTCCATGACTAAATTTGTTATAATTAAAGAACAAGTATTATATTCTGACAGATCCTTGTAGTATAATTGAGGAGGTGGGAAACTATGTTGAGAACTAGATCTACAATCCTTTTATTTTTGTGTTCATTTTGGTATGCCTTGTGTGCTTCCATGACTAAATTTGTTATAATTAAAGAACAAGTATTATATTCTGATAGATACTTGTAGTATAATTGAGGAGGTGGGAAACTATGTTGAGAACTAGATCTACAATCCTTTTATTTTTGTGTTCATTTTGGTATGCCTTGTGTGCTTCCATGACTAAATTTGTTATAATTAAAGAACAAGTATTATATTCTGACAGATCCTTGTAGTATAATTGAGGAGGTGGGAGACTATGTTGAGAACTAGATCTACAATCCTGAGATTTTTATGTTCATTTTGGTATGCCTTATGTGCTTCCATGACTAAATTTGTTATAATTAAAGAACAAGGATTATATTCTGACAGATCCTTGTAGTATAATTGAGGAGGTGGGAAACTATGTTGAGAACTAGATCTACAATCCTTTTATTTTTGTGTTCATTTTGGTATGCCTTGTGTGCTTCCATGACTAAATTTGTTATAATTAAAGAACAAGTATTATATTCTGATAGATACTTGTAGTATAATTGAGGAGGTGGGAGACTATGTTGAGAACTAGATCTACAATCCTTTTATTTTTGTGTTCATTTTGGTATGCCTTGTGTGCTTCCATGACTAAATTTGTTATAATTAAAGAACAAGTATTATATTCTGACAGATCCTTGTAGTATAATTGAGGAGGTGGGAAACTATGTTGAGAACTAGATCTACAATCCTGAGATTTTTGTGTTCATTTTGGTATGCCTTGTGTGCTTCCATGACTAAATTTGTTATAATTAAAGAACAAGTATTATATTCTGACAGATCCTTGTAGTATAATTGAGGAGGTGGGAAACTATGTTGAGAACTAGATCTACAATCCTGAGATTTTTGTGTTCATTTTGGTATGCCTTGTGTGTTTCCATGACTAAATTTGTTATAATTAAAGAACAAGTATTATATTCTGACAGATCCTTGTAGTATAATTGAGGAGGTGGGAGACTATGTTGAGAACTAGATCTACAATCCTTTTATTTTTGTGTTCATTTTGGTATGCCTTGTGTGCTTCCATGACTAAATTTGTTATAATTAAAGAACAAGTATTATATTCTGATAGATACTTGTAGTATAATTGAGGAGGTGGGAGACTATGTTGAGAACTAGATCTACAATCCTTTTATTTTTGTGTTCATTTTGGTATGCCTTGTGTGCTTCCATGACTAAATTTGTTATAATTAAAGAACAAGTATTATATTCTGACAGATCCTTGTAGTATAATTGAGGAGGTGGGAGACTATGTTGAGAACTAGATCTACAATCCTGAGATTTTTGTGTTCATTTTGGTATGCCTTGTGTGCTTCCATGACTAAATTTGTTATAATTAAAGAACAAGTATTATATTCTGACAGATCCTTGTAGTATAATTGAGGAGGTGGGAAACTATGTTGAGAACTAGATCTACAATCCTTTTATTTTTGTGTTCATTTTGGTATGCCTTGTGTGCTTCCATGACTAAATTTGTTATAATTAAAGAACAAGTATTATATTCTGACAGATCCTTGTAGTATAATTGAGGAGGTGGGAAACTATGTTGAGAACTAGATCTACAATCCTTTTATTTTTGTGTTCATTTTGGTATGCCTTGTGTGCTTCCATGACTAAATTTGTTATAATTAAAGAACAAGTATTATATTCTGATAGATACTTGTAGTATAATTGAGGAGGTGGGAAACTATGTTGAGAACTAGATCTACAATCCTTTTATTTTTGTGTTCATTTTGGTATGCCTTGTGTGCTTCCATGACTAAATTTGTTATAATTAAAGAACAAGTATTATATTCTGACAGATCCTTGTAGTATAATTGAGGAGGTGGGAGACTATGTTGAGAACTAGATCTACAATCCTGAGATTTTTGTGTTCATTTTGGTATGCCTTGTGTGCTTCCATGACTAAATTTGTTATAATTAAAGAACAAGTATTATATTCTGACAGATCCTTGTAGTATAATTGAGGAGGTGGGAAACTATGTTGAGAACTAGATCTACAATCCTTTTATTTTTGTGTTCATTTTGGTATGCCTTGTGTGCTTCCATGACTAAATTTGTTATAATTAAAGAACAAGTATTATATTCTGATAGATACTTGTAGTATAATTGAGGAGGTGGGAGACTATGTTGAGAACTAGATCTACAATCCTTTTATTTTTGTGTTCATTTTGGTATGCCTTGTGTGCTTCCATGACTAAATTTGTTATAATTAAAGAACAAGTATTATATTCTGACAGATCCTTGTAGTATAATTGAGGAGGTGGGAAACTATGTTGAGAACTAGATCTACAATCCTGAGATTTTTGTGTTCATTTTGGTATGCCTTGTGTGCTTCCATGACTAAATTTGTTATAATTAAAGAACAAGTATTATATTCTGACAGATCCTTGTAGTATAATTGAGGAGGTGGGAAACTATGTTGAGAACTAGATCTACAATCCTGAGATTTTTGTGTTCATTTTGGTATGCCTTGTGTGCTTCCATGACTAAATTTGTTATAATTAAAGAACAAGTATTATATTCTGACAGATCCTTGTAGTATAATTGAGGAGGTGGGAGACTATGTTGAGAACTAGATCTACAATCCTGAGATTTTTGTGTTCATTTTGGTATGCCTTGTGTGCTTCCATGACTAAATTTGTTATAATTAAAGAACAAGTATTATATTCTGACAGATCCTTGTAGTATAATTGAGGAGGTAGGAGACTATGTTGAGAACTAGATCTACAATCCTGAGATTTTTGTGTTCATTTTGGTATGCCTTGTGTGCTTCCATGACTAAATTTGTTATAATTAAAGAACAAGTATTATATTCTGACAGATCCTTGTAGTATAATTGAGGAGGTGGGAAACTATGTTGAGAACTAGATCTACAATCCTGAGATTTTTGTGTTCATTTTGGTATGCCTTGTGTGCTTCCATGACTAAATTTGTTATAATTAAAGAACAAGTATTATATTCTGACAGATCCTTGTAGTATAATTGAAGAGGTGGGAAACTATGTTGAGAACGAGATCTACAATCCTGAGATTTTTGTGTTCATTTTGGTATGCCTTGTGTGTTTCCATGACTAAATTTGTTATAATTAAAGAACAAGTATTATATTCTGACAGATCCTTGTAGTATAATTGAGGAGGTGGGAGACTATGTTGAGAACTAGATCTACAATCCTGAGATTTTTGTGTTCATTTTGGTATGCCTTGTGTGCTTCCATGACTAAATTTGTTATAATTAAAGAACAAGTATTATATTCTAACAGATCCTTGTAGTATAATTGAGGAGGTGGGAAACTATGTTGAGAACTAGATCTACAATCCTGAGATTTTTGTGTTCATTTTGGTATGCCTTGTGTGCTTCCATGACTAAATTTGTTATAATTAAAGAACAAGTATTATATTCTGACAGATCCTTGTAGTATAATTGAGGAGGTGGGAAACTATGTTGAGAACTAGATCTACAATCCTTTTATTTTTGTGTTCATTTTGGTATGCCTTGTGTGCTTCCATGACTAAATTTGTTATAATTAAAGAACAAGTATTATATTCTGACAGATCCTTGTAGTATAATTGAGGAGGTGGGAAACTATGTTGAGAACTAGATCTACAATCCTGAGATTTTTGTGTTCATTTTGGTATGCCTTGTGTGCTTCCATGACTAAATTTGTTATAATTAAAGAACAAGTATTATATTCTGACAGATCCTTGTAGTATAATTGAGGAGGTGGGAGACTATGTTGAGAGCTAGATCTACAATCCTGAGATTTTTGTGTTCATTTTGGTATGCCTTGTGTGCTTCCATGACTAAATTTGTTATAATTAAAGAACAAGTATTATATTCTGACAGATCCTTGTAGTATAATTGAGGAGGTGGGAAACTATGTTGAGAACTAGATCTACAATCCTGAGATTTTTGTGTTCATTTTGGTATGCCTTGTGTGCTTCCATGACTAAATTTGTTATAATTAAAGAACAAGTATTATATTCTGACAGATCCTTGTAGTATAATTGAGGAGGTGGGAAACTATGTTGAGAACTAGATCTACAATCCTGAGATTTTTGTGTTCATTTTGGTATGCCTTGTGTGCTTCCATGACTAAATTTGTTATAATTAAAGAACAAGTATTATATTCTAACAGATCCTTGTAGTATAATTGAGGAGGTGGGAAACTATGTTGAGAACTAGATCTACAATCCTGAGATTTTTGTGTTCATTTTGGTATGCCTTGTGTGCTTCCATGACTAAATTTGTTATAATTAAAGAACAAGTATTATATTCTAACAGATCCTTGTAGTATAATTGAGGAGGTGGGAAACTATGTTGAGAACTAGATCTACAATCCTGAGATTTTTGTGTTCATTTTGGTATGCCTTGTGTGCTTCCATGACTAAATTTGTTATAATTAAAGAACAAGTATTATATTCTAACAGATCCTTGTAGTATAATTGAGGAGGTGGGAAACTATGTTGAGAACTAGATCTACAATCCTGAGATTTTTGTGTTCATTTTGGTATGCCTTGTGTGCTTCCATGACTAAATTTGTTATAATTAAAGAACAAGTATTATATTCTGACAGATCCTTGTAGTATAATTGAGGAGGTGGGAGACTATGTTGAGAACTAGATCTACAATCCTGAGATTTTTGTGTTCATTTTGGTATGCCTTGTGTGCTTCCATGACTAAATTTGTTAGAATTAAAGAACAAGTATTATATTCTGACAGATCCTTGTAGTATAATTGAGGAGGTGGGAGACTATGTTGAGAACTAGATATCCAATCCTGAGATTTTTGTGTTCATTTTGGTATGCCTTGTGTGCTTCCATGACTAAATTTGTTATAATTAAAGAACAAGTATTATATTCTGACAGATCCTTGTAGTATAATTGAGGAGGTGGGAGACTATGTTGAGAACTAGATCTACAATCCTGAGATTTTTGTGTTCATTTTGGTATGCCTTGTGTGCTTCCATGACTAAATTTGTTATAATTAAAGAACAAGTATTATATTCTGACAGATCCTTGTAGTATAATTGAGGAGGTGGGAGACTATGTTGAGACCTAGATCTACAATCCTGAGATTTTTGTGTTCATTTTGGTATGCCTTGTGTGCTTCCATGACTAAATTTGTTAGAATTAAAGAACAAGTATTATATTCTGACAGATCCTTGTAGTATAATTGAGGAGGTGGGAGACTATGTTGAGAACTAGATATCCAATCCTGATATTTTTGTGTTCATTTTGGTATGCCTTGTGTGCTTCCATGACTAAATTTGTTATAATTAAAGAACAAGTATTATATTCTGACAGATCCTTGTAGTATAATTGAGGAGGTGGGAGACTATGTTGAGAACTAGATCTACAATCCTGAGATTTTTGTGTTCATTTTGGTATGCCTTGTGTGCTTCCATGACTAAATTTGTTATAATTAAAGAACAAGTATTATATTCTAACAGATCCTTGTAGTATAATTGAGGAGGTGGGAAACTATGTTGAGAACTAGATCTACAATCCTGAGATTTTTGTGTTCATTTTGGTATGCCTTGTGTGCTTCCATGACTAAATTTGTTATAATTAAAGAACAAGTATTATATTCTGACAGATCCTTGTAGTATAATTGAGGAGGTGGGAAACTATGTTGAGAACTAGATCTACAATCCTGAGATTTTTGTGTTCATTTTGGTATGCCTTGTGTGCTTCCATGACTAAATTTGTTATAATTAAAGAACAAGTATTATATTCTGACAGATCCTTGTAGTATAATTGAGGAGGTGGGAAACTATGTTGAGAACTAGATCTCCAATCCTGAGATTTTTGTGTTCATTTTGGTATGCCTTGTGTGCTTCCATGACTAAATTTGTTATAATTAAAGAACAAGTATTATATTCTGACAGATCCTTGTAGTATAATTGAGGAGGTGGGAGACTATGTTGAGAACTAGATCTCCAATCCTGAGATTTTTGTGTTCATTTTGGTATGCCTTGTGTGCTTCCATGACTAAATTTGTTATAATTAAAGAACAAGTATTATATTCTGACAGATCCTTGTAGTATAATTGAGGAGGTGGGAGACTATGTTGAGAACTAGATCTACAATCCTGAGATTTTTGTGTTCATTTTGGTATGCCTTGTGTGCTTCCATGACTAAATTTGTTATAATTAAAGAACAAGTATTATATTCTGACAGATCCTTGTAGTATAATTGAGGAGGTGGGAAACTATGTTGAGAACTAGATCTACAATCCTTTTATTTTTGTGTTCATTTTGGTATGCCTTGTGTGCTTCCATGACTAAATTTGTTGTAATTAAAGAACAAGTATTATATTCTGACAGATCCTTGTAGTATAATTGAGGAGGTGGGAGACTATGTTGAGAACTAGATCTACAATCCTGAGATTTTTGTGTTCATTTTGGTATGCCTTGTGTGCTTCCATGACTAAATTTGTTATAATTAAAGAACAAGTATTATATTCTAACAGATCCTTGTAGTATAATTGAGGAGGTGGGAGACTATGTTGAGAACTAGATCTACAATCCTTTTATTTTTGTGTTCATTTTGGTATGCCTTGTGTGCTTCCATAACTAAATTTGTTATAATTAAAGAACAAGTATTATATTCTGACAAATCCTTGTAGTATAATTGAGGAGGTGGGAGACTATGTTGAGAACTAGATCTACAATCCTGAGATTTTTGTGTTCATTTTGGTATGCCTTGTGTGCTTCCATGACTAAATTTGTTATAATTAAAGAACAAGTATTATATTCTGACAAATCCTTGTAGTATAATTGAGGAGGTGGGAGACTATGTTGAGAACTAGATCTACAATCCTTTTATTTTTGTGTTCATTTTGGTATGCCTTGTGTGCTTCCATGACTAAATTTGTTATAATTAAAGAACAAGTATTATATTCTGACAGATCCTTGTAGTATAATTGAGGAGGTGGGAGACTATGTTGAGAACTAGATCTACAATCCTTTTATTTTTGTGTTCATTTTGGTATGCCTTGTGTGCTTCCATGACTAAATTTGTTATAATTCAAGAACAAGTATTATATTCTGACAGATCCTTGTAGTATAATTGAGGAGGTGGGAGACTATGTTGAGAACTAGATCTACAATCCTGAGATTTTTGTGTTCATTTTGGTATGCCTTGTGTGCTTCCATGACTAAATTTGTTATAATTAAAGAACAAGTATTATATTCTGACAAATCCTTGTAGTATAATTGAGGAGGTGGGAGACTATGTTGAGAACTAGATCTCCAATCCTGAGATTTTTGTGTTCATTTTGGTATGCCTTGTGTGCTTCCATGACTAAATTTGTTATAATTAAAGAACAAGTATTATATTCTGACAAATCCTTGTAGTATAATTGAGGAGGTGGGAGACTATGTTGAGAACTAGATCTCCAATCCTGAGATTTTTGTGTTCATTTTGGTATGCCTTGTGTGCTTCCATGACTAAATTTGTTATAATTAAAGAACAAGTATTATATTCTGACAAATCCTTGTAGTATAATTGAGGAGGTGGGAGACTATGTTGAGAACTAGATCTACAATCCTGAGATTTTTGTGTTCATTTTGGTATGCCTTGTGTGCTTCCATGACTAAATTTGTTATAATTAAAGAACAAGTATTATATTCTGACAAATCCTTGTAGTATAATTGAGGAGGTGGGAGACTATGTTGAGAAGTAGATCTACAATCCTTTTATTTTTGTGTTCATTTTGGTATGCCTTGTGTGCTTCCATGACTAAATTTGTTATAATTAAAGAACAAGTATTATATTCTGACAAATCCTTGTAGTATAATTGAGGAGGTGGGAGACTATGTTGAGAACTAGATCTCCAATCCTGATATTTTTGTGTTCATTTTGGTATGCCTTGTGTGCTTCCATGACTAAATTTGTTATAATTAAAGAACAAGTATTATATTCTGACAAATCCTTGTAGTATAATTGAGGAGGTGGGAGACTATGTTGAGAACTAGATCTACAATCCTTTTATTTTTGTGTTCATTTTGGTATGCCTTGTGTGCTTCCATGACTAAATTTGTTATAATTAAAGAACAAGTATTATATTCTGACAAATCCTTGTAGTATAATTGAGGAGGTGGGAGACTATGTTGAGAACTAGATCTCCAATCCTGAGATTTTTGTGTTCATTTTGGTATGCCTTGTGTGCTTCCATGACTAAATTTGTTATAATTAAAGAACAAGTATTATATTCTGACAAATCCTTGTAGTATAATTGAGGAGGTGGGAGACTATGTTGAGAACTAGATCTACAATCCTTTTATTTTTGTGTTCATTTTGGTATGCCTTGTGTGCTTCCATGACTAAATTTGTTATAATTAAAGAACAAGTATTATATTCTGACAGATCCTTGTAGTATAATTGAGGAGGTGGGAAACTATGTTGAGAACTAGATCTACAATCCTGAGATTTTTGTGTTCATTTTGGTATGCCTTGTGTGCTTCCATGACTAAATTTGTTATAATTAAAGAACAAGTATTATATTCTGACAGATCCTTGTAGTATAATTGAGGAGGTGGGAAACTATGTTAAGAACTAAATCTACAATCCTGAGATTTTTGTGTTCATTTTGGTATGCCTTGTGTGCTTCCATGACTAAATTTGTAATAATTAAAGAACAAGTATTATATTCTGACAGATCCTTGTAGTATAATTGAGGAGGTGGGAGACTATGTTGAGAACTAGATCTACAATCTTGAGATTTTTGTGTTCATTTTGGTATGCCTTGTGTGCTTCCATGACTAAATTTGTTATAATTAAAGAACAATTATTATATTCTGACAGATCCTTGTAGTATAATTGAGGAGGTGGGAGACTATGTTGAGAACTAGATCTACAATCCTGAGATTTTTGTGTTCATTTTGGTATGCCTTGTGTGCTTCCATTACTAAATTTGTTATAATTAAAGAACAACTATTATATTCTGACAGATCCTTGTAGTATAATTGAGGAGGTGGGAGACTATGTTGAGAACTAGATCTCCAATCCTGATATTTTTGTGTTCATTTTGGTATGCCTTGTGTGCTTCCATGACTAAATTTGTTATAATTAAAGAACAAGTATTATATTCTGACAGATCCTTGTAGTATAATTGAGGAGGTGGGAAACTATGTTAAGAACTAAATCTACAATCCTGAGATTTTTGTGTTCATTTTGGTATGCCTTGTGTGCTTCCATGACTAAATTTGTAATAATTAAAGAACAAGTATTATATTCTGACAGATCCTTGTAGTATAATTGAGGAGGTGGGAGACTATGTTGAGAACTAGATCTACAATCTTGAGATTTTTGTGTTCATTTTGGTATGCCTTGTGTGCTTCCATGACTAAATTTGTTAGAATTAAAGAACAATTATTATATTCTGACAGATCCTTGTAGTATAATTGAGGAGGTGGGAGACTATGTTGAGAACTAGATCTACAATCCTGAGATTTTTGTGTTCATTTTGGTATGCCTTGTGTGTTTCCATGACTAAATTTGTTAGAATTAAAGAACAAGTATTATATTCTGACAGATCCTTGTAGTATAATTGAGGAGGTGGGAGACTATGTTGAGAACTAGATATCCAATCCTGATATTTTTGTGTTCATTTTGGTATGCCTTGTGTGCTTCCATGACTAAATTTGTTATAATTAAAGAACAATTATTATATTCTGACAGATCCTTGTAGTATAATTGAGGAGGTGGGAGACTATGTTGAGAACTAGATCTCCAATCCTGATATTTTTGTGTTCATTTTGGTATGCCTTGTGTGTTTCCATGACTAAATTTGTTAGAATTAAAGAACAATTATTATATTCTGACAGATCCTTGTAGTATAATTGAGGAGGTGGGAGACTATGTTGAGAACTAGATCTACAATCCTGAGATTTTTGTGTTCATTTTGGTATGCCTTGTGTGCTTCCATGACTAAATTTGTTATAATTAAAGAACAATTATTATATTCTGTCAGATCCTTGTAGTATAATTGAGGAGGTGGGAGACTATGTTGAGAACTAGATCTACAATCCTGAGATTTTTGTGTTCATTTTGGTATGCCTTGTGTGTTTCCATGACTAAATTTGTTAGAATTAAAGAACAAGTATTATATTCTGACAGATCCTTGTAGTATAATTGAGGAGGTGGGAGACTATGTTGAGAACTAGATATCCAATCCTGATATTTTTGTGTTCATTTTGGTATGCCTTGTGTGCTTCCATGACTAAATTTGTTATAATTAAAGAACAATTATTATATTCTGACAGATCCTTGTAGTATAATTGAGGAGGTGGGAGACTATGTTGAGAACTAGATCTACAATCCTGAGATTTTTGTGTTCATTTTGGTATGCCTTGTGTGTTTCCATGACTAAATTTGTTAGAATTAAAGAACAAGTATTATATTCTGACAGATCCTTGTAGTATAATTGAGGAGGTGGGAGACTATGTTGAGAACTAGATATCCAATCCTGATATTTTTGTGTTCATTTTGGTATGCCTTGTGTGCTTCCATGACTAAATTTGTTATAATTAAAGAACAATTATTATATTCTGACAGATCCTTGTAGTATAATTGAGGAGGTGGGAGACTATGTTGAGAACTAGATCTCCAATCCTGATATTTTTGTGTTCATTTTGGTATGCCTTGTGTGTTTCCATGACTAAATTTGTTAGAATTAAAGAACAATTATTATATTCTGACAGATCCTTGTAGTATAATTGAGGAGGTGGGAGACTATGTTGAGAACTAGATCTACAATCCTGAGATTTTTGTGTTCATTTTGGTATGCCTTGTGTGCTTCCATGACTAAATTTGTTATAATTAAAGAACAATTATTATATTCTGACAGATCCTTGTAGTATAATTGAGGAGGTGGGAAACTATGTTGAGAACTAGATCTCCAATCCTGATATTTTTGTGTTCATTTTGGTATGCCTTGTGTGCTTCCATGACTCAATTTGTTATAATTAAAGAACAAGTATTATATTCTGACAGATCCTTGTAGTATAATTGAGGAGGTGGGAGACTATGTTGAGAACTAGATCTACAATCCTTTTATTTTTGTGCTCATTTTGGTATGCCTTGTGTGCTTCCATGACTAAATTTGTTATAATTAAAGAACAAGTATTATATTCTGACAGATCCTTGTAGTATAATTGAGGAGGTGGGAAACTATGTTGAGAACTAGATCTCCAATCCTGATATTTTTGTGTTCATTTTGGTATGCCTTGTGTGCTTCCATGACTAAATTTGTTATAATTAAAGAACAAGTATTATATTCTGACAGATCCTTGTAGTATAATTGAGGAGGTGGGAGACTATGTTGAGAACTAGATCTCCAATCCTGATATTTTTGTGTTCATTTTGGTATGCCTTGTGTGCTTCCATGACTAAATTTGTTATAATTAAAGAACAAGTATTATATTCTAACAGATCCTTGTAGTATAATTGAGGAGGTGGGAGACTATGTTGAGAACTAGATCTACAATCCTGAGATTTTTGTGTTCATTTTGGTATGCCTTGTGTGCTTCCATGACTAAATTTGTTATAATTAAAGAACAAGTATTATATTCTGACAGATCCTTGTAGTATAATTGCGGAGGTGGGAAACTATGTTGAGAACTAGATCTACAATCCTGAGATTTTTGTGTTCATTTTGGTATGCCTTGTGTGCTTCCATGACTAAATTTGTTATAATTAAAGAACAAGTATTATATTCTGACAGATCCTTGTAGTATAATTGAGGAGGTGGGAGACTATGTTGAGAACTAGATCTACAATCCTTTTATTTTTGTGTTCATTTTGGTATGCCTTGTGTGCTTCCATGACTAAATTTGTTATAATTAAAGAACAAGTATTATATTCTGACAAATCCTTGTAGTATAATTGAGGAGGTGGGAGACTATGTTGAGAACTAGATCTACAATCCTGAGATTTTTGTGTTCATTTTGGTATGCCTTGTGTGCTTCCATGACTAAATTTGTTATAATTAAAGAACAAGTATTATATTCTGACAAATCCTTGTAGTATAATTGAGGAGGTGGGAGACTATGTTGAGAACTAGATCTACAATCCTTTTATTTTTGTGTTCATTTTGGTATGCCTTGTGTGCTTCCATGACTAAATTTGTTATAATTAAAGAACAAGTATTATATTCTGACAGATCCTTGTAGTATAATTGAGGAGGTGGGAGACTATGTTGAGAACTAGATCTACAATCCTTTTATTTTTGTGTTCATTTTGGTATGCCTTGTGTGCTTCCATGACTAAATTTGTTATAATTAAAGAACAAGTATTATATTCTGACAGATCCTTGTAGTATAATTGAGGAGGTGGGAGACTATGTTGAGAACTAGATCTACAATCCTGAGATTTTTGTGTTCATTTTGGTATGCCTTGTGTGCTTCCATGACTAAATTTGTTATAATTAAAGAACAAGTATTATATTCTGACAAATCCTTGTAGTATAATTGAGGAGGTGGGAGACTATGTTGAGAACTAGATCTCCAATCCTGAGATTTTTGTGTTCATTTTGGTATGCCTTGTGTGCTTCCATGACTAAATTTGTTATAATTAAAGAACAAGTATTATATTCTGACAAATCCTTGTAGTATAATTGAGGAGGTGGGAGACTATGTTGAGAACTAGATCTCCAATCCTGAGATTTTTGTGTTCATTTTGGTATGCCTTGTGTGCTTCCATGACTAAATTTGTTATAATTAAAGAACAAGTATTATATTCTGACAAATCCTTGTAGTATAATTGAGGAGGTGGGAGACTATGTTGAGAACTAGATCTACAATCCTGAGATTTTTGTGTTCATTTTGGTATGCCTTGTGTGCTTCCATGACTAAATTTGTTATAATTAAAGAACAAGTATTATATTCTGACAAATCCTTGTAGTATAATTGAGGAGGTGGGAGACTATGTTGAGAACTAGATCTACAATCCTTTTATTTTTGTGTTCATTTTGGTATGCCTTGTGTGCTTCCATGACTAAATTTGTTATAATTAAAGAACAAGTATTATATTCTGACAAATCCTTGTAGTATAATTGAGGAGGGTGGAGACTATGTTGAGAACTAGATCTCCAATCCTGATATTTTTGTGTTCATTTTGGTATGCCTTGTGTGCTTCCATGACTAAATTTGTTATAATTAAAGAACAAGTATTATATTCTGACAAATCCTTGTAGTATAATTGAGGAGGTGGGAGACTATGTTGAGAACTAGATCTACAATCCTTTTATTTTTGTGTTCATTTTGGTATGCCTTGTGTGCTTCCATGACTAAATTTGTTATAATTAAAGAACAAGTATTATATTCTGACAAATCCTTGTAGTATAATTGAGGAGGTGGGAGACTATGTTGAGAACTAGATCTCCAATCCTGATATTTTTGTGTTCATTTTGGTATGCCTTGTGTGCTTCCATGACTAAATTTGTTATAATTAAAGAACAAGTATTATATTCTGACAAATCCTTGTAGTATAATTGAGGAGGTGGGAGACTATGTTGAGAACTAGATCTCCAATCCTTTTATTTTTGTGTTCATTTTGGTATGCCTTGTGTGCTTCCATGACTAAATTTGTTATAATTAAAGAACAAGTATTATATTCTGACAGATCCTTGTAGTATAATTGAGGAGGTGGGAAACTATGTTGGGAACTAGATCTACAATCCTGAGATTTTTGTGTTCATTTTGGTATGCCTTGTGTGCTTCCATGACTAAATTTGTTATAATTAAAGAACAAGTATTATATTCTGACAGATCCTTGTAGTATAATTGAGGAGGTGGGAAACTATGTTAAGAACTAAATCTACAATCCTGAGATTTTTGTGTTCATTTTGGTATGCCTTGTGTGCTTCCATGACTAAATTTGTAATAATTAAAGAACAAGTATTATATTCTGACAGATCCTTGTAGTATAATTGAGGAGGTGGGAGACTATGTTGAGAACTAGATCTACAATCCTGAGATTTTTGTGTTCATTTTGGTATGCCTTGTGTGCTTCCATGACTAAATTTGTTATAATTAAAGAACAAGTATTATATTCTGACAGATCCTTGTAGTATAATTGAGGAGGTGGGAGACTATGTTGAGAACTAGATCTACAATCCTGAGATTTTTGTGTTCATTTTGGTATGCCTTGTGTGCTTCCATGACTAAATTTGTTATAATTAAAGAACAAGTATTATATTCTGACAGATCCTTGTAGTATAATTGAGGAGGTGGGAAACTATGTTAAGAACTAAATCTACAATCCTGAGATTTTTGTGTTCATTTTGGTATGCCTTGTGTGCTTCCATGACTAAATTTGTAATAATTAAAGAACAAGTATTATATTCTGACAGATCCTTGTAGTATAATTGAGGAGGTGGGAGACTATGTTGAGAACTAGATCTACAATCTTGAGATTTTTGTGTTCATTTTGGTATGCCTTGTGTGCTTCCATGACTAAATTTGTTAGAATTAAAGAACAATTATTATATTCTGACAGATCCTTGTAGTATAATTGAGGAGGTGGGAGACTATGTTGAGAACTAGATCTACAATCCTGAGATTTTTGTGTTCATTTTGGTATGCCTTGTGTGTTTCCATGACTAAATTTGTTAGAATTAAAGAACAAGTATTATATTCTGACAGATCCTTGTAGTATAATTGAGGAGGTGGGAGACTATGTTGAGAACTAGATATCCAATCCTGATATTTTTGTGTTCATTTTGGTATGCCTTGTGTGCTTCCATGACTAAATTTGTTATAATTAAAGAACAATTATTATATTCTGACAGATCCTTGTAGTATAATTGAGGAGGTGGGAGACTATGTTGAGAACTAGATCTCCAATCCTGATATTTTTGTGTTCATTTTGGTATGCCTTGTGTGTTTCCATGACTAAATTTGTTAGAATTAAAGAACAATTATTATATTCTGACAGATATTTGTAGTATAATTGAGGAGGTGGGAGACTATGTTGAGAACTAGATCTACAATCCTGAGATTTTTGTGTTCATTTTGGTATGCCTTGTGTGCTTCCATGACTAAATTTGTTATAATTAAAGAACAATTATTATATTCTGACAGATCCTTGTAGTATAATTGAGGAGGTGGGAGACTATGTTGAGAACTAGATCTACAATCCTGAGATTTTTGTGTTCATTTTGGTATGCCTTGTGTGTTTCCATGACTAAATTTGTTAGAATTAAAGAACAAGTATTATATTCTGACAGATCCTTGTAGTATAATTGATGAGGTGGGAGACTATGTTGAGAACTAGATATCCAATCCTGATATTTTTGTGTTCATTTTGGTATGCCTTGTGTGCTTCCATGACTAAATTTGTTATAATTAAAGAACAATTATTATATTCTGACAGATCCTTGTAGTATAATTGAGGAGGTGGGAGACTATGTTGAGAACTAGATCTACAATCCTGAGATTTTTGTGTTCATTTTGGTATGCCTTGTGTGTTTCCATGACTAAATTTGTTAGAATTAAAGAACAAGTATTATATTCTGACAGATCCTTGTAGTATAATTGAGGAGGTGGGAGACTATGTTGAGAACTAGATATCCAATCCTGATATTTTTGTGTTCATTTTGGTATGCCTTGTGTGCTTCCATGACTAAATTTGTTATAATTAAAGAACAATTATTATATTCTGACAGATCCTTGTAGTATAATTGAGGAGGTGGGAGACTATGTTGAGAACTAGATCTCCAATCCTGATATTTTTGTGTTCATTTTGGTATGCCTTGTGTGTTTCCATGACTAAATTTGTTAGAATTAAAGAACAATTATTATATTCTGACAGATCCTTGTAGTATAATTGAGGAGGTGGGAGACTATGTTGAGAACTAGATCTACAATCCTTTTATTTTTGTGTTCATTTTGGTATGCCTTGTGTGCTTCCATGACTAAATTTGTTATAATTAAAGAACAAGTATTATATTCTGACAGATCCTTGTAGTATAATTGAGGAGGTGGGAAACTATGTTGAGAACTAGATCTTTAATCCTGATATTTTTGTGTTCATTTTGGTATGCCTTGTGTGCTTCCATGACTAAATTTGTTATAATTAAAGAACAAGTATTATATTCTGACAGATCCTTGTAGTATAATTGAGGAGGTGGGAGACTATGTTGAGAACTAGATCTCCAATCCTGATATTTTTGTGTTCATTTTGGTATGCCTTGTGTGCTTCCATGACTAAATTTGTTATAATTAAAGAACAAGTATTATATTCTGACAGATCCTTGTAGTATAATTGAGGAGGTGGGAGACTATGTTGAGAACTAGATCTCCAATCCTGAGATTTTTGTGTTCATTTTGGTATGCCTTGTGTGTTTCCATGACTAAATTTGTTAGAATTAAAGAACAAGTATTATATTCTGACAGATCCTTGTAGTATAATTGAGGAGGTGGGAGACTATGTTGAGAACTAGATCTACAATCCTGAGATTTTTGTGTTCATTTTGGTATGCCTTGTGTGTTTCCATGACTAAATTTGTTATAATTAAAGAACAAGTATTATATTCTGACAGATCCTTGTAGTATAATTGAGGAGGTGGGAGACTATGTTGAGAACTAGATCTACAATCCTGAGATTTTTGTGTTCATTTTGGTATGCCTTGTGTGCTTCCATGACTAAATTTGTTAGAATTAAAGAACAAGTATTATATTCTGACAGATCCTTGTAGTATAATTGAGGAGGTGGGAGACTATGTTGAGAACTAGATCTACAATCCTGAGATTTTTGTGTTCATTTTGGTATGCCTTGTGTGCTTCCATGACTAAATTTGTTATAATTAAAGAACAAGTATTATATTCTGACAGATCCTTGTAGTATAATTGAGGAGGTGGGAAACTATGTTGAGAACTAGATCTCCAATCCTGATATTTTTGTGTTCATTTTGGTATGCCTTGTGTGCTTCCATGACTCAATTTGTTATAATTAAAGAACAAGTATTATATTCTGACAGATCCTTGTAGTATAATTGAGGAGGTGGGAGACTATGTTGAGAACTAGATCTCCAATCCTGATATTTTTGTGTTCATTTTGGTATGCCTTGTGTGCTTCCATGACTAAATTTGTTATAATTAAAGAACAAGTATTATATTCTGACAGATCCTTGTAGTATAATTGAGGAGGTGGGAGACTATGTTGAGAACTAGATCTCCAATCCTGATATTTTTGTGTTCATTTTGGTATGCCTTGTGTGCTTCCATGACTAAATTTGTTATAATTAAAGAACAAGTATTATATTCTGACAGATCCTTGTAGTATAATTGAGGAGGTGGGAAACTATGTTGAGAACTAGATCTCCAATCCTGAGATTTTTGTGTTCATTTTGGTATGCCTTGTGTGCTTCCATGACTAAATTTGTTATAATTAAAGAACAAGTATTATATTCTGACAGATCCTTGTAGTATAATTGAGGAGGTGGGAGACTATGTTGAGAACTAGATATCCAATCCTGATATTTTTGTGTTCATTTTGGTATGCCTTGTGCGCTTCCATGACTAAATTTGTTATAATTAAAGAACAAGTATTATATTCTGACAGATCCTTGTAGTATAATTGAGGAGGTGGGAGACTATGTTGAGAACTAGATCTCCACTCCTGAGATTTTTGTGTTCATTTTGGTATGCCTTGTGTGTTTCCATGACTAAATTTGTTAGAATTAAAGAACAAGTATTATATTCTGACAGATCCTTGTAGTATAATTGAGGAGGTGGCAGACTATGTTGAGAACTAGATCTACAATCCTGAGATTTTTGTGTTCATTTTGGTATGCCTTGTGTGTTTCCATGACTAAATTTGTTATAATTAAAGAACAAGTATTATATTCTGACAGATCCTTGTAGTATAATTGAGGAGGTGGGAGACTATGTTGAGAACTAGATCTACAATCCTGAGATTTTTGTGTTCATTTTGGTATGCCTTGTGTGCTTCCATGACTAAATTTGTTAGAATTAAAGAACAAGTATTATATTCTGACAGATCCTTGTAGTATAATTGAGGAGGTGGGAGACTATGTTGAGAACTAGATCTACAATCCTGAGATTTTTGTGTTCATTTTGGTATGCCTTGTGTGTTTCCATGACTAAATTTGTTAGAATTAAAGAACAATTATTATATTCTGACAGATCCTTGTAGTATAATTGAGGAGGTGGGAGACTATGTTGAGAACTAGATCTCCAATCCTGAGATTTTTGTGTTCATTTTGGTATGCCTTGTGCGCTTCCATGACTAAATTTGTTATAATTAAAGAACAAGTATTATATTCTGACAGATCCTTGTAGTATAATTGAGGAGGTGGGAGACTATGTTGAGAACTAGATCTACAATCCTGAGATTTTTGTGTTCATTTTGGTATGCCTTGTGTGCTTCCATGACTAAATTTGTTAGAATTAAAGAACAAGTATTATATTCTGACAGATCCTTGTAGTATAATTGAGGAGGTGGGAGACTATGTTGAGAACTAGATCTACAATCCTGAGATTTTTGTGTTCATTTTGGTATGCCTTGTGTGTTTCCATGACTAAATTTGTTAGAATTAAGGAACAAGTATTATATTCTGACAGATCCTTGTAGTATAATTGAGGAGGTGGGAGACTATGTTGAGAACTAGATCTACAATCCTGAGATTTTTGTGTTCATTTTGGTATGCCTTGTGTGTTTCCATGACTAAATTTGTTAGAATTAAAGAACAAGTATTATATTCTGACAGATCCTTGTAGTATAATTGAGGAGGTGGGAGACTATGTTGAGAACTAGATCTACAATCCTGAGATTTTTATGTTCATTTTGGTATGCCTTGTGTGCTTCCATGACTAAATTTGTAATAATTAAAGAACAAGTATTATATTCTGACAGATCCTTGTAGTATAATTGAGGAGGTGGGAGACTATGTTGAGAACTAGATCTACAATCCTGAGATTTTTGTGTTCATTTTGGTATGCCTTGTGTGTTTCCATGACTAAATTTGTTAGAATTAAAGAACAAGTATTATATTCTGACAGATCCTTGTAGTATAATTGAGGAGGTGGGAGACTATGTTGAGAACTAGATCTACAATCCTTTTATTTTTGTGTTCATTTTGGTATGCCTTGTGTGCTTCCATGACTAAATTTGTAATAATTAAAGAACAAGTATTATATTCTGACAGATCCTTGTAGTATAATTGAGGAGGTGGGAAACTATGTTGAGAACTAGATCTCCAATCCTGATATTTTTGTGTTCATTTTGGTATGCCTTGTGTGTTTCCATGACTAAATTTGTTATAATTAAAGAACAAGTATTATATTCTGACAGATCCTTGTAGTATAA
The DNA here is from genome assembly GCA_964036315.1 of Acanthosepion esculentum. NCBI lineage: Eukaryota > Metazoa > Mollusca > Cephalopoda > Sepiida > Sepiidae > Acanthosepion > Acanthosepion esculentum. Next base: position 69,482,840 of record OZ038513.1, on the reverse strand, counting down.
TTGAGGAGGTGGGAGACTATGTTGAGAACTAGATATCCAATCCTGATATTTTTGTGTTCATTTTGGTATGCCTTGTGTGCTTCCATGACTAAATTTGTTATAATTAAAGAACAATTATTATATTCTGACAGATCCTTGTAGTATAATTGAGGAGGTGGGAGACTATGTTGAGAACTAGATCTACAATCCTGAGATTTTTGTGTTCATTTTGGTATGCCTTGTGTGTTTCCATGACTAAATTTGTTAGAATTAAAGAACAAGTATTATATTCTGACAGATCCTTGTAGTATAATTGAGGAGGTGGGAGACTATGTTGAGAACTAGATATCCAATCCTGATATTTTTGTGTTCATTTTGGTATGCCTTGTGTGCTTCCATGACTAAATTTGTTATAATTAAAGAACAAGTATTATATTCTGACAGATCTTTGGATTTTATCAAGAATCTTTAGATATAGTGCAGGAACTCTGGACCATATGTGGCAGCAATATTCAAAGCATGGAAGAATGTTAGACTTATAAATATGTAAGATAGATTCAGAGGAGAAAAATTGTTTAGCATGACACATTGAACCAACTTTCTTAGCAGCAGACCTAGCAATTGACAATATAATCTTTCCAGTCGTGCCAGTGAAAAACATAAATATAATTTTCACTTTCTTTTCTTTTGTAAGCTATATATGTTGTACTTTATAAAAATATATATGCATTAAAATCCTCCGCATGTTCATTTCTTTTGAAAATGTTGATTCCATTTCCTTTAAAAAGTTTTCCATCTTGGCCGTAACAAGTTGTAACTCCTCCAACTACACACTGGTGACCAACAGCAACCTCATCCATTACAATCCTATAGTACCTTTACGCTACAGAATAACTGGTAATGGTAATATTAGCCATTTCCTTATAAGGAAACATTCGGCATTTATTGACTGAGCATTGAAATTTATAAAATCTATCTCTTAAAACAGTTTTTTAGGAATGTAGGTTTCTCAAGGCCAGATATTGTTATTGCTCTTTTCAGTATTGATGAGGGTTTCTTTCCTAACTTTTTGTTTGAATTAGTGTGGAACATCAACCTCTTGATTACGTCGTTATTTTTTCTCCTCCAAATATGTTATATGTGCTATTCATTTTAGTTGTTGCTATTGTTGAAAGTTCTCAAGTGATGTGGTTTCTGTTATTTGGTAAAGTTCTTTGTTTATGATTCTGTAGCACCAATCTATGAGCTTGAAAGAGGGATGCTACTTGCTAAGACATACAGGCTTCATTAGCTTGAAGTCTATAGATATTTTCTGCGTATAAAACTTATATAAAAATTTTGGCAATGTTTAACATTCATGCCCACAAAAAAACAGTATGACAAAAGGACAGTTATTCCCTTAACCATTTTTGACTCCCTCAGCAATGTTTATTGTTTTAAAAAGTGATAATCAAAATTGTAATAAAATTCAACCATATGAAAGTGGATTTTGAGTACTTCAATGTGGGGCAATGATTAGCAAGCTTTTAGCATCCTGCTACCACTTTCTTATCAATGTTGAATTTTGTACAAATCTGTGCAAAAAGTGGATCTAAGAGCTTACTCAGCTTCATACAGATTTTCAGGAAATATCAGCTTCTAATTGGTCAATAAACACACAAGTGGGTGTTGCAATCCACCCACATACAAATATTTTTTCCAGCGCATGACCAAGTCAAGTTTTCCCGCCAATAGCAGACACGAGCTTGTTCTCTCTCTTCTTCTTCCTTGATTTCTCTCGCTACAAGATGTAGTTGTAAAAAGGATTTGCGCCTTAACCATGTGCGGTCCGATGCTCATGAAAACTATTCACGCATGCACATACATACAAAATTTTCCAAACTACATAATTACAAACATACAAAACATTTCCAAACAAGCAACAAGAACTTTTCTCTTTGAAATATTCTTCGAAAGCTACAGTTTATTCAGAATTTCTCAGCTTTATAATTAATTCAACTTTTGTGAGCTCAGATAAGAATATTTCAATTTCATCAGTAAAACTTTAATTCAGTCAATGGGACATAATACCAACAACCTCTATGTATGTACATCATTACACAAAAATAAATATAAATCTTGTTGTTATAAAACCATTTTGTTCCTTCTTATTTCCTACTTTGTGATATTTTGTGTTAAATATAAATTATGAGGTCATGTTAATAAACAGACATCTACAAACTTGTCTTGTTAGATAAATTACAACTGAATAGTGAGTTTGATTCTCACTGGATGCTCCATACTTTCAGCCTTGTGCCACATTTAAGCTACACTTCGAAAATCATTTGGGCACCTTGATGTGGTGTAATGGTTATCAAGCTTGTCTCGCTAGAACAGTTATGACTGAGTAGTGAGTTCGATCCTCACTAGGTGCCTCATAAGTTTGGCCTTGTGCCACATTTAAGCTACACTTATAAAATCAACATATGAAAGTGGATTTATACATTTTCTTTATTCTTGAGAATTGACAACAAAAATATTAAAGTCATTATTAGATTGTTTACATAGTTATTTATAAAATGGCAAATAATAAATATTGCATTGTATGTAGTTGGTTTATATATTTTGATAATTTTGTAATTTTTTTATAAATTTTGGAATAAAAAGATTTCTATTCAAATTTATTTCTTTATAAAATGGTAAATAAAAAATCTTTATAAAATTGTAAATAATAAGTATTGCATTGTAGTTGGTTTATATATTGTGACAATTTTGTAATTTTTTAATAAAAGATTTTTTTTCAAATTTATTTCTCTATAAAATAATAAATATCGCATTGTACTTGGTTCACATACTTTTATAATCTTGTCAATAAACATTACTGAAAGTGTCAAAAGTTTATACAGTAATAGTGATGACAAGGGAATAATCATTCTTTTGACATACCGTTTTTTGGGAGCATGAAAGTTAAACATTGCCAAAGTTTTAAACGTTTAATATTTCAGAAAAAAAAATTGGAAATGAAATTTTCTGATTTATTTTGGAAATTGATTGTCATAATAATTTTGGACAAGTGATTCACAACTCAATAGCACTGTCATAGTTTGAGGCCAAGAAGTTTTCTGTTTAGTTTTCATTTTTATAAAAAAATGGGTGGGGGCTTGTGCCAATCTATATCACACACACATACATACATACATACATACATACATACACAAATACAAATCACATACAACGACAAGCATTCATTGGTTAATAAATCACTACTACGTTATAATAGACAATTTACAAATCGAGGTAATGCGACAATTTTGCAATCGCTCTATTTTCATGTAGTCAATTTTGTGCACTTTTAGGAGAAACGGATCACAGAAGCTTTCTTAAGTCTTCCCAAAACTCGCTCACTGATTGGTCAATGCCAAACAATCAGATTGTCTAAACATGAAGAGTACCTTTTCCCCCACAGCGGTCTGGAGCCTATAGTCACTTATATAAGCAAGAATTTTTCTTAGCTAATTAGTGAGAATTCAGCTGCCAAACGAATTCATGACAGTTGAAACCATGTGCCAACCTTTTCACTCACACCACCACTCACATGCTGAACATTCCTTGTACACTCACATAATCTTTTCTTACATAGCAAAATCTTCTGAGAACAGTCATCATAAGAAACTCTTGTAAACATTCTTCCAGTGAACTTTGAAATACAAAATAATTGTTAAAGAGAAACAACTCTTGTTTTATTCAACCTTTTTTTACTTAAATGCATGCTTTCTTTCACATTGTTGTTTGATTGTACATCTTGTTAAATACATATTTTATGTGTAATGATGTCTTTTGCTTATCCTTTTCCACGTCAGTCTTGTTTCCTAATCTAAAGTTAAATTAGTGTGGTGAAGTCTGCCACAGGCTGAAGTCTCTCCTTTTTCCTAGCAATGTGGATATAAGTTTTTATTTTTAGAATAAGTATTAAAGTGACTTTTTCCTGAAAGGCAAGCAAGAAAGATCAGTGCAGTTCAACATGGAGAGAAAAAGTGATTCCATGCAGTGTAACAGTCAGTGAAGAAAGAAAAATTTTGTTGCTACACAGCAAAAGGGAGTTAACTCTCTTCCCTCTGCAAAGGGCAGATAATTGATATCAGTATAATGGAATTGAAAATACACTTCATTGATTAAGGTCAGAGAATGCCAGGGAAAATATTCAAATAATTGGAATATGAATAAAAGATTTTGTCAAAACAATGCCAGAATTCTTTATATCAAGTTAATATGAATGAAAACACAATTTAACAGAAATAGGATATAAGTGTATAGGTTGTATCATCAGTGATAGTACCTTTGCAGTGAAGCCGTTGAGCATGCTTTACTCAGATGAAATGAGATATAGAACTGTACTGATCCACGACCTACATCCAACTCTTGTGGGAAATTTGTCCTGGCTTTCCCACATGAAAGGGTTGAGGTTAAAAATTCAACAAAATTGAAAAAAGTAACAACAGCTTGAAAGATTAGAGCAGACAATTCTATATTTTGAGCGAAATGTGGAACATCTGCCCCGGCTTTGCCACATGAAAGGGCCGAGGTTAAAAATTCAACAAAATTGCAAAAAATGCAACAACGGCTTGAAAATTAGAATGGACAATTCTCTGTTTTTAGGTGGAAGAATAAAAACTCAAAGTCCTGCTCAGTGTGTAACAATAAAGGAAGAAAATGTTTATTTACATGCACAAAATAAGGTATAAGGATAAACACAATAACGAGAGAAAGAAAAGGAGAAGAAAATTCCTTTAACTTTAAAGGAAGAAAAAATGTTCATAAAAAAGAAAAGTCTTGCTCAAAATATTTCTCTGAGCACCTAAAAAAGTTCCTTAAGCGAGTAGTAGATTGTTGTTAAAGGTTAAAACACTCACATATTTGTTCAGAGTTCTTGTAGAGGAGGAAGCTGTCGGAAATATGAATTTTGTAATTGAATGAGCTTGTAGGCCAGCAGCAGATATCTTCTAGGTGCAAGGAGGCTTATCTCAATTGGTTTTTACTAGTGGGTCAACGTTCTTTCTTGACAAACCATAGTATGTAGTTCTTTCTTGAAGTTGACTATGAAGATGACTGCTTTTCTGTCGCCGACCTCATAGATGGTTTTTGATTACTCACTGCCAAATAGGCAAAGATTCTCTGTATATATACATATATCAAGTGGATAAAAAATATTGGGGACTTTTCCCTCCAAAATAACTATACAAATTTCCTGGCCATTTCATTTGTTAGAAAATATATTAGAATCAAGGTTTTGGGAGTTGCTTTTTGGAAGCAAGGGTCTGACAAGTTGTGAGTGTTACCTCCAGACTTCATGGCACCAAGGACAGGATAATGATGTTCAAACTTCTTTTTATATTTTCCAGCTCTCTCGTTCATCAGAAAATATATCTTTACCTCTGATAAGGAACAAAGTTTTGAGAATCAAATTTGAAAGCAGGGGAAAAAAAGTTGGGATGAGCATAAGAAAAGAGGCTAGAATGGGAACCTGTGATATATTGTAGTTGTGATTCTCAAGTTAAATTCTAATACTCTCACATATGTTTCCAAGAAGTCCCATGGGCCACATCTGGTCAACAACATCAACCTGCCTGTTAAACTGTGTGAGGGCAGTCGGAAAGTTTTCCTGGTCTGATTGCTAAATGGGAATGCCTCTCACCAACCTACCTGTGCCAAAATGTAGGTTTATTTGATAGAAGACTTTAGACTTTTCAATGAGTTGTATTTGCTGCATAGTTATATGGCTCTTTTGCTTTAAACAAGCCAATAGTAGGATTCACATTTTTGTAGGGACAGGGTCTTTTGCTTTAAACAAGCCAATAGTAGGATTCACATTTTTGTAGGGACAGGGTCTTTTGCTTTAAACAAGCCAATAGTAGGATTCACATTTTTGTAGGGACAAGGTCTTTTGCTTTAAACAAGCCAATAGTAGGATTCACATTTTTGTAGGGACAGGGTCTTTTGCTTTAAACAAGCCAATAATAGGATTCACATTTTTGTAGGGACAGGGTCTTTTGCTTTAAACAAGCCAATAGTAGGATTCACATTTTTGTAGGGACAGGGTCTTTTGCTTTAAACAAGCCAATAATAGGATTCACATTTTTGTAGGGACAGGGTCTTTTGCTTTAAACAAGCCAATAGTAGGATTCACATTTTTGTAGGGACAGGGTCTTTTGCTTTAAACAAGCCAATAGTAGGATTCACATTTTTGTAGGGACAAGGTCTTTTGCTTTAAACAAGCCAATAGTAGGATTCACATTTTTGTAGGGACAGGGTCTTTTGCTTTAAACAAGCCAATAATAGGATTCACATTTTTGTAGGGACAGGGTCTTTTGCTTTAAACAAGCCAATAGTAGGATTCACATTTTTGTAGGGACAAGGTCTTTTGCTTTAAACAAGCCAATAGTAGGATTCACATTTTTGTAGGGACAGGGTCTTTTGCTTTAAACAAGCCAATAATAGGATTCACATTTTTGTAGGGACAGGGTCTTTTGCTTTAAACAAGCCAATAGTAGGATTCACATTTTTGTAGGGACAGGGTCTTTTGCTTTAAACAAGCCAATAATAGGATTCACATTTTTGTAGGGACAGGGTCTTTTGCTTTAAACAAGCCAATAGTAGGATTCACATTTTTGTAGGGACAAGGTCTTTTGCTTTAAACAAGCCAATAGTAGGATTCACATTTTTGTAGGGACAGGGTCTTTTGCTTTAAACAAGCCAATAATAGGATTCACATTTTTGTAGGGACAGGGTCTTTTGCTTTAAACAAGCCAATAGTAGGATTCACATTTTTGTAGGGACAAGGTCTTTTGCTTTAAACAAGCCAATAGTAGGATTCACATTTTTGTAGGGACAGGGTCTTTTGCTTTAAACAAGCCAATAATAGGATTCACATTTTTGTAGGGACAGGGTCTTTTGCTTTAAACAAGCCAATAGTAGGATTCACATTTTTGTAGGGACAGGGTCTTTTGCTTTAAACAAGCCAATAATAGGATTCACATTTTTGTAGGGACAGGGTCTTTTGCTTTAAACAAGCCAATAGTAGGATTCACATTTTTGTAGGGACAAGGTCTTTTGCTTTAAACAAGCCAATAGTAGGATTCACATTTTTGTAGGGACAGGGTCTTTTGCTTTAAACAAGCCAATAATAGGATTCACATTTTTGTAGGGACAGGGTCTTTTGCTTTAAACAAGCCAATAGTAGGATTCACATTTTTGTAGGGACAAGGTCTTTTGCTTTAAACAAGCCAATAGTAGGATTCACGTTTTTGTAGGAACAGGGTCTTTTACATCCCAAATATTTTGTCAATGAAATTAGAAACTAGTTCTCTTGTAGGGAAAATAAATACAATCAATAAATAAAATAATAATAATGAATAATAGTAATAAAAAGAAAATGAAATACATTTTCCCATGATGCTAAGAGTAAAGGAACCAGAAATATTATTACCCTACTTGGTTTCAAAAAGATGGCACTGTTGAAGTCATTAAAAAGGCAAACATTTCCTGCTTCACTCTCTTTCTCCTTTTTGCCCTAAGATGTAGCACAACATGGTAATTACATTCCCACTGAGGAATGTTAGTTTCCCCAGTCCACTGACAACTGAACTCTCTTCCCACCTTCCAACACATGGCGCTCACACTTGTCTTCCAAAATCTCAACCTATGAAGTAAGCCAAGCTTTATCTTTGGTTGTTCCAACTCAGTGCAAAGCTAACTCGAACACAACCATTATAATAATGCTTATACTGACTTACCCTAATTTCTGGACCAAGAAAAAGAAAATGGACAGCCCATAACTATATTTAAACCTCCCAGTGATAAAGTAAGTACAAGCCTTCCTTTGGTTGTTGCAACTCTGTGCAAGCTACAACCCGTTCCAGCTGAACAGTCGAACTCTCTGCCTCTGAGCAGAGAGGAACCCAGACGAGGCTCCGGCGAAGGGCAGAGTCTCGTTTGGAGAGGTAGACTGACCCTGAACACGTTTATACGCATTCAAATAGGGTATATTTTTGGCCAAGCCTATGGGCTCGGAAAGCCCACGTTAAACCTGTCTTTGTGCCACATGCAGCCGTCATAGGGGGCTAGCTGAATATTGCAACTCTGTGCAAGGTTGAATTGAGCTCGACCATTAATATGATATTTATACTTACCCTAACTTCTAGACCAAAATAAAATGGACATATCAAAGAGACATTGAGAACTTTGTTTCACTACAGTCATCTTAAAAAGAACAAATGTCCATAGTAGAAAGCCAAGTTTTTGTATGCTTCTTCTTTGTTTATCACATATGAAAATACACACACCTAAAATAGAACCTCCATACTCACTTCTTCTTTGATATCCCTGCAGTTTTTGTCAATAGCTATAAATAAATATATCAGGTTACTCTATGAGTGTTATACTTCTATAACATGCATATAGTAGCACAAGAGAACAAATGAAACAATAATTACTGCCTATGAGGCAAAACGAAAAGACAAAAATTGTTAATATAAAATTCTGATACAGAGGATTTGAGCAGACAGTCTCTTTGTGGGCAAGGGAAATGACTTAGAGGAAGGGTACAGTTTGTAGGGCCTAGAGTTGATACATGTGTTGGGTCAGTTGACTGAGGCCACTGGTGGTGAGATGAAAGCTTGTCAGTTGCAGATTAGGTGAAGCTTGCCCATTCACCACAATTGTCTCCCTTGTTATGAACAGTGTTCGTAAAAACAAATGTGGCCGCTCATAAACTCAGTTTTTTTATGTTTTCTCTTTGGCAGCAACATCTGTGATTAGCTTCTTTTATATTGTATTTTATATTTTTTGAGGGGATTTGTTTTGTGGGCCAGATGTGATGCTTAGTGCCCCTGCACAGAAGACCATTTTTTATTTTGCTTTCTTAGTGTACACATCTGACCAACATGTAGAGTGAATCAGAAAGAGATCTAATTTGAAGCAGAATATATAATGTACTGGTACTAAACTGATCCCCCACCAGGCTTTTTTCTGGTGAGGAGGGAAACTAGACACCTAGCAGGATTAAAAACAAGAGCTGTAAAAAGATGGATGAATCTTCTTGTAGGGACATCGGCTATCTAGCACAATGAGATAGGCTGGGCTCCATAATTATGTATCCAGCCAGTGATTTGATGACACAGATATCACTGGATGAATGTTCTCTTAATAGAATCAACAATAATATGTCTGTGACCAACGCAAGCCCATCAAGTTGGAGAACATCAGCTGTAGCTTGAGTTGATGAGGGATGGGCTCAGCCAGGTCAACTTGCCCAAGACACTATGCATTAATGAATACCTCTCTGTCTTTTTAACCCAGATAAGTGGAGGGAGCTGGTCAGGCACTGAGTTGCGGCCGCAACCCTATGACAACATCTGGTCATGGGACATATTGATGATGGTAGCGGTGGTGATGATGGTAGTGGTGGTGGTGGTGGTGGTGGGAGGTGATGATGGTGGTGGTGGTGGTGGTGGTGGTGGGTGGTGATGACAATAGTGTTGATGATTATGAGGGTGGTGGTGATGACAGTGGTGGTGATGATGCTGATGGTGGTGGTGGCGGTGGATGGTGGGGATGGTTGGTAGTGATGATGATGGTGGTGGTGGTGGTGGGAGGTGATGATGGTGGTGGTGGTGGTGGTGGGTGGTGATGACAATAGTGTTGATGATTATGAGGGTGGTGGTGATGAAAGTGGTGGTGATGATGCTGATGGGAGTGGTGATGATAATAATGATGGTGGTGGGTGGTGATGATGATAGTGGTGATGATGATGATGATGAGGGTGGTGGTGAGGATAATAATGATGATGGTGGTGGTAATGATGCTGGTGATGATAATGGTGTTGGTGATGATGATAGTAAACTAACAAAGTAATAAACAAGTTCTGTGACTTTGTGTAAATCTAGTAAATTGTTCACACAAACTATTGTGAATCTTTGAACACAGTGCACATGACCTAATGATTACGTTTAAGCATGAAACAGATTTTTATATTTACATATGCCCTATCCCTGACATTGTGGACTTTAACCAATATTGTTTTAAGGTATGCTATATTTATGGGTTAAAGAACTATATTTTTATCATATATATATATATATATATATATATATATATATATATATATATATATGTTAAAATATAGTTTTAGGGAATGCTATATTTATGGGTTAAAGTGCTCAATATCAGGGATAGAGCATATGTAAATATAAGAGTAAACATTGAAGTCAACACCCAGTGGTGGCAGTCTGTTTCATGCTTAAATACAATCATCAGATCATGTGTGTTGTGTTCTTGCTCAACTATTTATATATACTGGTTAGTGATGCATTATGGGTTGACCTATTGCATTATTGTAACAGTTATTTGGGTGGACAGGAGTGGTTATGTTTCAAATTATTTTAGGGGCTATTGCATGGAAATTATTGTGTATCCATGTGCAGTTTTGTGCCTATTTTATAGTGTTGTTTGTTAACTTTTTTATTATTTATTATTGATTATTATATTGTTGGTTGTTATTATTATTACATTTACTTGAATTTATGTGTGCATTCATAGTTTGTTAATTTGTTTATTATATACTTAATTTATTTATTTATTCATTTGGATTAATTTATTTTAATTATTTATTTATTTATTTTTATTTCTTATCCATTTTTTTTTTATTTTTAAGTAACATAGCAAAAATTTGTTTTTGTGTCTGCATTTTGAGATGAGTTCTTATCTTATTCTTATTGTTTATTTAGCAGTTTGTGTTGATCTGGGAAAGTAATGATAGCTATTTTCTCTTTCAGACAGTTTACAGTTTTTGGATTGATTGTTGTAGGTTGATGCTGTTTTCCTTATTTTCCATGATATTTCTGGTGTAATTCTGTTTTTAATTTCCCAGATATGTTTAGAAACATTTATTTGTAAATGATGTTTTGTTGTGCAACTTTCTTTGTTTCCAGAGTCCTTCAGTTACTCCTATGTATATTTTTTTGTGGCTTGGTATATTACATTGTTTTGCAAGCAATTGCTGTTTGAGGCTCATTCATTCTTTGTTCTGCAGTTACACATGGATTTGATTTGGTTGCATGGTTTGTTGGTTGTTTTCCTGTTGTGTTTTTTTATTATTTTTCTCATAACACACATGGCCTGACAGTTTTGTTTAAGCCTTAATCAGACTGTTGGCACTAGGTGTTGACTTCAATATCTACTTTCATATATATATATATATATATATATATATATACAGTGTAACCCGGATAAAAGAGAGTTGTCGGGACCGGAGAAGAAGTATCTTATATCCGGGTTTCTCTTATATCCGGGTTTGGTCTATTATATATACATTAACACAGGCTCTAATTTGGGACCAGAGACAATCTATCTTATATCCGAGTTTCTCTTATATCCGAGTCTCTTATATCCGGGTTACACTGTATATATAATGCAACTCAAAGATGCCTATCAAGTATGATTATGTATCTGTTTCATCAGTGAATCAATGTAATTTTACTTGCAATGATATCCAGAATTATCCAGGCCAAGTCTCTTTCTTTTGCTTCACTACACTAAACAGTCATTTCTTTGAGAGAAATTTGAATATGCTGTAAAATGGTATATTCAAAATTGTTGGTATTAAAGTAGTTCAATACACTTAAAAAAATTTGTAGACTTTTGTTTCATATTTCTCATGTCATCATATTATATTTGTTAGATTTTCAAAATGCATAGAATTATTGAAGTTCTTGGTCGAACTTAGACCCCCCCATGCCCCCACAATCTAAATTTTGTTTTTTGATCAGATCATAGTAAGTGGGTCAGACCAAAAACTTTCCAATTATATACTATTACAAATGCCCAGATTACTTACTGCCTTTTGTATATTACTTCCCTTTACTCCCAAGCTGTGATCTAAATGTCACCACTTTCAAGGTAAAAATGGCTTTATTCTAGTAACTGATCAATTATCAAACCGTATAATAATTATCAATGTGTATTTATTTATATTTCCGGTGTATTTATTTATATTTCTCCTTTCCCATTTGTGGTAAGGGAGGTAAATCAACTTAAGTAATTAAATTTATGAGTGGTTACTTCACTTAGTTGTTTTAATAATCTATACAAATAAAATATTTATCTGCATTTAGATAAAATTAGTTGCAAGCAAAATAATTAATCACTACCTTTACTTCTATGTTTCCTAGATTGCAATCTTATTTGTTCAAGCCTTTCATGTGAAGCACTCAGATACTTTTGTCTATTAAGTAATCATCTTACTTCAACTTGGTCTTGAAATAGGCTTTGTTATTGCTGTCATTGTCCTTCTGTTGGTAATCTTTTTCTTCTGAGAAATATTTCCATTTCACTGTTATATTAAACACATAAAATTTTTAACATGCAGAGATATTGAGCAAAAAGTGATTTATGTAAGACTAGGAGTAATCAATGAATCATAGAGACCATTGTATGCCTAAAAAGTATAAAATGAATGGATTAATTAAATGGGTTGTTGGTCTCTAATTTGTTGCTTTATTGAATCTCAATATATTTAAAATTTTCTTTTTAAACCTGAATATCCAAAGCATTTAACTCCATTAAACAAAAAAATGCTAAATTAGGCAAGATATAAAACATATGCTGGTAGATATGAGTGATATAACCAAATTTAAGTGATATCAGTTTGACATTACCAACTTCATATGTATTTAAGTTGGGAAAGATATAAGACACATGCTGGAAGATATGAATGATAACACATATTATGTGAGTTTATAATTATTATATTCAGTTTCGGGGTGCTAATCCCATGGTAGTACCTTTCTCAAAGGAAGGATAAGGATTAATTCTTGGTGCCCAAGATTTCCCAGTAGGAAAATGGCAAGGGAGTTGAGCAGTTTTTGTCCCTGGCTCCATGTAGACATGGTACACCTACTTTAAACTTTGCCATGTGCCATATTCTGTTTCAGTGTGCTCACACAGAAATGCTATAACTTGCATTTGATATCATAGTTTTATGCAATATTTGCACACACAAACAAACACTGACAAACAAACACTGACAAACAACTTTACATACATTTAATTTTCAGGGGTTTGTGTGAACATACACACAACTTTGTGAATTATATTGATTTTCTTTCCCGGGGGGGACATCTCAGAAACATTATTTTTTTTTTTAAATTAGTCGTGTTCTATTTAAAAAAAAAATGAGTAAATTCATTGCCCATTTTTTTAAACTGTTGCTCTAGTTTAAAAAAAAAAAGAAAAAAAAAAGTTCCATTAAGTTAGTGTTATTATTGCTACGGACTGCAGACGACAATTTTTCTCTCACGACAGCTGATAAATAACGATAACCTACATGATGACGTATGGTCTGACGGTAACCAATCAAAAAAACTTTTACTTTCGCTCCTAACTTCCTGTTCCATGTAAATTCAAGATGGAGGGTAATAAGGATGAAAGTGAGCGATGTATTTCGATAGCGGAAAAATATATAGCTGCTGGTGATAAAGACAAAGCACTGAAATTTTTAAACAAAGCAGAAAGGTTGTATCCTTCTGTGAAGGCCAGAGGTAATGTTAACCGTTAGTTTTTTTTATATCTTCACAATAATAAACTTGACTGCTACAATGGCAACGATGTCTATGTGTAGAGTGTGTGTACCAACCTCTAAAGATCGAACACGTCAAGCGAGGTGGTCAGATCGAGTGGGATAGACTAGAACAGTTTTTTGTCTATTTATTTTTTAATTATATATGTTAGTGAGCTCAGTCATATTTTTGTTTGATCTAACTTGAATTTTGTAAACTTTTATTTAGCTTTGGACATATTTTTTCTCGTCAACTATTCTCCTCGTTCCCGTTTGTCTCATGTCCCCCTCCTGCTACTATTCAGTCTAAATTCTACTGTCACTACTACCCGTATACTGCCGGATTGAGATATATATATATATATATATATATATTATATATATATTCTACTGCACCAACCTACATAGACACCGTTCCAAATAAAGCTTTAGCTTATATATATATATATATATTTGTAGAAGTCATCATAATAGCTAACATATAAGCTTTTTTAGCTTCTTTGGTGTCCATGCAACTGTTTTTTATTTATTTTTATTTTTTTTTGGTTCGCGATCTCTTGTTTAACTTTATTTATTCTGTTGTTTTCTCTTCGAAAAAAGAAACAGTTATTGGCAATTATGTATCCAATTTGGATTATTTCGACGTATAAATACGATTTACCGAACAACGCTGTCATAACCCTTAAAATTTACTTGTTTATTTGTCAGTTTCTTTTCGTATTTTTTTTTTTAAAAGTCATCATCATCAGGCCTATTTGGTTTGCAAATTGATTGCGTATCAAATTGTAAAAAAATAAAAATAAAATCCTGGACTTAGTAAAATAATCTTTTGAAGAAAAAAAAACAAAAAAACAAAACATACAAATACTATTTTTAAGTTTTAATTCAATAAGATTTTACAAATTATGTACTTCCCATTATTTTTTTATTCAACATGTGATTTTTTTTTCTTACGGAAATGAATAATAATGACAATAATTCTTTTGTTTTAAAATTGGATTCGTGTTGGTGGAAAAAAAAGGTAGCTAAATTAAAATTAATAATCTCATTCATTTAATTATTATATTTTTAAGTCGTTTATTAAGAAAACTTAGGAAGCTATCATGGATTTTGTTTGAAACATTTACAACAAGTCAATGATTGTACTTCCTAAAATATTTTGATTTTTAAACTTAAATTTGTGCAAAAAAACATACCTAGCACATGGCCAATAATGGGCATTTTCGCCGGCCATTTTTGACTGTTCAAATAATTCCATAAAATCTGTTATTGTGACCATATATAATTCTTTTTAGATTCAAATACGGCCACTTTTACGTGATTAATATTCAGTTATTTATCATCTGACAATCAGTGCCTAGTATTAATTTTCCTGTTTGCTCAAGTGACTTCTTAAGCATTTCCTTTTAAAATAAAACACTAGATCCCTTATTTTTCTATAATTTACTTAAAATTGTTCTTTTTATTCCAGTTGATTTTGTTTATAGATTTAAGATCTTTAAATTTTCAAAGGTTAATTTCAAGTAATAGATTAATAAATTAACCTTTGCACTCTGAGCATTGCTTGAAGATATTCAACTAAAGTTTAAACTAAAAAGTCAATCAAACATTAAATTTATAAACTATTGATCTCGTGCTGAACTGTTATGTAATATCAGTCCTCCTATATGGCAATGAATGCTGGACAATCTCCTCACAGATGAAGAAATGACTTGAAGCAATAAATATGTGGTTCTACAGAATGATGCTGAGAATACCATGGACTGGACATGTGAGAAACCATGAAGTTTTAGAGAAAATGGAAACAAAAAGGACACTTGTACTTAAAATCAGAAAGATAGAATTGAAAGTTCTAGGATACATGAGGAAATAGGGCTTGTAAACAGATTGAAGGCAAGAGAGACAGGAGAACTCATAACCTATATAACAAGCTTGTGTAAATGAATAAGAGTTTAGGAGAGATAACAAAAAGATAAAATTTATTACAAAGGACAGAAAATTGTGGAGAGCCATGATCGCCAACATCCTGAAGGAACACAGCACATAGAGGATTGTGTTCCTTTTTGTAGAAAAATTAAGTCACAACTTGAGAAACTAACAAACAGGAGGGCAACATTAGGTAATTTTAATATATTATAATTCTGCTCAAAATAATAATTTAAAAAAAAAATGTATGATTATTTTTTCAATCTTTTGGAAACTCTTTGCAGTGTTATTTTTCTGGATTTAAAATGACTTACTTGGTTTTCGCCAAAGAATTTTTAATCTGTCTAAAAACTATATAGTTAAAAGAAAATATGATAATGAAATATTAAACTATTTCTACAACTTCTTGATTGCTGTTGTTCCCAGGTCCAGCCTGACCCAGAATGGAAGCACTGGTTAGGGCTCAGCTATGGGCAAATAGTGAACCCTCAAACTGGCATCAAAACATGAAAATATAAAAATACATTAGAAAAAATTACCAACAATACATTTGCATAGTAAAAAAAATAGCAGCAATACATTTTCATAGTAAAAAAAAAAAAAAAAAATTACCAGCAATACATTTTCATAGTAAAAAAAAAAAAAAAATTACCAGCAATACATTTTCATAGTAAAAAAAAATAAAAAAAATTACCAGCAATACATTTTCATAGTAAAAAAAAAAAAAATTACCAGCAATACATTTTCATAGTAAAAAAAAAAAAAATTACCAGCAATACATTTTCATAGTAAAAAAAAAAAAAATTACCAGCAATACATTTTCATTACCAAAGCTCACAAGAAAATAAAATTTAGCATTAAGTGACCCATGAGGAGTTGATATGCTGTTAAACAAACTATACCAAATCTTAATTGCTGTGTATTCGTTATCACTAAATGATTATCACAATTATTTAATATCAAAGTTCAAGATATTTCTAGATTAAAAGAGGTATTGTAAAAAGTTTAAGAAAAAATGCAAAAGTAACTTAATTAGAATCATCATTTTTGATAGTGTATTGAACTTGTTTTTACTCCCAAAATGGCTAAAGATCATATCAAAATTGTTGTATCTGGTAGGTTAATGTTTACCTAGATGCCATTAGCTAGCGATACTGGTACTTATCTCCATAATACTGTTACATTAAAATCTAAATGTCTTGTGTGTCTTGTATACTGTCAAATACAGTACTTATGCAAATAGGTCATTATTTAGGCTTATCTGGCATAAGGTCATGGTGGGTATGTGCAACATCCACACAGGATCAACTTAACTAGTGAATTGTCTTGATAACTATCACTGCATGGTAGGCAACAAGATTATTTAGGAAGGTGTAGTATTTAATAATTGTGACATCTTTTACATGCCTTCAACTTTTTTATTTATAAATTCACCCCAAACAAGGCAATAATGCCAATAAGATGCAAGGGAATATTGGGAATGAAAAAGATTTTTAAAAGAATTGGAAACCCAGTCCTAAACAGGAATCAAGAGATAAACATCTTCTCCTGTTCAAAAACCTGGGTGGAGTATTAATAATAGTATCTTTTGGAATAAAGGTTCTTTTTAATTATATTGTTATTTGTCATATATTATTTTGGCAGTATAGTAAAAATGTAAAAAATGTTTCAAACTATTTGTTCTAAAATGACTTTAATATTTAAGCATTTAATAGTAATTAGTATTCTTTTGTAAGTTATCTTTTAATATAAATATTTAAGTGTTTATTGACCCATTAAGTGAGGAATGAATTTACATATGTGAACCAATGAACTGTGATGATGAAAATTCCTGTCATCAGCTATTTATTGGTTAAAGTACATTATTTTTCAACCTTGAATTGGTTAAATTAAATATGAAGGGATGCTAAAACGTTCTTGGCCCAACTCTCTTACCAAAATCTGACCACATGACCAAGGTTTATATATATATATATATATATATATATCTAGAGAGAGAACTTCTTTAGCTGGTCTGAGAATTTAGCTGCACTTCTTCACATAAATTTTTCATTGTCTAGCATAAAGATTTACAAAATCCTCCATATTTATTAATGTTTACATTTTATTTAAATTAAAATATATATTTTTTTTAATTATGATAATCACACATTATTGCAAATATTGTATTTAATTGCCTTTTATCATTTTTAATACATTAATAATGGTGAGTTTCATTTATTTTTATCTATCAAAAACATTTTCTAGGTTAATTTTTATGTACTATTAATGCATTTTGCAAAGAATTCACTATAAATTGGATAAAATATATCCTCAGTTTAATGCCTCACGTATATAAGTCTGTAAACAGAAGAAATATATATATAATATATATATATATATATATATATATATATATATATTGGTTTTTGTTTGATATCAAACAAACTTCAGTTAAGAATTTCTTTTTATCAGTATAAAATAATTCAAAAGTTTCACCATATTTCATTGTATTGCTACCGCAGTACCATATCTGTTAGAAATGCTCTCATGGGAAGTATTTTAGTGGTGCCTAGCAGTTAAAATTCTATATTGACAAAATCTAAAATAATGGCCGCCAACAGTTTGAAGACTCCTCTAGATTTAAAGCAAAAATGCTTGTCACTCTTAAACATAAAATGATTAATGATTTAAGTTTAGAGTTACCTTAGAACTTATTAAAAAGTACTTATTAAAATGAATCATATGAATGCACTTTGGCATTTTAGAAATGCATGATGAATTTTTAACTTTAATTTCAACACGAGAAAATTTAATATTTGAGGTACTGTAAGTATTTACATTGTTTGGACTATTGTCCTCATCTTTATCATATTCATGGAATTTTGAACTGAACCCTTTATTTAGTTCACTGGGTTAGATTGTTCTAGTTCCCCTTTTCTGGATATCTCTGTTTCAGTTATTTCCCTATAGTAACTCTACTCTCCAAGTTTTGTTCACCTCTGCTGTAGCAAGGTATTGAACTCACAACTTTTTGGGTCAAGTCACTGGATTATTTCAACCAACACTTTTATCCACTGGGCCATTAGGTTTCTTAGATGTCAAATCTAAAATTCAGTTAATATTTGAGGTAACATTTTGATGATGAAAATAATTAAAAAAATGTAAAACTTGTCACTAATAATCTTTTTAAAAATGAGTCATGGTATTTTTCCATTTAGCTTTTACTTAGGTCAATTTAGCAAGTGTTTATTCACTGGTTATCTAGCAGTAGAAATTAATTTTTAATCTTTTTTTTAATTCCCTATCTAAATTACTATTTAACTACTATTCAAATTTATTCATATTGGAATTTGGTTGCCTCTTATCTGATTATCTTTTGCATTTTATCTTTAAATTGCTATTACTTGCATATTCAGTAATGGTGGTCTTCAAAAAAAAAAACATTCTTTAAATGGTAATTCTGGAATTGGGCATAATCTTTCAGTTTGGATCATGAACACATTGTGTGCAAAAGTTTCTGGTGAGCCCTTTTGAAAACTTTTGTACACTTCATATTTTACTTCATGTATGCAATAGCCATGAGGAGAGATGTCTTCAAGGGAAATCACTCTGGCAGCTTTTTTTATTTTTTATTATTATTATTTTTTTTATTTTTACTTATCAAGAGATACATGACAGTAATACCTGATTTGAAATTCAATGTATGATGATAGTAACTTTAAGCTGTAACATGTTCTACTGAAGGACAGTCGTAAAGTAGTGATTGTCATTAGAAATGGATACTTCCGTTTCAAAATGAAGATCCAGATGAGTGCGCCAAGTAAAGCGTAGACGCTTTGTATTGGCTTGAACGGTCTTTAATAAATAAAGACATAGAACTAGAACTTTGTTTACTTTAACAGGAGTAATCAACATAAAATTAATCCAAACCAGAACAAATACAAATGATAAATGGCCGGAATATTTCAGCACAAGAAGTTCAAGAATATAATTCAGAATCATTTTATTAATGAATATATTTTAAATCTTAAAGAATCATTCATAAGCTAGATCAGTGGTTCTTAACCTTTTTGCGCCAATGCATTCGTTTCAGTATATGTCAGAAAGCCATTAACCCCCTTTTGAAGATTCTCTGACTAAAAAAAAAAGGTGCAATCCAAATAATATGCATATATTGAAAATATTCATACTTTTCCATATTAGTACGTATACATTTATATAGATTATTTTTACACAGGTGTTTTACAAATTTAATAGCAATATAAAATGTTGATGGATTTTTAAACATGAATACATGTACATTAATTGGCTTTAATTCATAACTAATTATTAAATAAACTGAACTGCATAGTTCAATAAACAAAACGTTCAAGAAAAGTTCAGGGTATTTAAATTAATTTTATTCTGATGAAGATTATAATCAATTAGAAACTCCTAGAAAAGTAATAGATGTTTTCTGTGAATCGTCCCTTCCCCTGATCTAGACATACGAAGGTTGGTTGAAATTGATTAAAATGTGAGGTTTGAAAATTTTCAAATTGTCATTATTTTGAGTGTGTGGAAATTCTATAAAATTAAATCTAGCTCCCTTAGTCATTTGCTTTTGCTATACTTGCTATCTTCTAAGTAAATATTGCAAGCATATTTTTACTTTTAGGAAGTCTAATCAAAAAGTATTGGGACTGTTGCTATGGTAATGGAGCTAAAGTATGCAGAGCGGAGCTGCTTGGCACAAATTGACCTTGAACTCTGTTGTGCATACACACTAAATTATAATGTTCTCACTCACTTCTGTTGTTTATAGCTGTGTAGAGTGTCACACACATCACAAAGATTCCATCAGTGACCATTGTAGAGAAAATTGAACAGAGAATAACAGATAATGAATCATGGGTCTATGGCTATGACCCCCCAAACAAAGGCTCACTCTTCAGTGGAAAACCCCAACCTCTCCAAGACTGAAGAAAACATAAATGAGTTTAAGCAATATGAAGATTGTTGACCGTTTTCTATGACTACAAGTGCATTGTTCATCATTAGTATACTACATCTGGTCAGGCAGTAAACAAGGCATGCTACCATGACATGATGCAACATTTCTGGGGTGCTATTCATTGGAAAAGGAAAGAATTGCATATGTTTGGTGAGTGGCAACTATATCATGATAACGCACCAGCCCATTCAGCACAACTTGTGAAACAGTTTTTAGCCAAGGACAACATTCTCCAGGCCCAACAACCACCATACTCCCAGATGATACTCCTTGTATCTTTTTCTTCTTTCCAAAAATCAAATCCTACTTGAAAGGAACAAGATTTTAAGATGTTGAGGAAATCCATGAGAATCCACAGGGCAGCTGCTTACTATCACAAAAAAAGGAGTTCTAGGAATGCTTCTATTAATGGAAATGACGTTGGAGAAAGTATGTGGCTTCAGCAGGAGACTACTTTGAAGGAGATTAAATGCCAAATTAATGTGTTGTAGTTCACTTTTTACAGCACGTTGTATACTTTTTGATCAGGCCTCATATCTTCTTATATTCATTAATAGATGATGTTATTTGAATTTATTTTTATAGGAGCTAACACACACACATATTTTAGAATGGACTTTTTAAATTAATCCAACAGATTTTTATCACTTTAAATGTTATTTTTAGTAGATACTCATATTTCAGTAGTCACTCTGTTTATTTATTAAACAGTATATTTATTTCCGTTTACTGGCTTGAATGTTTGAAAAGTCTTATTAAAGAAAAATTTGCACTTTCTGGCAGGATTTGAACCTGCGTCCTTCAGGGTAAAGGAGGTTACCATTAAGCCTGGCAGGCTGTAACCATCTTGGCCATGAAGAGCAGTTGGTCAGGTGAGGCCACATTTAGTGCCTTTTCCCATCGTAGAATCTCTTGAAGTTTTATATCTGAAGTTTCATATCCAAATGTAAACAAAGAGAATTTTAGAATGGATTCTTTTATTAATCACGTAGATGAAAATAAATATTCTTCTATATAAATAAAGTGCAGTGTATGTGTGTCTGTCTGTTCACCTGTCCGTTTTTTGATCTTGGCAAATCATAAACAACCTGAAGTAACAGGTAGTAACTACTGTAGTTACACGTGATTAAAAATATTAACTCGTTTAAAGTCAAATATAAATATCGAACACAGTGAAAGGTTTAAAACCAATTATTTATTAAAAGTTTAACTTTAATTTCGCTTTTTATTGCATATATATATATGGGCAGCAACCTTTCTTCATTAAATATGACAGACAAGGAAAATTTTATTCATTTTTTATTTCTTTTTTCCAGCATTCTTACATTTTTTTTGTTTGGTGGGAATGAGATAGTACAAAAACTGTCCATATCATCCATTGTCCCTATAAATTAGGTATCTGTACAGATTTGCTAAAAGATGAGCTTATGTGATGAAAAGATACCACAAACTTAATAAAAACAAAGTTTTATTAACAAAATATTTGTTATTATTAACAGGAGAGACCAAAGCATTTTTTAATGATTATATATATATATATATATATATATATATTTTTCCTTCTGTCAGTGGGTAACCATAAATTAGTACAGGAAAGTTTAGCAATGGAAAATATATTGGTTTGGAAATTCTTGCAAAAATCAAATATTTGGATTTTAATGGAACTTTCAGGACATTCACAAATGAATTAAATTTGAATTTTTTTTTTTACATTGCCCCCCCCCCTAATTTTATGAAATCTTGAGGCTGTCGTCTCAAGCCTTGAATATCAACCTTCTGAGAAATGGTGTCTCCATAAAGCACTCAGTGTACTTGGAATACCATGAGTGTTTGAGTTGGGTGTCAGGAAGATCAGCCATCCTAGTAAAACCTTGCCTCAAATCATTATGAGACTGGCAGGACTCACTTGCTTTGTGCAAGATTAATCATGGTCCTGTGTCAACAACAAAAGAAAACATAGCCATGGTGCTAAAAAAAACACTGATATATGGTTTTCCTTTCTGTATTGATGCATGGTAAAGTTTGAGAGACTTATTTTACATGCAAAAGAAAATACACTTTATCCATTCTGCTAGATGAAAGAAGTACTGATATTTGAAACCTGCTATACCCTATTTTACTTGTACTTTTATATAATATAAGACTATTTCCAGCTATAGTGATAAGTTAATGCTCAGATTGTCTGAAGTGGATCAATTCAAGGAGTTTTAGCACTTCTCATGATTAAAAATGGAAGTCTCAATTTTGATGGATGCTGGTTTTTCATATATGTTGAACTTTTGATGATGCTTGTGCTTCTGAGAAGAATACGTTGTGAAACGACCATGTAGTTATTTCTTATATTTTCATAGTAAATAGATCAGTTGTCATTGAGGATATTTTAAGTACCAATTTACTTATGTCTTATCTCTGTAAGGAAAATGTTAGTATGAAATTTCACTTAAAAGTGGAGGGATTTAATGTTAAAAAAAAAAAAAGAAGATATTTTTTGTCTAATATACGGACACTTTTTGAAGAAATTTTTCTTTCTCTCTCTTTTAAACCACTTGAAAAATTAAATAGCGTTTGTCCTGGAATGTGAAGGTGTTGACTGCATAGTGGTAAGACTTTTTTGTGCATGATCTGAGAAAATCAAAATATTTGGCTTTTAGCTGAATTTATGGAAGTGGGAAATTTCTTGTTGGTTTTGTTTTAAATTTGTTCAACTTCTACAAATATTTTATTTAATACAAGGAAAGCATCTAGCTGTTTATCCATTAACTTTCAGAAATTAGAATATAAATAAGTTTTAAATTTTTATACTAAATCAATACATTGCCAGAAAAACTTATGGCCACTACTTTGCCTGAAGCTAAAAATTATTAATGCAACATATCTGAAAAATAGATATCCTCACAGGTTTTTTTTTTTTTAATGTTTTTTAATTGTCAGAAAACAGCATAAAATGTCAATAAAATGACATAATTTACTTTTACATACTTTGATATAAAATGTTGAATTAAAAAAAAAAATACATGCTACTTTAAGTACACAAAAGTAATTATTTTTTTTATGGCTATACCATTTTTCTTATAATTAAAACCAAAATTAAACCTTTCAGAAGGACATTAAATTAATACAATTTAAAAAAAAAAAGTCTATCAGAATAACTCCTGAAAATTTGACCATTAAACTTTATTCACCATTTAACTTTTTGCAAAAATAATGAATTGTATGTACAATGTTTTATTTCTTTCAATAAAAATATAATTTAATAATTATTTAACTTTATCTGGCATAAGGTTATATTAGTTGGACACTCAGTGAGGATCAAATTCACTATACAAGTGAATTGTTCTGCAAGATGAGCTAGTTAGCTATTGTGCTGCTAGATGCCCAAAATACCATTATTATAAATACTGATAGTGTCAGTGAGAGGTTTTTTGCTATGTGACTGTGTATCTTGCTACTGCCTAACCTAATCTCTTGAGTAGCTTTGACAAGAGGATGTGCTAGAAATGATTTTACAAGTTTTGGCTAAAAGCCAGTTAATGATATATAATAGTAATTTAGGTTGTTCACTGTGCAGGTAGCTAATGTTTGATTGTCAACTACTCTGTTCTTTATAGATGATTTTATTTAGCATTGTAGAATCTTGCAGAAATGCTAACTCCATTGCTTTTTAGGTTAACATTACAATTTTTGTAATGTTCTGAACAGCTGATATTAATTGAATTTAATGTAATTTATTGTAAAAAAAAAACAAAACAAATAATAATTGAAATACCATTTCATCTATTTGGTAATGTGTGTGTTTGTTTTTTAGTTTTAGTTTCAAATTTGTTTTGTATACATTTGGAATGTTTAACTTCAGGTTAGAATTACTATACTGTTGACTACTTTTTTTCTCCACTCCACAACCTCTACCTTATAGACACAATGTTGCAAACCTGTTGCTACTTTAACACTATTTCCATGGCATATGTTTAGATGCATTCCATTCTTTAGTTCCACCAAGTCAGATCTTTACAATATGTCCTGCTGCTTTTACAGGGTTGAATCGCCCTTGTTTCTTTCATGTTCCAAATGTTAGAAGAAAGTTCTACTTAGCTTTTCACAAGAACTGCAACATTGTGCAACGGCCTTATGCATGGATCCTTCCATGAACACTTCAAGTATCAATCAGCAACTTTCCTCGATACCCTTTCTCTTCCATTTTTATCACATACTTCATTCAGCTTAACCATTTTGACTATAACCCTTGACATTTAAATAGCTTGTGAGCATTGTATTGCATTCAGTTATTCTCTCTCTCATATATATATATATATATATATATATATATATATATATATACACACACACAGACATGACAGAATTGAATAGACGCTCACAGAAACCGTTTATTTTATTAAACAAGTAATTTATACAAATCAAGTAATTATAAATGGTCATAAATTTAATAACTAATACTTGGTTGACATCTCTTTTGCTTTTTTTTTAATGCAAGGACCCTTCTAGGCATGCTAGCGATGAGTTCACGAATATCATCTTGAGGGATTTCTTGCCATGTTTCACGCAATAATCCTAAAAGTTCGGTCTTAGAAGATGGCTTCCTGTTCTTTTTGCAGAGTTTTCGATCTAATATGCCCCAAAGGTGTTCAATAGGGTTAATATCCGGGGACTGACTTGGCCATGGAAGTTTATTGATCCCATTTTGTCTCAACCAATGTTGCTTGAGCAGTGTGACATGGAGCTCCATCTTCCATAAATAGGGAGTCAACTTTGCTCATTCTACTACTTGAGAATATTGGAAGGAGCCCTTTCTTTAATATAGAAGCATATTTGGTTGAATTAATGTTTTCTTCACACTCCACAAGCTCTGAGTGACCATCACTCCAAATTGCACCCCTTACCATTACTGAAAGGCCCCCATGTTTCACCGTTGGCTGCAGTCTTTTTAAATCAAACTCTTGACTACAGAGTCTCCATACCCATACTCTTCCACTGTCAGAAAATAATGCGAATCTTGACTCATCAGAGAAAATGACAGTGGTCCAAAAGGTCACAGGACTCTCTACCATCTCATGAGCCCAGTCCTTTCTGCGTTTGATATTGGCTGGATGGAGAAGTGGTTTCCTTCTCGCAGCTCTGCCATAGTAGCCCAGCTTGTGAAGATACCTGACAGCTGTTCTGGGACTGACATCAACTTGTGTTGCTATGTCAGAGGCCTTGCAACGTGGATCCTGTTCAACATTTCTTTTGACAAGATGCATGGTTCTTTCAGTGGGCCCAGGGCGGCCTGGATAAGGCTTTGTGCACTTCTTGCCCTCTCTGGTGAATTGTACGATCACTCTATTAACAGTAGAAAGGGGTATTGAAAGATTTTCAGATATTTTTCTTTGACTAAGACCACCTTCATGTTGGCCCACGATATATCCTTGCTGAAATTCGGATAGGTCTGATACTCCTTTGGTTTGTGGCATGTTCCAGTATTGTTATCTGCAATTTTAATCATATAATCTAAGTTAATTTATCTTGGTAATTAAAAAAAATCAGAAATAAAATTTATCTTGGTATCTATTCAATTCTGTCATATATATATATATATATATGTGTGTGTGTGTATAACAAAGAGACATTCATTTCTTGGGAAAGGCACAAATCTAGCGTGAGAAAAATGGGCTCTTTAGCATTGGATGGCAAACTCTGAATTTCAGACCATGGAGAAAACAGCAAGAAACCATTCCATATTATTTCTCAAGAATTCACGGAAATTCAAAAATAAATATGCGGAGAGTCATAAGCGGCTACATCCTGAAGGAGCATGGCATTTATGGGGAGTGGGACATATGTTTTGGCACCATCTTGACTTGGTGATTCATTTCGACTAGTAGCTGCACTTTAGTTTTATAGCCAACATCAAATCGAGGTTTTATTCTGGTTTTGTCGAAACTAGTATTTTGTAAGTCTTATATTCAAACAAAGTAATGAACTATCCAATTTAGGGATTGCATTTACAGTTCCAGAAGTTAAATGATGGACACCAATGTCGCTTTTTTTTTTATCCACAGGGAAATATTAATTAACAATTTTAATTTTTTTGTTTTTTTTTTCTTTACACAATTGGCATTTCTCCTTGTGGAGAAGTATAATTCTATTATAGTGCATCTAATTAAAGTAAAATGTGTAAATGCTGCCTTTTTTTATTGTTGAGCACTTTATACATTTATATATCTTATTGGCTATTAGCCTATTATATCTTATCTAGTATTGTCATATTCTAATGTAATTTGCTATTTTTCTTTTTCAGCTTTAATTGAAAAATTAAACAATCTAAATGGTAGTACCACTGGACGTAGACAGAGTGCCCCTGACAATAATATCCATGATGATAAACCATCTAAAAGTCATTCTTCAGAACGGTCAGAGACTGGTCATTCTGAAAAGTCAGTAGATGATTTTACTGAGGAACAGTTGGTGGCTGTGAAAAGGTTTGTTTTATTTTCATCCAATGTTGTTAAAAGATAATTGCAAATGGAAGTTTCAGTCTCTGTCTGGCTTTCTTTTTCTCTTTATTTCTCTCTCTCTCTCTCTCTTATTAATCAGTTTTTAATCAAAAAAGTATAGACAGATATTTAGAACTATTAATTGTTGCTTTAGGAGCTTATTCTGACATCACGTTGAAACACTGGTTCCCATACATTCACTGTAGTTAGCACACGTCAAGCCTGATCAGTACATAGGTAGGTGAACACTTGGGAATACATGTTGGTGTAATAGATAATGGCTCGGAATTTTTAATTGGAGAGCCAAGTTCCAATTCCAGTTGGGTTCGATATATGCACTTAAATGCAAATATCCTTGGGAAAGTTATGAATCCACTTCTTGTGCCCCCAGCTATGAGTTAATTAGTAAAACTTGTATCTTTAAATCATCATCTCCCCTCGCCCCACTCCCAAAAATCTTACAATCTAAAAATATGTTCTGGTTTTAAATAACCTGCAATGGGTTGATAAGCTGTAAAAAAACAAATCAATCAATAATTGTTTTCTCTTGGATTGTAAAATCATGAATGTTATTAAAATTTACTTTAAGTTTAGCTTTTAAATTTTGCTTACATAGAATATATGAAATCTATCGATGTTCTAAAAAGAATTAAAATTTCATTAAGTCAAAAAATTCAATTACTATCATTAAGTTAACATTCCTTTTAAAACTACATAAAATAGAAAAAAATGAAAAACTTAATTCAAGAAAATGGATTATTTTGGTTCTTGTGTTGATAATAAATGGTATACTTTTCTGTACTTATTTTGAGAAAGACTATAAATTGTATTGATCACCGCACCATTAGGATTGACAGAAATTCCTGTAGCTTAAAGATCAGAGAGATTGATATCTGTTCTTCATCCCCAGATAACATCACTTGCTTCTGCACTTAGTGGTCCTCTCTCTCCAAGATTTAACCTTTAGCACACTGCATTATTAATATTATGTCCCTTTTCCACTGCATTTTTTTAAATTTTTTTTATTGCAGTAAGCTTATTGTTAATTTCAAACAAATTCAAATTCAGGAATCTATCACCTTCAGTGGCAGGATAAACTTTTTGTACAGCAAATGAAGTTGCATACAGAGTGATAAAGGTTAAGTCAAATACATTGATTGGTACCTTTAAAAAAAAAAGATAAGTACTTTCATCAGTCTGTCAATTTACCAATTTTACATTGAGAAAAATATTTTTTTCTAAAGGTTCTAAAGAGAACTTTTATAACAGTGCTTTACTCCAAAATGTTAATAAATAAATCTCTTAAACATAGGTACCTCCACGAAATTGCTAAAAAAAAAAATGGCATAGCATGATGAAAAAGACACCAAACTTGACTAAAACAAAATTTTATCGTCTAAATGCTTGTTATCATGAAGAGGAAAGACCAAAGTTTTTTTCGTTAGTTTTAAAAAAAATTTTCTTCTTTTTAGAACATTCTAAATTTTAATTAAAAAAACATTGTTTATCTTTGTATCACTTGCACTAACATATACAATTTTTAGCACTTTTTTTTCTATGACACCCATTATTTTGGGAAATCTTGCAAAATTAAAAATAATTGTCGGATGTTAATGAAACTTTCAGAAAGTATTCACAGATGATCGAAATTATTATAAATATGTTTTTTTTTATTAAAGTCATGGCAGAAATATTTTTTTTTATATTTATTACCCCCCATAACTAATTTTATGAAAACTCTAGAAATTCGCTTGCGTCGGGTTTAGTGATTACAATAGTTAAAAGCTTTGGAGAATGCAAATCATGTTTGTTTGTTTTTTTAATTGGACCATCCGTACCTGAAAATCAGCTCTGAATTGTAACATACAAAACTCAATAAAACAAATATATTATTTAATTTCAAATGCTTTTATTTGCTTTTAGTTGTTTTTATTAATATGGACAATATTTTCTGAAAGCAAAAAATTTTTTTGATGAAAAATGAATTTTTAATACAGTTATTTGTTATTTATTTAATTATAATAGATTTTTACATTTAAGTTGTTAAAATATTGTAAAATTAGTTAAAAGCCGCGTCGGGTTTCCTAAGTGTCCTTATGAGATAGATCTTTTTTTAGTGCTTTGTAAATTGTATCGTTTTGACTAATCAGAAGACAGGAAGTAATTAAGAATGTAATTTTGTGTTTATAATCGGGCTCTAATTATAAAGTACAGAAGACCAACCAGAATACAATTAAGTTGCGTTATTTGAGTTAAGCATTGTTCTCCGCTGTTAAGGCCTTTAATTTTGCGAAACACCTGTGGAGAAGTTAATTTGATTTTTCAATTTCAACTGAGTAGGGTACCTAAAAGTATCAGTATCATCTTATGTAATTTATATGATCTTATTTTTATATTAATCTCAGTTATGGCATTTTTTCCATAAATGAAATATCAAAATTAATAATAAAATGAATGGAAATACAGATAACACAGTAAAATGTAGTAAATGTACATAAAATTATAGTATTTTATGTACACTTCTGATAAAATTTCATGAGAAAGGTACCTATAAATTAATTAGATACCTTTCTTATGAAATTTAGTCTCATTCGTAACAGTCTTGTTTTCTTTATAATATATTTTCCATAAAGCATCATAAATGTAAAGGTGAAAGCTAAGTACAAAAAAATTAGAGCACTGAAAGTTTTCCTTAAAAATAACGAGGTAAATAATTTGTTCACTTAAATGTAAAATATTTCACTTTTCTCCTTCCGTAGAACAAATTATCCTCACGGAATCCATCAATAGGTCATTCATCACCTGTCAAATGACGCAAAAGTTTATGACCTGCTTTGTTTTATTATCAAATTACATCTTTTTGCCGCAAAAGCTAAGTTAAGCTTGGTTCAAAATATTTTAAATAAACATAATTTCTGATTTTCTTAAAATAAGTTTTGAAAAAATGATAATTAATATTTAAAAGAATTTCAAACTGAGATTTTCATTGATTCTATAAAATGGAAAAAAATGGTCAATTTTGCTGACTAAAAAAAAACAGGATTTTTAACAAAATTTTTGGATGTGTTAGGAACGATTAAAAAAATGTAAAAACATACCACAAAAATACTTTGATCTTTCCTCTTAATAATAACAAACATTTAGACGATAAAATTTTGTTTTCGTCAAGTTTGGCGTCTTTTTCATCATGCTATGCTCTTTTTGTTTACATTTCGTGGAGGTACCCACTTAAACATATTTTCATTATATTTTATACACACCTTGCTGTTTTGAAAGATTTTAGTTAAACAGAAGACTCCACTTAATATTAATGAGATTAATATGAACTTTTAAAGATTTTACAAATGGGTGCTGCAAAATACTTGGTTTGACTAAGAAGGGAAATCTTCCCCAAATTCTGATGTTTGGTCATTTTGTCAGCTTGTGGGAAGTGACTTGGACCAAGAACTTTTCAGTACACCTTCATAGTTACATATATGAGGATTTTTTTTTAACAGATGTAATATTTTAATATTTCTGAGGTTAATGGAAAATAAAAAAAAGCGCATGAAAAAAATGCTATGTACAAAATGTTAAGTTTATTCTAGTTTAACTTGGAATGCTTTTAAATTGTTATACGAGTATGAAAAAAAAAATATTGTTTTATAAAATACTTTTTCAATACAAATATTGAAGTCAGTATTAAAAATTTGCTATCTTTGTCAGTGAGATTTTTTTTATTTGACGGAAAAAAATTAGTAATATATAATTTGTCTGCTATTTTTACTCGGTAAATATGGTGATAAAATGTTTCAACACAAATAAAAAGAATGCTTTCATATTATTATGATTTTTTTTTTTTTTTTTTAATTGAGTTAGTTTTTTTTTTTTTTTTTAATACTATTTAAAGTCTTAAGCTTATGGAGTGGCTGTGTTTATCTTCATCCAGTATTAAACTTTGCATTAATTTTCATGTTGCTGTGTACATCCTGTGTGCTAACAAATTATTTAAAATTTTGTTTTATTAATATCTGATTTATTATTTCGATTAGCATAATTATCTTGATTGTTATACTCACAACATTTTAGCCATTGTGAATTGTTATTAAGATCTTAAGTCGACATGGTTCAGCATTCTTTGCACATCTTCCTGTTAATGTCAGAGTATGAAGGTTTTATGTACACATCTAAGCCACATGTTTGGCTTTCATGGTGATGACTCTGTTGTCCTTCCCTTGAACTATTCCATGTATGTTTAACCATTATTGGAGATCTCATAGTTACACCTTCTTCCTTTCAGTATATGTTGGAATCCAATTAGAAGTGCATTTTTTGTACACAGAATATTAATATCACCAGATTATTTATTGGGACTCTCCTATAGAGGGGTGTCTAATTCTACATATCTTGAACAAATGATAGAGCCTCATTGGCAGGTACTGTGGTGAATAGACTCACAACGTCCAAGCTGTTAGGTTATTTTGTGTACTTATGTACTAGTGAGCAAACCAAAATGAGCTGACTCATTTTATAGTACACCCATAGAAGGTTAACCAATCGGAAGACTAGAAATATACAACCCGATGTGTATAAAGGCGGCCTTTTTGTTTTCTTTTTCGGAATATCTACTGCTAACCTGTCAGCTGAGGAGACCTGTAGAACTATGTTTTCCTATTCTTTCCAAATACCCACTGCCAACCTCTGATATGGAAGACCTTAAGAATTCCTGAATAGCTGCTACGAGACATTGGTGCTGTTACATTGAACAAATTACTTCCTACGTTGGATTGCTACATTCAAAATACATTAAACATGTATTACACAAGCTCCCAGTCCAGTTGTTATGAGCTTCTCTTGTGGTTTCCATAAAACAGAGATTTCATTGTTAGTAGATTGATCATATTTTTGAGGAATCTGCTTGGAGAAGGTCACTGGGTACAATGATTAGCACCTGAAGAATGCCAAAACATTATGAGTTATGACAACCAAGTTGCTGGTTCAGATAAAAAAGCATACTCAGACAGTGAATGAATAAAAGTTGTTTTATTATGTGTTAAAATACACTTGTCGTTTATTTTCATTTGTTTTTGTTCATCGCAACAACCTGGAATATAACCACATCTTCAGTGGTTCTTGGGCTTTGAACAACTGTTAAAAGAAAACAGTATGACTGAAAACAACTAGAATACTGAGAAGAGTGTTGTATTAGTATGAAGAATTGCTGTTAGTTAATCCCTTGTGTAATTCACCAGCTACGGTGGGTGTGAACAAAAAGAAAACCTAATTATCAAGTGTTATTAAATATGTCTTTGAAGATAGGAATTCCTAGGGAAAGAAGTATTCAATTAAAAGCATTTTACTTCAGTAATAGAAATATGTGTGTGTGTATGAAGTGGAGGGGCAATGAACCACCATCCCCTAAAGATAAATTTGTAGACCTTCAAATATAAGTAGAAAATGTATTATTGTATATACTGTGAGTTTTTATGATCAGTTTTTTATGCAAAAAAAAAAAAAATAGGTTGTTAGGGTAATTTTCTTGAATAGGTTAAAAATCATGCATTTTTGGTAACCAGCTACACTATACACAGGTACCCTTTGGAGGAGTTAAAATTCCTGCAAAAAATTCAGTGTTCACACTATACATGAAGTCGACTTATGCCCAATTATATACAGTAAGTAATATTTATGTATTAGCAATATACAGTGGTGGTAGGCAGGGCAGGGGGTAAATATTTGTACACCTGAAAAATTTTATTTTGATAAATTTCTCATCCATATGACTACTACAAATTTGCACAAAACATGGGTATTCACATTAAATTAATAATTATTAAATAAATGGACCAAAAATACAACTTGAATACCTTTTTAGAAAAATCAAAATTTTAAAATTGGATAAGGGAGGAGTATTCATACAAATGACTTTTCATAACTTGATATTTATTTAGTTGTGAAGCCATTGTTGGCCATAACTGCCTGTAGAGGCTTGTCATAGTTTACTAGTAATTTGCATTAAAATTTTAGCTTACTGTTTTTTACAAATACCGCTCGATGCATCGGTTTTTTGAATGGACTGCTCCTACTTATAAATATGGAAGCATTAAAGTAGGATTTGAGGAGTGATTCATTTACGCGAGGTCTTTTTTTTTTTTCCTATGTATGAGTATTTAATAAACCTATTGTTTGTTTTCCTCTAGCTAGTCTTCTGTTCCTTTGATACAAAGACAATACAATGGGATTAAATTGAAAATTTATTTACATTTCTTTTAGAAACTGAAACTGATACACAAGATAAAAAAATGACCTGGATATATATTTTAACTTATCTTTGGTGCATGGATCCATAAAAAAAATTTTTTTTTCTTTTTTAAAATGGTTATTTGTTCACTAATTCTAGGGGTCAGTCCTATTTTGGAGATTTAAAATGAAATTGGTACATTTTAAAAAAAAAAGAAAAAATGAATTCATGTTATTCAACTTTAGCAAACATGTATTTTTATAATTTTTCTTTTTTCCATTAAGCTGTTATGAAAGATAATATGCCTAACGTCTTTTTTAAGTGGGTGTCTCCAGTTCAGTGGATGATGACCTTCACACCTTGAGAAGTAGCTTCCTTCTAAGTGGAAAAAGCCTACTCGAAGAAGGCCCTAAATCCCTTACAATGTATAAAATCTATGGCGAAGGGAATAGTCACTAAAGTGAAAGAACTTCATTTCCACCACCTCCTAAAGGAACAAAGTGGTGTGTGTGAGGGTACACTCAGATTCAGTGAGTATTCAAACAACTCTAGGATTGATGATGAAGAAAAATTTCAAAATGACTTTCAGTTACGAGCACCAAGGTCAATGTGTTGCAGTATACTATTACTTCAACTTTTACATTGACCAAGTCATTAATATTACAACCTCATCCAGTGCTGTAATCAAAATTTTAGTTCCAACCAAAGGCAGAAAGGAATATTTTTGGTGACCTTTGTTGAATGATATTGCACAAGTGGCATCAATGTTTGTCTTTAGATGGGACTTTGATATAATACCACTTTGATGGTAAGATATGGAGTGTTCCAGTAATATTGGCTATAGCAGAGGCTTATAAATAAATTCAGACTGCAAATAACCATGAGAGGAGGAAATGCAGGCAGACCATTCCAGCTGTCCAGAATGTCTTTTTCATCAGTTCCAATAATTGTATTTTTATTCATTACCGTTTTTTTTAGTTTGAAAACGAATAAGTTTAAAGCTTTACAATAGTCATTTGTTTGAATGACTGACAAATGAATCATTTCATGAATCAAATTTCCAAGTTTTGTCGTCATTACTGAACCTTTTTGACAAGTTAAAAATTTCATAATTTCATAAAACTTTCAAAAATTAAATGCATCTGTGGCAAAAGGCATTAATATTACAGAGAAAAGACCTGTTTTGTTTAATTCCTCATCCCAAAATTAATGTAGTTTCAAAGCTTCAGGCATGTACCTCCAATGGATGCTTTTTTAATGATAACTTCAGGATGGTATATTTGATCTGTTTTTACTCTAATGTCAAATTTCACTTATGGCTGTTTTTTACACGATGTAAATGTATTTTATTGACGTATTACTGAATTTAGTTTCTTCTCTGTTTTGCTACGAATCATAGCAAGAAGTTGAAAGGCATTAACTGTTGAAATGAAACTTATATGAACAGTCAAAATTGCACTTTTGTGACTTTTTTTTAACTCTCACTTTTGAGAATGCAATTTTTCCCAATGTTTAAGCTGTTCTCATCTAATAATTATTGATTCCATTAGCGTTATATTTCTTTTATTTCAAGACTATCTGTATGATATTACATTTTATAATGATTTTTAACTAGCCTGAAGCTGGCAACTTCAGTTCTATATACACTGTTGAAATTGGCTTCTGGCCCAATGGTATACAAGATGGAAAATTTTCAAAGATCGTCAAAATTTTGAATGGTCATAACTTCATTGCTAATTGAGCTACCAAGACAAATTTGGTATCATGTTTTTATACATATTGAGAATAAAATTTTATTTTGGATACCTACTTTGTGGAAAGTACTGAGTAGTTTCTGTCTTCTAGTTTGAAACAAAAATGTCTGTTGTACTAAATGGAATATTTAACCTCTTCAAACTGTGTAAGTTAACACAATGTTATTCAGCCTTATTATTTCCTTCTTCAGTTCAGTAGAATGTTTCTTTGTCTTTACAATGGTGACAACTTGCAGATATATACAGAAAGAAACAAATGATTTTTGGAAGAGTTGTCAGCTATCATAAGATGTTGCAAACATTGCTGGAACATTCTAGAATCTTCTTGTCCATACTTAATACAGCCATAAATCCTTTTAAGACTTATTTGCAGTTTAAAATGTATTTTTTATCAATGTACAAATACTTTTTTCTCAATCCAATACTGATTTTTTTTTTTTATATTATTATTATTATTCACTAATATTTTTGGTCTGTATATTTAATAATTGTTGATTAAATGTTAAGAGTCCATGTTTTGTATAAGTTGTGGATGGGAAATTTATTAAAATCCTACCTCCGTCCCACAATAAGTGACCAGTTTTACATAGTATAAAGAGTGGAATTGGTCATTTATTGTGGAACAGAGGTAGTACAATTTTTCAGTTGTAAGAATATTTATTCCCACCTCCCTCATTGAAATAAAAATACCTGCATTTCAAGCTTCCTTTGTTATATGAGGATGAGCAAGCTTAAACCAATTTGTAAGTTTGATGAGATTAATCCTTACTGGTATCCCATTGCTGAGCCTTTGGGTTTAATAAATATTTACCTGCCTCGTGGATGAGATGTGAAGTTTCATAGGTGAATATTGCCTAGAATCAAGGTGAAAACCATGTCTTCTTTTTTTTTTTTTTTTTTTTTAATCAACACCTCCCCCCCTCCTGGGTCTCGCTGATCAAGGCAATAAAGCCTCTAAGATGGAAGAGGTTACTCAGGCTGAAAGACAATAAAGTGAAGGAAACTGAGAAAATGTTACTGGAGAGAAAGGACAATAAACGGGACAGGATTCAAGGAGACAGAACATGATGTTGTATTTAAAGTTTTGAAGATTGTAGTTGAGAGAACAGGAAGAAGATAAGAGAGAAGTGCAACAGAAGGAACTCTTTAAATAGAACTTTTAGGCTTACAGACTTTGTGTCACACAATCTTTCTACTCTGCTATACTAAGCAAAGCTTACTAATATCAAAATGCTTGCATCTTTCTATTCATTTAGACTATATGAAATAGTCTAATTAAAAAAGGTACTAATAAAAATTATGCTACTCTTATCCTTCAATAAAAAATATTTATTTTTCCTCAGTAGGAGTAGATAGGTTCGCCTATTATCTGATTCACACTCCTCCTTGTTTTTTTTTTTAACATGAGTTTTAAAAATTTTTTTCCTGTTTAGGATTGGGTTTCTGGTTCCTTCTAAAGTCTACTTCAACTCTATACTTGTAGCATCTCCACCTAAAGTCTAAAATTTTATTTACTATTTATTTTTCTCAATAGCAGTAGATATGTTTGCCTATTGTCAAGTTCACACTCCTCCCTATACTTTTGAACAGGAATATAGGTTTATCTCTTGTTTCCTGTTTAAGATTGAGTTTTCAGTGCCTTCTAAAGTCTTTTTCATTCTCTTTGACTTCCAGTAGCCTTTTGTGCCTTAGTTGGGGTGAATTGATTTGGGGAAAAAAAAATTAATGATTAGCTCACATTGTTAAAAATGGAAGCTAAAATTGCTAATATGGAGGACAGTATATAGTTGTCAGGAAAAGAAAACAATCTGAGGATTTGCAATTTCATTGTCCCGTGTATGCTTTTTTTTCTTTTTAAGCTTGAAATAGTATAATATTGAATATTACGACCACATCTGATTTGGTATTTCTGCTCTGTATTTAGAGATTATTGATAAAATCCAGAAAAGAATCTGCAATGTTATCGATTATGACCTGGCATCTTGGCTTCAGTCACTTTCCCACCACCATAACGTAACTTTCCTGAGCCTTTTCTATAAATATTTTCATGGTAATTGTTCTGATGGATTTTCCTCTAGGATACTTAGAATTTAGGAAACTAGATTGATGTTATGGTCTCTCCATTTTACTGTTGAAATGACGGCTAGATGTAACCGTAAGTTCTATGCTAATAGTTTCTTCTATTGCACTTCTTGCCTTGGAAACTCTCCTCTGGCTTCTTACTTTCCAGTCAACTTTGATCTTCAAAAATTTAAATGCAATGTCAATTGTTATCTTCTGTCTTAACTCCTGTTCTTTCATTATTCTCTCTTTAATTTTTTTTCTCATATTTTCTCACACTTAATAATAACCCTTTGCTTGAGGTGGAATGCTTAAAAAAATAAATAATACTATTCTCTTAAACAAAACCTAAATTTGGTACCCTCAAAATGCATGAATAAAATTTCTGAGTGCATATTCTCTGCAATATGTTAGGTATATTGAGTTTTGTTTGTAATGTTACGATATTATACTAGATTAGTGTTACTATATTGAGCTATAATTGAAAATCCATTGCTACTAAATTTTGAATTGACTTTCTTCTCATGAGCAGTCCTGCTGCAGATACATTTCCTGGACTAGATTGACCTTGGAATATGCATACGATTATGAAACACCTTGTGGGAACAGCTAAGCAAATTAAGTTTATTTTTGTATGACGCTTAAGTTAAATCTTGAAAACTGTTAACTAGTTACCATATATGACTGTATCTTCTTGATGGAAACAAAGTATCATTTTACTCTTATAATGTGATTTGTTTTTCTATTTTGCATTCATATTCTCTGCCTCTCTCATTGTTTGTCATTATTAAAGAGGGAGAGACAAACACTATACAACATACACTATCTAAATCTCTTAGTTTCCTATCAATTGAAGAAGTCTCATTAACTTTATTCTTTTTAGTTGAATCCTTGATGTCTATATTGTATTTACTATAGACAAGACAAACTTGGTATAGAAAGCAGAGAGAAATTAACTGCTTAAATTACACTGAGATAACATTTTGTAATCAATATTATGAAAGAACTAATTCTCTGTCCATCACACACTGTGTGTGTATGTATGAGAGACTTTGCATGTGTGCATATAATTTGTCTGTTGTGTGTGAGTGACTTACATGTGCTTGTGACTTTAAATATACAAACACAATTTAGCTGTATTTGAAATACAATATTGAAATAATACATTCCTCTATCCATGGCTAAGCAATAAATTAATAAATTTGGGGGCAAGGAAAAAAAATATTCATCTATGTTATGAGGACTTATTTCCCTTTTTGTCTGTCAACAACCCTTGGGTAAGTGAGGATAAGCCAAAATGTGTGGTTCTTTTAAAGTCATTTTTAGGACTCGTCCTGTATTTAAATTGTATATATTTTTTAATAAATATATTTTGAAATGGACAAACAATTTAGATTTCAAGTTTTATCATCTTGCTATTAGTGACATGATTTTACTTTTTCAATTAGATAAAATCTTTTGCAACTTTTTATGAGATGAGTTTTGTTATGTAGAAAGACAACCTATCTTCTCTACACTGACTTGTCTATCTGCTATGAGTAGAACATCTACTCATAAGAATGGTCATTGCAAAGTGGTTTGTAGGGTGTAGTATTTGAGTCGTACACATTGCTGCACAGAACTATGGTATTCTCTATTACTGTGTTATTAATCCATGTCTCTCGTGCGATTAAACCTGTTCTTCATTCAACCTTGCATTCTAATTTGCTTACAGTATTATTAACTAGAACTATGAGTGTTATACAAACTTTATTAGAAGTTCTAATAATTTTTTTTTCATGTTATTCAAAACAATAGACTTTTTTTTTTTTTTTTTTTTTTTACTGAAAGCAAATTATATATTTTTTATTTTGTATTTTTGCACAATTTAGGATTAAGAAATGTAAAGATTATTATGAAATACTTGGCATCACAAAAGATGCTACAGATGCTGACCTGAAAAAGGCTTATCGAAAGTTAGCACTAAAAATGCATCCCGACAAAAATAAAGCCCCGGGGGCCACTGAAGCATTTAAAGGTAAGCAGTTTTCCTTTGCATTCATTTTGTTTAAAATGCACTTGTATTTATTTTTTTTAGTGGAAAGGTTGTTTATTTTATTTTAAAAATGTTTTTAAATTTTTATATAAAGTAAATTTCATATTTTCTTTTTTTCTTCATGAGAATATAAATATCTGTAAATTCAAGGTTTATGGCTTTCTTACTCTTAACAAAAGTGTTAAAATAGCAAATTTAAATTTCCTCAAATTTAAATATATTATGATTTTTATTTCTTATAAAAAGCAATTAAAAGAAAATAAGATAAAAACTAGCAAATTAATAAAGGCTCACAATGCTTCATCTAATAAAAAAATAAAAATCATGATTATATTTTTACCGCTTCTAATAAAAAAAAACTACTACATAATGACAGTAACAAATATGGCACCTAGCAGTTGGAGAAAGATGAAAACTAAATTTAAATAGTTACATTTGATCTTCTACCAGCTGTAAGTTCTTTGGCTAAATTAACTAAGCAGATATAGTTAACCTGACTTCCCAAAATAAAATGTCCTCTTTGGCTTTCTGAATAGCACACCTAATATGAGGAAAATAACATTTCTTAAAATTTGGTTTGTTTCATTTCATTCTCACTTGTTCACTCACACTGTCTCTCATAACCACACACATAAACAATGATTAAGTGCAGTGTTTCTTGAATTTTTAAGCTTTTGTTGAAGGTAACATTTTCATTATTTTAAACCATTGGCGATTTTCGCTAAGGAAGATCAGATTTTTCAATACCTTCCTTGTTACATCAGAAATGGAAAACGTTCATTATAATTTTTTTTTCTCAAGAGAAGGAATATATTATTTAAAAATTTTATTTTCTATTTTCAAGTGAATAAATTAGAAATTAATCACACAAAATGGTGTATTGCTAACCACACAGTCATCTGTGTTAATATTATATCGAGACTTCAGTTTCTTAATCATAGAAAAACCTTTTCTCCAAAGAAAAAAAAAAGACATCAACTTTTCCCTATTTCTAAGGCAAATGTTTACATGTATGTTCTTTGGTGAAAATGGCTGAGGCACCTTCAATGCAAAGTTACCTTGAATCTTTTTAATGGTGCTGCCCACCTTATGACGAGCCATATCTCGTGACCCACTGACCAGAAAAGTTGCCCATGTCTGGTTTACTCCTTGTCATAGATTGACAGTCTAAAGTCGTGATAAAAGGCAATTAAAACAATCAAGATGAAAAAAACATTAGTTAAAAAAAAAAAAGATGGTTAATTTAAAAGTACATTATTTCTTTTCAGTTTTTTTTCTTTCTCTCAATTCTTCATTTTTGCTTTTAAGGGTAGTTTTCTGTTCATTTGCAGTAATTTATTGGAGATATTTTGTTGTTGGTAGAACTTTGTTATATTATTTTCTTTTAAGCATTTTTGCTTAAAGATCAAGCTAAAATATTAAAGTTATATTAATTTGTGTTTTTAATGAAAATACATTGAATCAATGCACATGTTTACATTGTCTTTACACAAAGACAATAGATTCACATTACATTCATGAAGGAATAATAGATTTCCTACCACAGAAATCATAGATGCAGATAATGCAGATGATTTATTGCTATTCTCTGATATAATTAGCCAAGCAGAAACTACTCTTCATAGTGTTGAACATTCAGACAAAACAGAATACATAAGATGAAATCAAAATGGAATAATCAAAACCGTATCTGGCACACTATCTGAACTATGTAAAGGAATTTACTTATCTAGCTGCAGAATTGGTATAAATACACACATTGGTAAAGCCTGGGGTGCCATCAGCAAGTTTGTGTGAAAATCTGGACTTCCAGACAACATGAAAAGGAGCCTCTTTCAAGCAACTTTTACCACTGTTGTATGGCTGCTCAACATGGGCCCTTACCTCAAAACTAGATGGAACCTACACTCGCATGCTAAGGATGGCTTTGGGTGTCACTTGAAGAGATCGTTTCACCAAAGAGCAATTATATGAGAACCTTCATCCAGTATCAGACATCATCAAAGAGCATAGGGTCAAATTCACTGGAGAGGTAAAGATGAAATTGTTAGTTAAGTTCTTTTGTGGGAGCCTACACAAGGAAGGGCTAACAGGACAAGCCAAGGCCTATACCAAGAAGATTTGTGACGGCATAAACTGCAATCCGTCTGACCTGCCGAATATGATGGAAAACGGAATTGGGTGGCAACAGTTACAGGTATCTGTGCAAGCAGTGCCACCTGATGATGATTTACATTCTGTATGTAGATCTTTTGTAAGTGATGAATAATTAACAGAATGAAGTAATTTGACATTTGTTCTCTTGCTGATACTTCAAATTTCTTGATTACTCTTTGTGCAAATAGCTTCTGTTGTCAGAATTTTATATTTTTCTAATAAACTTTCATGAAGTGATCTTAAATCATACATTGGGATTTGATTAGCTAAAAGTTAGAAAAATTCTCCACAAGCTGTAAGATACAACTTTTTTCATATTTGAACAGTATAATTTTTTTACCTTTGGTGAATAATGATTTCAGTGTTGCATTTTATGACTGAAAACAAAATAAAACCTGAAGTTTGTAGATATTATTCTTAGTGTAGTGGTAGAAAAAACATTGAACTATCCCACTTTGAAAGTGAGGTAGGTGGCTTCATTTTTTTTTTTTTTTTTTTTTTTTTTTTGGCTGTTGGGGTAATGCTGAACTTTAAATGAGAATCCCTTTTCTTAGCAGTAAAATATTGGATCTGATTTTAACCTTTTAAGGTGCAAAAAAAATTTTTATTTACGTATTTTAACTGCTTTCCAATTTTTACTTGTTTTCAGGATACTGATTGTTCTTATTCTGTGTCACTATAGTTTTAATCTTCATACAATTTTAAATTACCTACAATATAGAATCTTTGTATTTTTTTTTTTTAATGTAAACTTGAGACTATATACATAATTATGGAAATTGAATAGAAAACTCATGCAATAGTAATGACAAATCTGTGTTTAATCTTTGTATTAATATTTATTTGTTGTATCCATTTGTACTTTTATAATTAAAAAATAATGAAAATTACTCTTAAAAAAACTGAATTCATACATTTAATATATGCCAGCAAATAAATTAGTTTAGTAAACTGGGATCATTAAAGATGTTATTTAATTAATTTTAAACCTTTTTAGTATTTAATATTTTGTATATTGATTTTATTTTTTTCTCTCTCTCTTCAGCCATTGGAAATGCGTTTTCAGTATTGAGTGACCCTGAAAAAAGGAAAAAATATGATCTTTATGGCGAAGATGTTAGTCATCAGATTCGAACTAATAGAGATGGCTATGATCACTATGATTATTCCCGGGGATTTGAAGGTAAAATATAAAAATAATTTTTATTTATCTATTCTGCAAAGTTAAAACCTGTCCATTTTATACCATAAGAGTTTCTACATTTTTCTAGAATTTGAATTTTATATTAGAAATATTGTTTTTATTTTACCATTTTCTCAACTTTAAAATGTTACCAACACAAGAAGTACCAAATTAAATAATGAAAATTCTTTAACTCTGATCTTTTATGACTAAAAATTGGGTCAACTATAACCACAGCATATTGGCTATTACAGAATAAGCATGATTAAATGATGAATTTAAAGCAAAGTTGCAAATCTATCAGCAAAGTTAAGTTGTAATCTACCAGCAGTAATCAAATTACTTTTGTATAGAAAACAAATGATGCTTGAATTATGAAATTGGCTTCTTTTGTATCTTCGCTTTTGTTTTTATTGCTTTTACATGTGATTTTCTTTTAATTTTACATATGTCTTTTTGTTTTTTTTTTTTGTTTTTTTTTCTATAAATCATTAAGCATTTTATACTGTTTATATTTCTGCCCGATAGATTATTGAATGAATTTTAACAATTTTAAAACATGTTCTAATTTCTTTTCCAGGTGATATTTCTGCAGAAGAACTTTTTAACATGTTTTTTGGTGGTGGATTTCCATCAGGTAATATTCGTTTTCTGTTTCTATTACTGATTAATTTTCCTTTTAGTTCTCTATGATAACTAAACTTAAATCTATTTCTATAAAACAGATGTCTGTCTGTGTGTGTGTGTGTGTGTGTGTGTGTGTGCACGCGCTATTTATGCACATCCATATTTCTCTACCAATTTCAATGTAATTGTACACACATGTTGCAAGGTAGGTCAAAACCAACTTTTCAATCAATATCAAAAATTGATAAAACTGAAGGTGGGTACAACTTTTTGCAAAAACCAAGGCAAAGTTACACGCGAACAAAATTTTTACTGGATGAGCTGATGTTCTTTGCACTTAATGCGAAACATCTGCTCATGTTGCGAGGATAACGTAGAGTACTTGATAGTTTTCCTGCAACATTGGCTTCACATAAGAAATTGCAAAAAACTGAAAGGATCGGGGTTTTTGTACTACTTAAAATAAAATCTTGAATAATTTCCTTTTTCTTTTTTCTTTATCTGATTTTGTTCAAACATGTTGCAAAAAATTTGCCATCATGCAAGAAATTAGTGTGCTTTTAGTCCTGCTCACTTCCCCACAAATAACGAAAGACCAAGAAAAAATCTGTTCAAAAAGCCCATTTTTTGGCCATAACTCAACAGTTTTTCATCCAATGCTTTCCAAATTTGCCATGTAAATAACATGACGCACGAATTGTCTTGTGGATGTTTGTCTTAGATTATTTCAGTTAAGTAGATGAAATCTGCGACAAACTAGGTCCAAAATTGGCTTTTGCCATTAAGGTAATAGTTTCTTCATATGATTCCATCCTAAATTGGCATTCAAACAACCTTTGATGAAAAGATTGTTTGGGAAGGATTATTGAAGCATTAAAAGGGAAAATTTCCCAAAGAACCTCTTATTAACCCCAGCTTTATGGTAAATGTGCAAAGGAGGTTGGTGGGGGCGTTCATGCGTTTGCACTTGGAGTTGAATCAAGATCTAACACTTCATCCCTGTTTTCGTTTGATTATTAGATTTGTGAGCAATACCATATTATTTACAGTATTTACATTAGTCGGACTATTGTCCTCATCTTTGTCGCCATATTTGTCACAACGTTTCGGCCGTTGTACGCTCCGGCCTTCTTCAGGTGGTTGGAATTTCGAACCGAACCCTTTATTTCGATCACTGGGGTAGACTGTTCTAGTTCCACGAGCCATGTTTGATGGATGTCAGTTATCAGTTATCTCCTGGTAATTTTCCATATTATTTGAAAGTGATTATGGCTATAGGAAATTTACTGAATATCTAAAACATTGAAACAATTTAACCTTGATCACACAAGGTTTTATTGATAGAATTCCTTTATTAAGAAAAATCAAACACTTGTGAAGGACATACCATAAAAAAGATGAGGGATTGGGGAGTAGCTTAGTATACCAACGGGTGATGCAGGGACACAGGCAGACATTTCTAGAAAGGGTGTGTGGTTATATGATTGCAGCTATGTACACCCAAGCAATGCCTGGTACCTTGGCTAGTAGAATATAAATTATTTAAATTGATATATTTTTTTAAAGTAATTTTGTTTGCCTTTTAAGTTTGGAAATTAATTTGTTCTTTCGATTGTTACTCTTTACATACTTGTGTATAAACTGACTTCATCTATAATATGACCTCTGAATTTTTTGGTATGAATTTTAACCTCTCCAGAAATAATTTACTTGTGTATAGTGTAACCAAT
This sequence comes from Acanthosepion esculentum, assembly GCA_964036315.1. Lineage (NCBI taxonomy): Eukaryota > Metazoa > Mollusca > Cephalopoda > Sepiida > Sepiidae > Acanthosepion > Acanthosepion esculentum. The sequence goes on along the minus strand of OZ038513.1, from coordinate 69,438,117 downwards.
CACCAAAAATTAATGATTTTTAAATTCTTCAAAAAAGTTACCTGTCTATAGTGACCCCCCACCACCACCGCACACACATTTATTTTTTGGGGTTAAAAAACTAATTGTTTGTTATAACAAAAAGAAACAAAAAAAATTAATGAAATCTGCTAGATTTTTATATATATATATATATATATATATATATATATATATATATATATATATATATATAAACTCCAAAACACATAAAAATATCATCTTTAAATTTAAAATTCCCAGCATCGCTCCTTCATGTGCATGTGTAGTCACATCAACGTAAACATAAACTTAGTCTGATGAAATTCTAAAGGATGAAACACTTCACACAAAAACTTTTTCCACTTTATCATCCTTTTTTTTGCCCCCCCACTAAAATTCTTATGTGTATATAAAAGAAAATTATATATTGTTATCCCACACACATATATATTTTTTGTTTGTGTGTTTTGTTTTTTTTTTATTACTACATGCAAGTTTACAAAATTAATTTTGATAGCTGTACAATAAAAATAATTCAGTCAACAATAAAGTTGGGAATTTAATTATCCCACTGTATCTGATGCTGGAGCAAAGGTGTCATTTTGAAATGTTGCAAACAAACTGAATATGGTTCCTGAAATAAGTTATCTTCCAATTTAAATAAGAGAAATATAGAATTAACCTTTTTTTAATATAAAAAAAAGATTGCTGCAATGAATTTAAAGATTCCTGTTTAATAATTCTAAATAACTTCAAATTTTGTAAAAGTAGTTTATATTAGATGTTAATATTTTTTTTTACATTTTATTTGTATTTTTTTGCATTCTTTTATCAAATGCATGAAATAATTGTAAAATCTATTCAAATTAATATTTGTGTACTTGACATTTTATGCTTAGATAAGTCATTGGTAGCAACAGTGAATCATAGTAACCTTACTCTCTTACGTCAGCAGTTATTGCAAAAATGCAATGTGAAGTTGATAAATTGATTACACATTATCTGAACAAATACGTTTGCATTTGATTTTTTTTATTTATTTATTTATTTTTTTTTTTTTTTTTTTTAAATCCCTATTTATTTGGGGGTAATAGTGATAAGTTTTTTTTTTTTTTGTGGCTTGGATTGAGAAATCAGTCTAGTTTGTTACACTTACTTCCACTCAAATACCCTTGGGAAAGGTATGAATCCATTTTTCTCCCCATGGCTATGGGTAAATAGCAGGACAGACCTATAGACCCTATAGCCTTGGTTTGCAACCAGTCTAAGAGAAAGAAAATTCTGAATTCAAACCAGCCTGGAGAGGGTTGTGCTCTGTCTGACTATCTTGCCCATAACACACCACTGCTGTTACAGCTGTGATACATGTGGTGCCCTTACAACCCTAATGCGTTATGGCAATGTTAATATTGACCATTCCCCTACAAGCAAACATTTAGCATTCATTGACTGGGTAGCCAGTACTGCTTTCATGTTAACATCTTGATTATGTCATTATTTTCTCTTTAAATGTGCTATCCATTTCAGTTGTTGCTGCTGTTAGTAGTTCTCAAGTGTTGTGGTTTCAGTTATTTGGTACATTCTTCAATGTTCGAAGAAGGATGATCTTTGCCAAGACTCTTAGGCTTCACTCACTCAAAGCCATTTTTAATCATTGATCTTAGAAAGCAGTTGTATACAGCTGACAGTTTAGATATTTCTGAACAGGTTTGGCACCATGCATGATGTCTATATGAAAGTCTTGATCTGACACATGACTTGTGATTATGATTAAATCTTTTCTATTTACCTTTTAAACTAGAAATTGCTTATTTTAAATTACTGAAATCAAGGCAGCATATTTCATCACTTGTTGAGAAAAAAAATAGTTTTCATGGAGCAGTGACTATGAAATTTTATTACATATAACTTGGGTTGAACTGTCTGAAGGGTTTGTTTGTTTAGTGGCATATCAACTCCTTATTTAAATTTAATTTTCTTGGGAGCATTAGTAATTTCATTTACAAAAATATGTTGCTAGTAATTTGTGTTGTTTTTGTTTTTGTTTTTTCAAAAATGTATTGTTGGTATTTTTACTATGAAAATGTATTTCATAGTGTTTTGACCCCTAGTTTACAGGTTAACTATTTGCCCATAGTTGGGACCCTAACAGGTGCTACCAGCCCAGGTTAGGTGGACCTGGGAACAACAGGAATTAAGTGGTCTCAAAACCTCCTGATCAAAGGCCTTGCTGCCAGATGTAGTTTATCATCATGCCCAGGACATAACTTTCTGTCTGAATTTCTGGAATGAGGAGTTAACATTATTTAAACTAGTTACATGCAGGCTATTGTCCTCATCTTTGTTGTTGTTATCACAATGTTTTGGTTGTTGTGCCCTCTGGCTTACATTGGGTGTATATCGATCCGGTTAACCTACGAGGAATTCTGAACTGAACACTTTATTTAATCTACAGGGGTAGACTGTTCTTGTTCCACTGCCCATGTCTATGGATATCTCGTTTAGTTTTTTATTTTTAGTACAGCTCAGTTATTGCTTGTCCTGTTTCCACTGAGTTCAATTATACACTTGAACTCACAATTACTATATCACCAAATTCACGAACCAGTGGAAGGTACAACAGCCAAAATGTTGTGATAACAAAGATGAGGCCAATAGTCTGCATATAAATATTGGGTCAAACTGTTCAAAACATACATTATGCATATTTTAGTATAAATTAATACTTTTAGATTATACCGGTTTCTACAAACGGACATAAGTATTTTAATGAAGTAGATTTTTGCTGACATAAATTATTTAAAGACTTCTTACAGAAACTTTTTTTTTTCTCTCTCCAGGCAATGTATATGTACATCGGCGAAATCAGAATGGACATTTTCAAAGACATTCTCATTCAGAAGTAAGTATTAATTATTTATTTTTCATATTCTTCTATTAAATTATTTGAATGTTTCTATTTCAATTTTTTTTATTTTTTTATCTAGAGCATCTGGAACTTGAGTTATGTTTCTCTCCTTGAATGTTATAGATTTGACATAAAAAAAAAAATGAATACATTTTTGTAAAACTGGCAACAATTTCGTTTCTAGAAAAATTTATGAAAATCCACCCTGGAAACCTGTTTTTAGACTCTATTTTTTATGCTGTATGTGGAGTGAAAAAAATTTGTGCATATGCTATGTAAAGGTTGTTCATGAAACCTTGTAAAATTATGATTATTTAATTGAGTAAATACACAGATTAATAATATCAAATTCTGCTTATAGTGTAAACCGAGGGTTTTTTGGGGGTTTTTTCCCCTAATTTTTTCTTGTATTTATGAAAACAAATAATAAAACCAAACCTGCACTTTCAATACACTGAAATTTACATTTCAGTATTCAGTAGTAATTATTTTAAATTAATTTTATACAGACTGCAGCAGAAATACCTCCCACATAATGGTTAGACATTAGTGGCAATGGTGTCTTCATCTAGCTGATGTCTTACCATGATCATGAGTCCCATAACTCATCAGTTGTAGGGGCATCACATGTACTGCAGCCGTAGCAGAAGTGGTGTGTCTTGGGCAAGATAGCCTGACGGAGCCTAATATTCTCTAGGCTGGTTTGAATTCAGTTTCCTTCTCTTAGATTGTTTGCAACCCAAGGCTATAGAACCCAGTCTATCCTTTTATTACCCATAGCTGTGGGGAGGGGGTGAGAAGAGATGAATTCATACTTTTCCCAAGGCTATTAGACTAATGGACTCCACTGGAATTTGAACTCGGCACTACGATTTTTCAATCTGAGCCACAATCCATTACTCCATTGTGCCTCCACCTTAACATTATATGGGGGGTATCTTTGCCACACCCTGTAATATATTTTAATGACCTTTTAATAATTCACAAATGTCCAGGTATTTTAATGACCTTTTAATGTCCAGGTATTTTAATGACCTTTTAATAATTCACAAATGTCCAGGTATTTAGATTTTGAATTCAGTTTTTCTAATATTAGATTGTTTTGATAGATTCATTTTTCACGGCTTATCAACCCATTGCAGGTTATATAAAGTCAGAAAATATTTTTAGATTATAACGGCTTTTTAAATTAAAATTTTTTTTTTTTTTTTTAAATTAATCTATAGCTGTGGAGGGTGAATATATGGATTCATACCTTTCCTAATGGTATTTGCATATAAGTGAATATAATGAATCCAAGAGGAATTGGAACTTGGCTCTCTGATTAACAATTCCAAGCCATTATCCATTACAACAACTGATATTCCCAAATGGTCACCCATCTAGGTACTGACCAGGCTTGACGTTTCTTAATTTCGGTGAATGTTTGGGAACCAGTGTTTCAACGTCATGTGGCCATAAGCCTTTCTAATATTAGAATATCTTTAATGATTAGTATATTCTTTTGTCTTGCCATATTTTCATCTCTTTACTGCTAAATCTGGTTAGTTTTAATACAAATACCAGTATTATACAAGTTTGAAACTTGTTTTTAAATGTTAATTCAAGTTTCAGTATATATTTATCAGAGAAGTCAGTTCTCTAAAAAATTTAAAAATTTTGTTTAATTACCAAATCTTATTTACATTATTCGAACTGTTATCCTCATCTTCATTGCCATATTCACAGCATTTCAGCCGTTGTACACTCCAGCCTTCTTCAGGTGATTCAAATTTCAAACTGAACCCTTTATTTCATCCACAAGGGTAGATTGTTCTAATTCCACATGCCATCTACCCTGGTGGATGAAATAAAGGGTTTGGTTCAAAATTCCAATCACCTGAAGAAGGCCGGAGAGTACAACATCCAAAACATTGTGAATATGGCAATGAAGATGAGAATAACAGTCCAAATAATGTAAATAATCATAATACCTCATCTCAGAGATATAGACAGATATCAAATCTTTTTTTTTTTTTCTTGTTTCATCAACTTATAAGAAAATGCATAAAATTTAAACTATTTCCATATTTTGATAGTAATATTAATAAATTTAAGCTGGAAAAATATTGATATATTCTGTTTTTTAATAAAGTGATAAAAAAACATTACTTTTGCATAAATGATTAAAAAAAAAAAAGTACAACGTAAGACATCAGAAAATAATTAATTAGTAATTTGACAGATTTGAAATATATTCATTAATTTTTATCAAATACAGGATGCATCAGAAAACCTCCCATGTAATGGTAAGACATTAGCTAGATGAAGACACTATTGCCATGAATGTTTTACCATTATGTGGGAGGTATTTATGCTTATCCTGTATAAACCAATTTTTAGGACCTCATAACATAGTTGGAATGGTATAGATAAAAAACAAAGTAGAAACTTCAATTGTTCCCTAAAATTGGAAATATTAGTAATATTTTTATAAATTCAAGTAAAACTAAAACCATCAGACTTTCTTGAGAGTTCCAATTTTGTTCATGTAACATCAAGTGATAATAGTCTGTAAAAATGGAATTGGCATTTAGATTTCAAATTCTGGCTGAGATAGTTTAACTTCACATTTCTACTTTTGGGAAAGGCATGTATTTTTTTTTCTCTTCTCACTCACCATGGCTTAAGTGGTAGAATAGACTGAACTCTTTAACCTGGGTTGGCAATCAATGTAGGAGAAGGCAATGAAAAAATCCTCCACTATCTTATGAAAAATCATGGCAATTCACCATTTACTGATATCAAAGAAAAAGAAGCTGTGGAGAGCCTTGACAACCAATGTCTTAAAGGGATGTGGCACTGAAGGAGATAAGATTCCAATAAAATCTTGAGATGTTATAACTTCTTTAAGCTGATAAACATTTTAAATAATAGAATTAATTATTAGAGTTGTTAGATCTTAATTGTTAATTCTATTTGTCAAGTGTTAAACACTTGACAAATAGAATTAATTATAATATAAATGTCACCAAATTGTAACCTAACTGACAAGTTTTCAAAGACTCACTTAGCATACATTAGTACAATTGTTATTTGTTGACATTTTTAAAAGCCTATTTTATGCATATTCTGAGTTTGTTTTTAAAATGGTAGTCTGGTGTTTTTTTTTGTTTTTATTCTCTCCTCGAACCTTGGTTAAAATTTTCTACAGAATGTTAATTTTTGTGTTTATTTAGATTAATGTAATTAGATTCTTAATTTAATTCTTTTATTTCATTTTTTTTTTTATTTTAGTTGTACATGACATCTTAGTCAGTTTCCTTATAAAAATTTAAAAGTAAAGTTTTCTGTGTCATGTCCAAAAGAATGAACGAATATTTTATTTATGCATGTTGCATTTTTGTTTTTGCAATCAAAAATCTATCTTTTTATATATATATAAAAAAAAATGTTACATTACTCATAAAAGAAAAAAAATAATGTTTTTGCTTTAAGTTGTTTACTTGAGTTCTGGGCTAGAAATTTTGCTACTACTATTTTCAACAGAGAGTCGCTCCATCAAAGCCTAAGCCTAAGCCTAAGCCCTCTACCTGCAAAACCTCCTTCTTCAGTACTACCAGAAATGAAAGGAAAGAGAAAGTCCCCTCTCTCAGTGCTGCCGCTGGTATCCGTAGAGCCTTCTTTCTACGCGCATTGGCGGTAAGCATTTTGTGTTAGACAAGAGGGGACTTTTCTTATTTTTAAAAAAAAAGTGTTGTTGGTTTTGTTATTTTTTGCCATTAGTATATTTCCCTCTTTGTTTAATTAGTTTGGTTATTACTGCATGATAATATCTCTAATCACTACAACAATCTTCATCATCCAAACTTTCCTCTTACCATCTCTTTTTGATGTCAGGTGTAGTATTTCTATAGTCAGTTTTATTCTATTATTTTTTAAACTTTTCTTCTATCAAATAAACTCTTTTTATTTCTACCAAGTCAAGTTCTACACGGTATAATAAAATATGAATCTTACACAAAATAAAACCAGATATCCTTTTGGTTTCAAAACTTCTGCGCACCCCTTTTGATAAAGACTTGTTTTATGAATTTTGTAAATCTTCAGGTAGTATAGATATATCCAAATAATTCATTTATAATACAACCATTATTTTTTTTTTTTTTGTATTTTATCATGAATCCATATTTTATGTGAATACAATATTCTGAGAGCCTAATCAAAGAGTATCAGGACTGTTGCTACAGTAACAGAGCTAAAGTATGTAGAGTGAAACCACTTGACACATATTGGCCTTGAAATGTTCTGCATACATGCTAGGTTATAACATTCTCACTCACTTGCATTGTTTATAGCAGTGCTTGGAAGGAAAGTGTGTAGAGAGTGGTTATCTCGCCACATTACAAAAGTTTCATCAGTGACCATGGCTTGTGCAGCAGTTCTTGTTCAAGGACAACATTCCCGCCATATTCCCCAGATATCACTCCTTGTGACTTTTTCTTCTTAGGAAATCAGATCCCACTTGAAAGCAACAAGATTTCAAGGAATTTCAAGAGAATGCAATGAGACAGCTGCTTGCTATCCCCCCCCCCCAAAAAAAAACAAGCAGTTCCAGGAATGCTTCCATCAATGGAAACTATACTGGATAAACTGTGTGACTTCTGAAGGGAACTACTTCAAAGGAGATTAAATGCCAAATTAACATGTGTTGTAGTTTTCTTTTTATGGCACCTGTCCCAATACTTTTTGATCAGATAAATAAATAAATAAATGGTTTCTATTTGGCATACGCTGCATAATTTTATTATCATAGATCTCAAACATATCAAGAATCAGTCTTATTGAAATATATTTATGTTAATATCTTAATAGAGTCACCAACCTTTGAACTCCTGTTAGAGAAAGCTGAAATACGAGAAATATACTTGAAATTCCCAACAATTTATCAGTATTATGTTTCAGTTTTATCCATTTTCAGTTTTCAATGTTTCTAGGCATAATTTGAACATTTACACTTTACATTGTGTATTATGACTTTCTGCTTAAAATACTAAAAAGTAATTTTAAAGTAGCATTTAAATAGTATAGATAATATGTACATGAGAATAATTGTGCTTTAGCATAGAAAAATGATGTCATGTCTTCAGTTTACTAGGATAGAAAAAAGAGCTATAGTTCAACATGTTAAAATAAAGAATAAAAGAGAGAGAGGAAAAGAAAAGATCCTGTCTTGGATGAAGACCTTTGATCTTTTATGCATGATTTGTCATTTGTATTTTTGTAACTACCATTTCTGCTTAGATTACTGATATCTCCAGTGCTTCAGAAATTTTAGTACATTTGGTCTTTATTATACATAAAAGAAATATGATTTTAAGATATAGTTGACTTAAATTTATTAATTTCCAATTAAAGACAAATATGTAGGGATGGCTATTGAAAAAGAAAATTGTGGACAATTTTAAGATTTTCAAAAAAATTCTCATGATGTTTATATAATTCTGTCAAATATTAACAGTATTGAATCAGATAATTGTCATGGTTTTGTATTATGATTAATTTTTTTTTTCACCCCCAAGCAAGACAATAATAACACTAAGACAAAAGTGGTTACTGAGAGTTAAAGAAAATAAGATATTACTTAGGAGATAGGACAATAAAAGAACAGGTAGACGGAAGATGGTGATTGATATTATATTTAAATTTTTGAAGATCATACATAGCAATGAAGCAAGAAACTAAAAGAGATTCACAGATGAGAAGTGAAAGAAATTATTAGAATAGAACTTAGTTTATATCTAGCTATTTCAACAGTAAAACAATGACACCTATTTGCAAGTATTTATAGAAAAGACACAGTGTAGTCGCATCACAGCAGTGGATAAAAAAGTGATTTAGATACCATTTTGTATATTTTTCTATAATTTGTGTATAGTGTTGAGTTAAAACAAAGAAGGAAAAAAAAGAAATAGACCCACAATATTGACTTCATCAAAGCTGTCATTTCACCAAATCATATGCAACTCTGGTCTTAAGTAATGTACCAAAAACTAAATGGAACTTCTAAGAACATTTGATAATGTTCAACCATTGTGCCTGCAAAAAAAATGTTGTGTCAAAATGATAATTATTCCTTTGACACTGCTATTACTGTACACGCTTTAGGCTCCCTCGGCAATGTTTATTTACAAGATTATAAAAATATGTGAACTACGTACAATGTGATATTTATTATTTTACATTCTACACATACATGAGATATTTATTATTTACCATTTTATAAAGAATAATTTTGAAAAGAAATCTTTTTATTCAAAAATTTGTTAAAACAATTACAAAATTATCAAAATATATAAACCAACTACAATGCAAAATTTATTATTTATCATTTTATAAATAACTATCAAGACAAGTTTTTTGTTTTTTTTTTATTCATCTGAAATTAAAATATTTGGATCAGAGGAAGAGATGCTCTCAATGTATTTTAGTGAATTTATATGGTGAGAACAAATGAAAGAAATGTTTTTTTTTTTGTAATTACGGTTACTTGTTATATGTTTATTTAGATTTTCTTGTTCGGATATTTTTATAAGTTTATGAATAAAAAAAATTTTATAAAATGGTAAGTAATAAATCATTATAAAATGGTAAATAATAGATATTTCATTATAGTCGGTTCACATATTTTATAATCTTGTAAATATAAAATTATTCTTGTAAATAAGCAATCTAATAAATAGTATTTAATGACGTTGTTGTCAATTCTCAAGAATAAAGAAAATTCTAATCATTGCTTTTGAAAAACAATAAAGATTACTAAAAAGCGTATACTTTAATAGTGATGTCCAGGGAATAACCGTCTTATTGACATACCATTATTTTGCAGGCATGAAGAGTAATCATTGGTGAACATGTAGATTTCTTTTGTCAATTTCTATGTTCCTATGGATGCCTTGCCATGCAGTATTGATTAGCAAGTTTGTTTTGTAGATTGTTTTTACAGTGTGCTGCACACTTATGGCCTTATGCCAGATTAGCATAGGTTAGTAAATACTCCTACTTAATTATTAAAATCTGTATGGTTAATAAAACAGCTTTCTCGTTCTTTCTTTTTATGCCATGTCTTTTCAGACTATAGAAAATCCTTGCCCTTCACAGATTCCTATTTTTTATCTTGAGAAATGTAGTGGAATGGATTTTTTCAATGCCTTTTTTCCGTAGTTTTGCATTCAAGGGAGCTCTTCTTCTAGGCTCCCACTCAAAGCTAGAGAGTTCAGTCCACACTATTTAACCCTTGGAGGGGAGAGTATAGTCATACCTTTCTTAAATGCATAGTATGAAGTGAACACAATATACTAAGCTTGGATTTGAACTCTCTTTGCTATTCCACTTGTCGATAGCAGTCATGCTACCTGTATATCTTTTATATCTATAGTAATAACATTTTTACAGTTAAACAACTGGGATTATATAGTTTTCAGTTAATGAAACATTTTCTGTTTGTATTAATATAAATTTAAAAGTAACAAATCTTGATTAACTATTAGGGAAAAATAACTTAGTCTTAAAGGATTCAGGAAGCATGCATTTTTAATTTTAACACTTGAATTTTGATTCTTTTGCTATTTTCAACAATAAGGTTTTCATTTTGCATGTTTGGCCTCTTACTAATACTACTACTACTACTACTTAAAAAAAAAAAAGCAGATTTCATATTTATTGCTAATTTTGTCATATTAACATAAATTTTAAGCAGAAACTTAGATTTATTTCTTAGTACTAACTTGAAAATTAGTAATTGCTTTTTAATTTTAGGATGAACACCTACTTTATTAAAATTATTTAAATGTATTTATTGTTTACTTTTATGGACACATTTGTTATAGTTTAAATTGATTTTTATTATTATAATTATTATTATTATTATTATTCTTTGAACTGTAAAATGATTTCTTTCCACCTGAGGTCTTAAGAAACAATTCCCAAGATATTAATACAAAATTCCGTTGACACATAACATAAAAATTTTAATCTTCTCCGACTTAAAAACAAATATAAATATATCAAGGCAATCCTTATACCAGGCCTGGCAACCATGCGACTGGGGTCCACGACTGGGGGTGAACATGTGGAGGTCTAAATTACTACTAAATAACAATTCCCGAGAAGATATTTTTAGCAAGGAACCTGTTAGTAATGTCCAGTAAGTAGTTAATTAACAACTATAATATTAGGAAGCATCTTACAATTATTGACTTATTTCCATAAATGCAAATGTACAAAGAAAGAACAAAAATACCATAAAATAACTAAATGCACAAAAATCACTTTATTCACCATAAATTAGACATTTTTAGATAATATTGCAAAAATAATGAGTTAATTTGTTTATGCTAATTGATTACGGAATCTATAATTGTATAATACAATCAGAAAACAATTTCAGCATTTTACAAAATCATGTATCAACAAAAGTCTGAAAATACTTTACAAAAAAATGGGAATTTCAGAGAAACGATAATTTTGATAAGCTTTACAAAATTTGTGATTACATGTACAGCTTCTTTCACAGAAGATGAAATTACTTATTTTGCTATGATGCAATAATATATATTACCAGTACACATAATTTTAAAAATTTAAATCAATTTACATTAAGAAGAACACAATTAACAGAATAATTTGGGGAGTTAACCAATCAAATATATATAAAAAGAGGGAAAATTGAAAATAAAAAATATCTGGTATCCAGTGGAATTATTATATTACCATAATCTATTTCTTTCAGAACTTTTCATGTTCTTGAAAATAAAAACTAATATTATTAAATATTTCTTCTTCTGTGGGACAATCTTTTCTTTTAACATAACCTGCAATATACAAAAGTGACATTTTAATATCTTTTGGGATCTTAGTTTCAAGTTCTGGTAAGTTATCAAATGTTTGACATCACATTTCATCCTGCAAATGTCCACATTTTGAGCAGTTATGGCCTGGATTAAAGTTGTATTTTTTGATTTCAACATTTAAGTTAAGTAGTTTAGTTGTTTTGTTTTTTTTTGTTTGTTTTTTTTTTTTTTTTTCAATATTTAAATTTTTCAATGACATTTTGAACTGTTATAACTTTGTCTTAATTTTTCAATTTTCATTTTCTGTGGTAAATTCACCAAGCATAACAAAATTAAACCCACTGTTTAGCAAATATCTACAAACATCAATTAAGTCATTGCATGTATGTTCAATCATTAAACTAGTATCTCTTGTTAATGATTTCTTTTTTTTCTTGATTTCCTCCTTTTTGTCATTTTCCCAGAATTAGAAAGAAATAACAGAAGTTCATCATCTAAATCTGATATCACTTTTTTCAGTGGGTCATTTTTCTTAGTATCACCATATATTTCTTTGACACAGATAATTTTCCAAAGTTTTAACCTTTTCAAAATTGTCTCTTTTTTTTTTCTCCCCACCCCCCTGATAATCAATAAATCTTAATTAAACTATGCATATAATATATTTATTCATTAAAAAAAAAAAAATTTATTAAATGAATTACAATCCCTTTGATAAAAAATTTTTGAATCTGGAATAAAGATATTAATTAAAATGTGAAAAAGTAAGTGAACCCTTACATTTAATATTTGGTGACTCCTCCTCTTGAGGTCACGACGATATATACATCAAAGGAAAAACTCACTACATCATTAAAGAGTTTGGTAGTAATTTATTTCAGACAAGCAACTGCCTCATAAGACTGGAGTTATAAAGTGGTTTCCGGATGATTTAAGCCATTTTATAACTCGGGTCTGATGAGGCAGTTGTTTGTCTGAAATAAATTATTTCCAAACTCTTGAATAATGTATTGAGCTTTACCTTTGATGTATATCATATTGCTCTGTATTTTGATACATTGAACTCTCTTCATGGATCTTTCTTTTTAATATTTTATACTAAAAAGACCTATTTAGATTATACTTACCTTTTATGGATTTGAGATATATAAATCAGCAATTTGTTAATTTCTTTAATCTTTAATAATAAAAATAAAAATGAGCTGAATTCATTTTAAAGTAAAATGCGATTAACATTAAAGTATTTGAATAAAATGTCACTAATGCTAGTATTTGTTTCATGAATTTGAAAAATGGTTTGTGTTCATTTGAATTTAATCTAAAATATTTTTAGGGATAGCCAAACCCTTTACTCTTTACATTTTGTGAGACCTGAATAAAATCTATATTCCAAAAGAGGAGACTGCTGTCATGATTTTTACACGTTAGTCTTTATTAAAAGCAACAAAACAACAGATTATTCACTGTTTATATAAGTAAAAAATGTAATAGTAAAAGGTTTTGTTTAATGGAGCATCATCAAACATCATTTTTTTTTTTTTTTTACTCATGTCTTTCATCCTAATTTCAGTTGCTTTCCATTGCAATTACATTGATTCTGCAACTGGGAGTAAACAGTATGAATAAGAACTGTAAAATAAGCATCACATCTTATTAATGTGTGTGTATATGTACCTGCAAAGAAACGAGATACCTAAGGTATCACATGCATTTAAAAATCTTTATGGAAGATTTTATTTTAATTTTAAATTCAAGCTAATAGATTAAATTTAACATTTCCAATAAGCAAATTTTTTGGGGGGGGGGGGGATTGCTGATTTTTGTCATATATATGTACTCTTGTAAACACACCCCACCACACCCATTTTTAAACTGTGAATCTGTCTCCTGATCTGTGCATTCAAGAATCTTGATAAAAAAACATGGCTTCAGAGTTTGGACCTCCATTCCACTTGAAAAGGAAGCCACCCTATAGGCATA
>OZ038513.1:69246898-69419398 GCA_964036315.1 Acanthosepion esculentum | reverse complement strand
TCAAAGTGCTAATTTTGAATTCCAGTCGAGTTTGTTAGATTCATTTATACACAAATACTCTTGGAAAAGGTATGAATCCATCTCTTCCCCCACCCCCCCAACTATAGGTTGAATAGCAGGACAAACTGGGTTCTTTTTTCTTTGGTTAACAACTAGTCTACTGCAGAAAGAAATGGCAACCTACTGTGGAAAAAAAAATCTACTTGTCAGTCATGTATCGAAAGATACATGACCGCCCAAGCGTATCCCGTATGACACTTAACTGACTGACTAAAACAAAAATATCGACTTTGGGTAACTGCTGACTTGTGTAACTAAAAGAGAGAGAATTTTATACAGCTTTTTATCTACATTTTAATTGTTAGTAGAACTATTTCCAAACAAGTGCTATAAGTGAATAGCTCTCAGCTTGACCCATTTCTCAAAATATAGCTAAATATCACTCTTGCCCAAACATTAAATTACGTAAAATAAAACACACTGTCTAGAAACAAGATATAGGCTCCATATAGGACACACATCTATCACACACTCATAACTACTAAAGGGGGAGGAGGCCCCAATGTGCATGATATGCCAGGAAGGGGACACAGCCATATTATTTTTGTCCCAATGTAATCTTGAAGACCAGTAATAATCATTTTATAATTTATACCATTTCTTGTTGATCTTGGTTCTTTTTTTTCTGCTATTTCTCACAGTAAATACTTTTATTAATGAAGAGAATTTTTTGAATTTTTTAGAAATTGATGCAAAGTAGAAATTTAACAAATTTTAAGTTAAAGCTGAATAATTAACAATATGGAGACAGTCTCTGTCCATCCAAGAAGTGATTTAACCATTATCACTCTGTATATGACTTCATTTGCAGAAGAAAAGGGTTATCTGGCCACTGAAGGTGACTCTGATCCCAGAACAAATGTGTGTTTGCATTTCATAGTTGTGTTGTCATATCCTGCTATGGCAACATAAAACAACTTTGAGTGAAATTAACAATAAGGATACTGAAATTGAGAAGTCTTGAAAAAGAATGCAGTGAAAAAGGAAGTAATGCTAAAGGTTAAGAGACTGTGAGACATCTAGTTAGTCAGATTTTAGGGAGTGGTTCAAGCTGAGAGCTTTTCAGCAACCCCTTGTACTTTTTCAAATATTAAATTCAAAGATTCTTATAGAAGCTCTATTGATAATTACATTGTAAAACACAATCTAAATTATTTTTTAAATGTATTATTTTCAGGTTATTTCTCTGATAAGTATATCCTAATGCAGTTAAATATTAATTTTATTTTTATATAACTGATAAAAAAAAGTAGCTTGACTGACATATTTCCATGAGCCACATATTAAAGGTCAAAATTGCCTTAAATACTTACATAGTTTTTGTTTTATTTACTGGTAAACACTACTTAAATATTCATTTTAATTCTGCATACAAAATCATTTTTAATTATGATTTGGTTTCTTTCTTGTAGTGAAATTAACATGCAAATGTAACATGTTGCTATATTGAAATTTAGGTCACTTTGAAATGCTTTCCTATTACACTTAAGATCATGTGTTTTTTTTCCTTTTTCCTCAATGGAGAAGAATTTTTATGTGTGTGGAATTTGCAATAATTGAAGGTATTTTTCAAAAATTATGTAGAATAGGATCATTGCCATTAAATGCTGTTGTTTTTAAAACAGGTATAAATATTCCTAGAAATAATGTCTGTCTGTATGCTTATCATAATTTTTTTTTTTTTTTTGATATATAGATAAAACATACAGTGTTTTGATAACTGAATCTTAATTTTATTTGTAATATACTAAGTGTGAAAAAGAAAGTTCCTTGTATGTTTATCAGAATTTACAAAAAAATCTCTTGTTTATGATGTCATTGCTATTGTATATTTTAAATATATTGCATTATTAAATTTAGGATTTTCACACAAAATAATTTGAAGTTTATAGACAGATATTTGAGGTAATGACAAATGGATTATGTTGCAACATAACTGATGTATTTACACAAGATGATCTATATTTCTGTTTAAGTATAAATGCTATATTTTTTTTTTTATTTTTCAGAGTGGATATGGTTTACTTACCCAACTTGCCCCAGTTTTGATGTTGATATTCTTATCCCTTATGGGAAGTTTTCTTGTCCCAGATTCACCTTTTAGTTTACAGCACTCCGTGTAAGTTTCTTAATCATTTTCATTAGAAATTGTGATGGTACAGTTTGAATCGAGTTAAATAATTTTATTTGTTTTAAGTTTTAGATAAAATTTAAAATAACAATTTTTTAAATTTTTTAGAAAACTTGACTATTAAATTTGGCTAATAAATTTAACTATTAAATTTTAATTTAAAAAAATTTAAAAACTTTAAATGACAATTTGAAAACAATCTCATTATTTTAAAAAAAATATATTATTGACTTATTATATAATTCAGTATCAATTTTAATGAATAACTATTTTATTTTGTTCTCATTTTAGAATTACTACATTTATATTTTTTTGAACCAATTTACTTTCAATTTCTTTTTTATATTGAATGTTTTTCTTTTTCTTTTTAGAAAATATTCTACTGAAAGGTTAACAAATAACCTTAAAGTTCCGTATTTTGTGAAGGATGATTTTCATGTAGATTCCAAATATGATTTACGAAGAATAGAAAGACAAGTAGAAGAAGAATATGTTTCAAATCTTCGTACCAGTTGTTTCAAAGAAAAAAGCTATAGTAAGTATCCAGCCATTTTCCCACTCCT
Organism: Acanthosepion esculentum; assembly: GCA_964036315.1. Taxonomy (NCBI): domain Eukaryota; kingdom Metazoa; phylum Mollusca; class Cephalopoda; order Sepiida; family Sepiidae; genus Acanthosepion; species Acanthosepion esculentum. The sequence continues at coordinate 69,416,644 of OZ038513.1, read as the reverse complement.
TTGAAAGTTTAACATGTATCCTCTGTGGTGAAGAATTTGAATTTAAAAAAAATTTTTCCCCCATCTCTATAAACTTTAAACATTCTTAAATTTAGGTTTTTGGCTGAACTATTATTTAGTGCCTGAAGATAAATGTGAAAGTTGATTCAAGTTTGTTTTTTTGTTTTTTTTTGTTTGTTTTTTTTTTTGTTTTTTGTTTTTTCAACTAAATGTTCACTCAATACAAGGCCCAAGAGCCACTCAAGGTAGATGATTACTAAATGAGTTTATTGTATGGACCATAAAGTAAGTGCAGATTATGTATGATAATGGTTGAACCTAGACTCTAAGAGGATAAGATTGTAGTGTTTGGGGAAGTATCCTCTCAGGAGCCTGTTGCCTAAAGTAGCTTCTCTTGGGAAGAAGTTGTTTGAATGGAACTTCCTTCTTACCAATGGGATACAAAGGGAATGAGAATGGTAGTTTTGTTACAATACAACATAGTAGTAACGACAGATTAATCAAGTGCACTCAGACCTCTATAACCCATTTTCTTTGTACATTACAGTCTTCCATTATGGTTTGCATTTGCTTCTTTATAAGTTGGTTATGTACTTGGTTCCCAGAGTAAGTCACCCAAATCACTCACAACTATCTACTAGAGGATGAAGAACCCCCAATGTGTATAGGATGTCAAGAGAGACTATCAGTAAAACATGTATTGCTGGGTTGTTAGGACTTTTACCTGACTCAAGAAAGATATTACCAAGTAAGAGAATTCAACAAAATCCACTCTTCCAAAATAATGAACTTTCTAAAAGAAATAAGACTTTACTCAAAAAATATGAACATAATAGTATATAAATTAAATACATACACACACACATATATACCCCCCCCTCAAAGAAGGAAAGCCTTTTAAGCTGAATATTATTTTCAATCACATGATAAAGTTCAGATGTTCAGATCCACAAGATATGAACTAAATTTACATATGTTTTTGTTACATACACATTAATATTTAACTTGTGTTTTAATCCAATGCCCAGTAAATAATTATAAAGATTGAAATTTTTCTTTTTATATAAACCCTGATGAAAATGGAGTTCAGCTGACATATTTCCACGAGCCGCAGCATATTCAAAGTCAAAGAGCTGCATGTGGCTTGCAAGCCACAGTTTAGCCATCCCTGGCATAGATGAATATTAGACATGTGAAGATACAAGATAATTTTTTCTTTTTTCAGCCAAATGTATCATACCCAGTGAAGCAACTTTTCAAACAGCAGACCTAGCAATTTATTCAATGTAATCATTCCAATTCATATCAGTGAAAAACATTAGAACAACAAGGTGCAAAGAGTTACTCTCTTGATGATTAGCATAGAACTTATGGTTACATCTACCAATTTCAACTGTAAAATGGTACAATCTAGTTGCAAATCTAGTATTGGGCTTAAGTTCATGAAGTCATGATGCTTTAATCCAATGCCCTGTAAACCTGTAAATAATTATAAACCTTGAAATTTCTTATTTACCTTTTTATATTGTGATGAAAAAAGGAGCTCAGCCAACATATTTCCACGAGCCGCATATGAAAGGTCAAAGAGCCGCATATTAAAGGTCAAAGAGCCACATATTAAAGATCAAAGAGTTGCATGTGGCTTGCAAGCTGCCATTTGGCCACCCCTGATATATTGTTTGAAAATTTTGTAATATTTATATTTCAATTGCTATAGAAATCAGTGCTTGCAACTCTTCCTGAAATGACATAATTCTCCTATGCTTAGCCATTCAATGTCATTCATAATGATTGTGTAACATGATGTTCTTTCCTAACAACCATGTCATAGGCATCCAGTATTGGGTGAGAGATACACTATCTGAAATCACTGGAAGCAAAGATTTTGGTTTGGGTTTGCAATAGTTCACTGCTGTAGATGGCTTAAGTAGTTCAAAGAAAGTTGATTAATGGCATAATTAATTTATGATGTCACACACTGCCCACATTCACTTGGTAAGTTTGTGGTCGATCCCTATGGCCAGCCATGGAGTTGGTTGCCCTCAATCCCATACTGCCCATGTGTTTGCTTTAGATCACAAGATGAGTGAAGGCCGAGTTGTATACCCAACGTTGCTGATCTGTTAGCTTTGGTGAGATGATGCCACAAGCAACAAAGTAAGAGACAGCTGTGTAACACAACAACTTCATATCAAAAGTTCATACAGTGAATGTTCTACTCACTAAATTAACAACATGCAGATTTTCAGCCCCTTCCCTCTTAATACCCTGTGACACTATGTTTAGCCATGCTCGGTAAACAGGTACAAGGCTGAAGTCTGATTTCTTCCACTTTGTGATTTCTTTAGGCCAACTATTTGATTGTAATTGGTAGCCTGGAACAAGGCCGGAAGCTAAATTCTTTCACTCTGTGATTTCTTTGGGCCAACCCTTCAGTTGCATCTGGTAGTCTGGAATGAAGCTGGAGTCTAAGTTCTTTCTGCAGAAGTTGTGTGGGGTTTGGCAAAGCAGGTCTTGAACGAACTGGCAATGCACCTCTCTTGCAAACAGCACCTTGAACTGTTTGGTTCCTTCTTCTCTGTTTCTTGCTTCACTCATCTGTATTTATAGACCCTCGCACAGTGTGGGGCATGAGGTGGTTGGGGGCTCCTGGGGAAACCCCAACATCTATACAGAGCCTTTCATTGTCTGGTCTTGGGAAATTGATTGCCTGACCAAATTTGGGGAGATCCCTCCCCCAAAGAGGGGTGATGGCAGAATGTCAATCTACCTAACTCCTTCCATCTTATGTTGGTGCCTCTCACCGTCAACACCTGAAGGGTGCAGGAGATTCCTCCGCCTTCCTTGAAATTCTACCTGGCCCTCCACCTCTCTTTCCTTCTCCCAATCAAACTTGTTCCCAGAGGCTAGGTGTGGTCTAGCCCAACTTGCTAAATCCATTTATCATCCAAAAATTCTATCAGCACGGAATTCTTATCACATCCTTGTGGGCCGGTTACATCTGGGATTTGTCACCTGTCGCTTTCCCTCGCCAGCTCTTTGGTCAACAAGCGACAATAAGGGACAATTCTTTTGTTTTAATAAATTTTATCTCATCTTAGGCAGATGAACAAAAAAAAAAGTATAACCACAATTTCATTTCTGTCTTTCCGTTGTCTTATTAACTAATCAAATTTTGGCTAGAGACTTGTTTTTAGCTGTTGTGGGTGACCCCCTCCCTCATTACCCACTTCATTCAACAAGTGACCTACTCACGCTATTATCTTCTTCTCTTGTCGGCACTTGAAGTCGTTAAAATGTAATCTATACTTCTGTGCATGGTTGAGTGGACACTTAAGAAAATACCATCGCTTAAGTTGACCAAAAACAAATGGCTTCTACACTAGCCACTGTTGGCATTTGAACCCCGGAGTAGGGAAAGAAAAGAAAACAAATATCTTTTTCTTTCATTCTTCTGGTTTTTGTTATCAGTATACTTTCAGTCTATCGAAAAACATTGTTTTTCTTTCTTGTTTTCCATTTTATTTTGAAAGCTTTTTTTTTTTTCCAATTTACCAGCGCCTTCTTAACAGTGTCACAAATTTGGTTCAAAAAGTTAATCTTCTTTATCGTGGTAAATCTTTTCTTTACTAAGGTCTTATTATAATTAATATGCAATTTGGCGGAGCTTCTGATCCATCACTTCTCATCTCATTAAGAAGTTAACGAAATGTTATACACATTTTAATCTTTGAATTCTCCACATTAAAAACAGTTTTAATAAAGCAAGGGCAATACTGAAATTATGAATTCTGGAAGAAAAATATGACATGAAATAAAATAAACATAAAAGTAACTTTTTACTTTATTTAGGATTAAAGTAACTATTGTTATGCTGACTTATTTTGTCATAAATATACATTTTTTTGTGATTTTTTTTTTTTTTTTTTTTTTTTTTTTTATGAGTATCTAGAAAAAATTGACTCTTATAATACATGGTTTAGCAGCAGGGTTAGGATTAACGTTTTGTACACTTCATTTATAATATCTAAAAATATTGAATAAATTGAATTTAATTATGACATTAACATTCTTAATAAATAATTTTTCATTAATTTTGTAGAGTAAAATATGTTTACTCGTATTTTATGTTTTTTAATGGCAAACTAAAATTCAAGATCCTTTTTTAAAATAAAATAAAAAACTTCTAGAAAGAAAAACAAGTTAATAATAAAAATAAAAAATTTTTTATCAATATACTTGTTATGAATCAGAGAGTAAAATATTAAATTATGTAACTGTTGTAACGTAGGAAAAGGTTACTGAATAAGAATAACCAAAATAAAGGTTTGAAATGGAACGATAATATTTATAACAGGAACAACATACAAGATTTGCCAGCAGCATACAGTAAGTAATCAACTGCTAGTGGTGAGCTAGAAGTGAATCAAGGTGAACATACACACATACAGTATATTCTACTGTATTTATATGGATTGGGACATACCCATTATCATCCATTGGTGTGATATAACAGTAACAAATAATAGCATTTTTAAATACATTTTGCAGTGTATAAACAGAATAAAAGAAAGTCTTTGGAAGAAAAATCTGTTAAAAATGAAACATAACAAAACATTAAAATATACTCTCCGAGGAAAGACTTTATAACATTTGCAATAAGAAAGACTAGAAAAAAAATCACATGAATAAATTATTTCTATAATCAAGTAAAATTAAAATGTTACATTTTGGTATAAGAAGTGTAATCAAAATTCTTTTTTTTTTTTTTCACGCATTAGAAAGAAATACAGATTATGCAAAAATAAATAAAGTTGATCATGAATGTATTTGCTTTTATGAATAAAAATTTCATAGAGAAGAATTCCCCCGTTAGCGAGGCTTCAGAATATGCTGACTGCTCCCCTGCAAAGGGTAAAAGTCCCCCAAGGGGGCCACCTGTTTGCAATCGGCGGCAACCTGTGATATCTGGAGACAGGATTCTGGTAGCTGAACAGGTCATGACCCAGGTGAAAAGGGGTCATGAACTGCAACACTCCACCTTGCCTGGGCTAGACAGGCAGTCGGAGTGGCCCGATCCAAACAATCAAGCCCTAATCCAAATTGCATGTATACAAAACCGCTCCAAATCTATTCAATAATAGAAAATAGACCAAAAATATTTAAGTGAACATAAATGGAAAAATTTAGATTAGAAGCCAGTGGCAAAGGGTCAATCCGTATACGAGGAAAAAGTAACAATAATATGAAGTCAATACAAATGTTACCCTAAAATCTTGGATAGGGTTACTGAGGAACTCCTATACTCAGCACTACTACTACCTATACAGAGTATTATGTCTTGATATCTCTGACCATGTCAAGGCAAATGGGTTTCCCCCCTTAACAGGTCCCCTCATAGGGCTTCGAGGTGGGTGGGGAGCATGAACAAAGAAATAAACAATATATCCTGTATAGCAAATCTTAAAAATCTCAGGAAACCAAACATCGACCCAAGTCTACTCAGCAAAGTTACCAAGAGATGTCTTTCTGAGTCTGACTCAAATGAGGAAGACACAAATAATACATTCCCCGAATAAATAGTATTAGAATCAATAGAGGAAGCCCCATTAACAATGTTATCCCCATTCATCATAGAGAGGACAATATCCCCAAACTTCCAGGCTAAACCAATTAAAAAATGGAACACTCTTGATTCAAGTAGAAAAAAAAATCACATGCAGAAAAGCTGCTTTTTTGGACAAAGTTCTACAACATAAATCTTAAGACATACCCCCCGACCAAAATCTTAATACCTTCAAAGGAATAATCAAAAGTCCTGACTTAGCCAAATGTTCCCTAGAAGAAATTAAAAACAACCTAAAAGAACAAAAAGTCCAGGATGTTAAGAGAATATCTATGGAAAAAAAACAGACAAAACACAAATACATATATACTAACCTTCAATTCTACCAAAGCACCTACAGAAATTAAAGGTATATAAATATTAAAGTAGAAACCTAAATTTCCAGACCACTCCACTGTTTAAACTGCCATAAATTTGGCCCTTACAAAGATCACTGCACCAAGGCATCAAGATGCAGCAGCTATGAACACTAAGAACTCACATGCAATGAACAGGTGAGAGGTACCAATTGCGGAGAAGACCACCCTGCATATTCAACCCTCTGCAAAACTTGGATAAGGGAAAAATAAATAAATGAAATCAAATACACAAGAAAAATGACCTTTCCCGAATCGAGGAAAATCATGGAATTCTTTCCCAAAAAACCACAAACCAGTACTTATGCAAATATAACCGAAATACATCAACAAAAGGAAGAAAGCTCTGAAATGAAGGAAATCTCTACTCTAATCAAAGAATTAAGAACACTAATTGAATCTCTAAAAACCTCAATAGAATACACCCTAACTCTTCAAACAAAACAAGGAGATTATACCCAGGCAGAAAGCCCAAGCAGCCCAAAAATTGATACGATAAGGACAAAGAACACATAGAAAATAAACCAGCAAAGAAAGACCACCAAAGCAAATTAATTCATAGAAGAAGAAAAAATCCGAAACACAAAAATCAACCAACTAACTCCAGGAAACAATTGGTTCACACTACTGAAGGAAACTGCTTCAGGATCAACAGGAAACAAAGACAAATCTCTAAATAATAGTAATGCTGAAGAAAAGATAAAGAAAAAAGAACCACTGAGACCAAAAAATAGAAATAGATCAAATCAATGGCCTGCATCCGAAAATAGAACCAAAAGCAAAATACAAAACCTCCTCTGAATCAAAAAATATAACAGAAAACCAAAAGAAAGCCCTTCACCAAATAAGATGGAAACAGAGGACTCGCCTCTTAAAATAACAAGCAACACATAAACCAACAGGATCCACAAATTAACCCTCTTACAATAGTATAGCAGAGGGAACAAAAAAAAACCCCCTGTCCAACATAATGTGGGGGGGGAAAAAAAGACATATTTTGCAATGAAACTGCTAAGGTATTAAGGCAAACTATGAAGAAATTATAGTATAATGATAGACTATGAGCCAAATATAGTCTGCCTTCAAGAAACATACATTAAAGAATCGGATTATATTTCTTTTAAAGGATATGATACATATAGCAAAACCAACAGGTCAACGATAAGAAATAGACCAATTGGTGGCTCTTCAATTTTGATTAAAAAATTAATACCTTATGAGGTACTTCATCTAAACACCAACCTACAGGCAATAGCAGTAAAAGCTAGACTCCACCACACAATAGCTATATGCTTAATATATATTCCCCTAAAATATAAATTAAAGAAAGATAGATAAATGATCTGGTAAACTAATTTCAGACACCTTTCTTATTAGTGGGAGATTTCAATGCCTATAGTGAAATCTGGGTTTGTAACAATTCCAATCAAACTGGAAATATTATAGAAAGCATAATGGAAACAACAAATGTATGTATTCTAAACAATAAATCCTGTATTTATCTACACTCAGGAACAGGCTCAATGACAGCCATTAACTTATTGATCTGATCTCCTTCCATCTTCATGGACTTTCTATGGAGAACACATGGTGACCAATGTGGCAGTGATCACACACCTATATTCATAGACATAAACAAACCAATATCAGAAGAGAAAATCCCCCAATGGCAAATAAACAAAGTAATAAATATGAACACACCAATAAAGAAAGTATTGGATATGGCTAGGAAAATGAATGAAGAAATAACTACTTCCAAACAGCATTTAAAAAAGCCAAATGGGGGGAAAATGTACAGAAAGGGAGGATATTGCCAACTTGTTGGCGTAAGAATTTGAAAATCATTCCCTGAGTAAACCGTGTACTCCTACATTCCTAAAATCTAGGAGCCTTGCTGAATATCAAAAACTAAACTTTGTAATTCTCTGTGTTCTCTGATACAATGTCCCATTTACTATTACTGAATTGAAAGTCTCTCTTGGTAAATCCCATGATACAGCAACAGTACCTGATGATATACACTATCAATTTTTAAAACTACTACCAACAACTTCCCTCAAAATACTATTAGAGATTTTTAATCAGATATGGTATACAGGGAGCTTTCTGGAAATATAGGGAGAAGCCATATTTATACCAATTCTTAAACCAGGAAGAGATACATTAAATCTAACCAACTACCAACACTAAATAGCTGTTTATGTAAGACAATAGAGACAATGGTGAACAAAAAAGTGAAAATGGTATATGAAGAAACATCAAATTATATCCAAATATCAAAGTGGTTTTCAACAAAACCAAAGTACCACTGATCAACTCGTACAACTTGAAGCCTTTATCAGAGATGGTTTTGTATGGAGACATCATGTTATTACAGCTTACTTTGACCTTGAGAAAGCTTACAACACTACTTAGAAATATGGAATTATGAAGGACATATACAACATAGATCTAAACGGAAGACTAACCACATTTATTCAAAATTTTCTTTCAAATTGTATTTTCAAAGTTAGGAATGGATAAATGATGACTTTTCTATTGCCTAGTCATTCCCACGTATGTCAAATGCAGAAAGACATACAAAAGTACATGAATAAAATTGAAAAATGGGCAAATGAAAATGGATTCATATTTTCCAAAACCAAAACTGTATGTATAGATTTCTGTAACAAAAAAAAAATACTACATCCTGATCTTCAACTCAAAATAGATAATACCTATATCCCAGCAATTCAACAAATTAAATACTTAGTGGTTATTTTCAATAGCAAACTGAACTTCAGGGCCAATATAAATTATTTGAGAAAAAAATGCATTAAAAACTTAAATCTTTTAAAAGTCATATAAAAAAACTAACTGGGGAGATGATTGTAAAATGAAGCTACTCCTATACAGAGCTTTAATCAGAGCAAAATTAGACTACGGTAGTATAATTTATAGTGCAGCTTGTAAGTCATACCTTAAAAGACCACAACCCATCCAAAATGAAGGACTATGTCTGAATGCCTTTCATGCCTCTCTTATGCAGAGTCCCCACGTAGAAGCCATCAAATTTCCATTACATCCGAGATGGGGAAAACTCTCTCCCCAGTATATGCTAAAAATCCAAAATGAACCCAATAATCCGACATATAAAAAAAATATTCATGTCACAATATAACCATTTCTACACTAGTACACCTTCAGCCATATATCCCCTAGGAATACATATCAAAGAAGCCCTCTCATAAATAAATAATAATCCCGATAACATATCACTGTGGACATACTCAAATGTATCACCATGGATGTTAAACACACTTGAAATAGATCACACACTGAGATAGGAAAACAAAAATGACTTAACCCCTGAAAACGAATGGTACCAATATAAATTTAGACAACAAGAGAGAAATATACAGGATATAGAACGATCTATACAGGTGGGTCTAAAGATAAGAATAAAACTGGAGCAGCAGCCACCAACAGATATAAACACAAAGAAATAAGACTTCCCAATAATGTTTTTATCTTTACTGCGGAAATGCAAGCACTAAAGATAGCAACTGATCTCATAAAGAAATTACCAGAAAAACAGTTTGTAATTTTTACAGACTTGTTATCTGCTCTCGTAGCCCTAAAAGAAACGAGATTGAACCACCTTTATATTCCCAATATACTGAAAGAATATCACAATATAGTAAAAACACAAAAGTAATCTTGGCCTGGATACCAATCCATGTTGGTATAAGAGGGAGTGAAAAGGCAAATATACCAGCCAAAAAAGCCCTTAACATGGAAATAACCAATATCAGAATATCACATACAGACTTTAAAAAGAAAGTCAAAGACCGCATAAAATCAGAATGGTATGCTAAACTGAACATCTTCCTCAGATTAAGTTATATGAGTGTCGGCACAGAAAACATAAACATAACTGATAGAAGGGAAGATACCGTACAGGTGTCCATATTGGCCACATGAGACTGACCCATATACATCTGCTTAGAGGAGAAGATGTGCCTCAGTGTAACCACTGCAATCAAAGAATAACAATAAAACACATACATATATATATACATAATAGAATGTGAAACTATACACATATATGTAGCAAATTCTACAAAATAACAAACATAAAAACATTATTTGAAAATATAGCTATTTCCCAAATTATAAGGTTTCTAAAGGAAATTGTACTAATTTTAATGAAAACAATCCAATACTAGCAAGAGGATAACATGCAGACAGGAATGAAATAACAATTAACTGAGTGATTCTACGAAATAGAAAAAAAAAGTGGGGGAATAAAAATCAAAAACTGTTTGATCTTGGATGACCTCAAAATGAATGATAGGTCGTTAAACACAAACAAACAAATCATAGAGAAGAAAATTAAATACATGCCAGAATGTAACCAACAGAATCTTTTGTACCACACTGACAACACCCAGTTCTTGATAATGACAGATGGTCAAAAGTACTTGAATGGAAACAAGAAAAAGGGAAAATGAACTTTGGACAGTTTATTCACTATTTTGATCTTGATGTATATCATCTTATTTGAAAAATGGAAAAAAAAATATTAAAATTAAACAAGCAGATCTTTTCAGCTGAATTTAACAAAGCTTGTTTGAATTATTTATGTTATATGTATTATATAACACAATATATTCAGCAACATTCTTCTTAAATGTTCAGTAATGTAATTAGATGTGAGCTGTGATTCTTGTGAACAAGTACACACTAAGGGAACACACACACGTGTGGTAATATTTGGTTGCTGTGTAGATCTTGAATTCATTTTTTTTTCTTTCTGTTTGGCGTTGCTCTGTAGTGATTTCTGTGGGTTGTATTCTTGTCTAAACAGCAACAAATCTAGCTGTTTAGAATATGGGTATAGAAATTGTTGATGTGGGCGGGGGACCATGATTTGTTACCAATTGGTTTTTCAATGGTTTTTCCCATCAACATTTTCTATACCCATGTTGTGACAAAAGATCTACCTAAAGTTCTTTTGGTGAATGATAATTGGCAAATAAGAAAATAAAAATAAAAAAATGATAAATTTTGTTGGATATCTATATTAATCTGCATGTTCTCTTAATCTTAAAAAGTGTTGCATGTTGCTTTTAAAATCTTTTGAATAGCTACAAACTCCTGTTTTACATATTTCATTCCTTGAAATTTTTTCCATTTTTGTCATTCAATTACCCACTGTTAGTCTGATATATAAATTTGTCTATCATATCTTACATGTGTGTATGGCTGAGTGGTTAGAATGTTCGCTTTTTGACCATGAGACCCGGATTCAAATCTCACTAGGAACAATTTGTCAGGGAGGTGATTTCTTGCCTAGAGTGACAATCCCCAGCACCTGGCATTTTGTAAAACTAAAACATGGGTTACCTAAGCTTTATGCGTGAGATTGGGTAGATGGAATTGTTTAAGAGCCGTCAATGGTTGTGCTTTCTTTTCAATCTTTTCACTCTAAGTAAAAAGCAATAAAGCCACTAAGATGCAACAGGTTGCTGCTGAGTCTGAGAGAATATGAGAAAAACTACTATTAAGGAGAGAGAACAAAAATTAAGACGACAGAAGATAACAATTTACATTTTATTTAAATTTTTGAAGATCAAAATTGACTGGGAAGCAAGAAGCCGTAAGAGTTCCACAAGCAAGAAGTGTGATCAAAGAAATTGTTAGCATAGAACTTACAATTACATTTATACATTTTAACTGCAAAATGATGAGACCTTGCTGTTAATCTAGTACTGCACTTAAATTCATAAAGTCTAGGTACCATAGAAGAAAGTACATCAGAGCAATTACCATGAAAGTATTTATAGAAAAAGCAGTGGGAGAGTGACTGAAGCTGAAATGCCAGGTCAGGACCAATAGCAGATTCTTCTTTGGATTTTATCAAGAATTTCTAAATATATAGCAGGAGAACCAGACCAGATGTGGCAGCAATATTCAAACCCAGGATGAATGGTAGACTTATAAATATGTAAAATAGATTCTGGTGAGACAAATTGGCTAGTATGACATAGTGAAGCAACTTTCTTAGCTGCAGACTTAGCAATTGATTCAATCTACTCTTTCTAGTTCATGTTAGCTGAAAACGTTAGTTCAAGAAGGCTCAATGAGTCACACTCGTGGAGGTTAGAATCAGCCATATTGATGGAAGGTAAAGAGAGTTCTTTCAGATGATTAAAAAAAGAACGTTCTTTTTTTTGTTTTTTATCAAGAATCTCTAAATATATAGCAGGAGCACCAGACCAGATGTGGCAGCAATATTCAAACCAAGGATGAATGGTTAGAATCAGCCATACTGATGTAAGGTAAAGAGAGTTCTCTCAGATGATTAAAAAAAGAACAGTTTTTGTTGTTAGGCATTAAAATTGTAATAGCACAAAGTCACAAATTCATTGTGACCAAGGTTTTGGGAAAACTGGCCTTTTTCAAAAAAAATTGATCATGCTCTCTTTTTATTTAAGATTATTTATAAAAGAATTTTTTTTAATTTAATCTTATTAATCCTTGAATTTCTCCAATTTGTTTTCGTTTTCCCGAATATAATAAATTTTAATTGCTTGCTTTTTCCTCTTTCAGAAGAAACAATGATGTGGCGAGCAAAGAACTATGGTGATGTAAAATTATATGAAAAAGCTGGAAATTTGGACACTCCGTCTTGTAAACGTCTCAATTCTTTGTATGGAGGCTGAAGCTTTCATAAAATGTCCACTTGGCCTGACCCTCCTCTCCTTGATATGGCCAGCATGAAGGATAGTTATGTAATTCTTGTCAATGTTGTACAAAATTAAAACATTTGGCAACAAGAATCCCACATTACTTTTGTATAGACGTACTTTGATAAGAACACTCATGCAAACTCTGTTCTTTGCATACAATCACTTTTTGAAACTACTGACCACAAATAATTGATAAAAAGGAGAAAAAATTGAATTTGTCAGATTTGCATTTGCTCATTCCTGTGTGAAATCCACTTGATCTGTCAACGTACACATCTGGCCAATAGACAGATGAGAAGGTGGGGGATGATAATGATGGTGATGGTGGTAATGGAAGTTTGAGTCTTTGCCTGGACTCTCCTTCAATTTTTGCCTTTTACTACACTCCATCTCTATACGTGCAGAACATAATTATTTATAATGAGACTGATTTATTATAGGTTTATAGATCTGTTTAAAATGACAAACATTATAGGATACAAATAACAAAAGCACATATATTCAAGATTTTAATTTTTTTTTTTTTTTTTTTTTTTTTTTTTACTTTTTTGATAGGTTATAGACAAAAAAGAAGATTGTATATATATGACTCTGATGTTAAAAAGGAACTGCATCAGTATCTATTTAAAAAATAAAAAATAAAAAATAAATTAATGGATATATTATAAATGCTATATGGTCTTCTCCAGTAATTCAATACTTTGTAAAAACAGTAATTTTTATTTATTTCAAAAGGCTATACTTAAAAATTTTAAAAAAATTTTTTTTTTTTTTTCTAATTTTAGTAAGTTCATCAGTAAATTTCTATATTGATCTTTAATTATTTTATAACGTGTCAAGATTTCAATTAAAGCCTGATTTAGTTAAAAGTAAAAACATTTCAAACTAATAAAAAAATAGACAAAAAACTTTCTACTTTTTCTACTGTCCTTATAACTCTTAATGGGGTACAATAGCTGAGCCTTTTTTGACACAAACACTCACATCACACATAGAGACATTTTTTTTAATGATTTCCTCCTTGCACATTTCCTAGTATAAGTAATTATTCCAAATACTAATCAAGATTTCAGATGTTTAACTTTTGCTTTTTTTCCTTTATTTCACATGTTGCCAATCTTTAAAAATCACAGTGTCATGGTGTTCCTTCCAGCTATAGCCATTTCAGATTCTCTTTTTAAAGTACATCAAATTTTCATGTAAAGTGCTCCCATGCTGTTGCTAAACTAACATCTGTTTTATTCTGGCAAGCAATATATTATACTTGTGTCTGTGTACTGTCTACTGTGTAGACCTACACCTGGTTCAGTCGTGGCTTGGATTGGATTTTCAAAAACCAACTTGATATGCTGATCAGCCTATGGAAGGGAGTTAGTTGGGTGTCTCTCAAGAAAACAGTTACAATGTCAACAAAGCTATGGGTTGTGATCACTCCACTGACCCTTTTTAATGTCAACTACCTTTTGTTTGAATTCCATTACAACTGATATATTTATTTATTTGTGTATCTCATTAGAAAAAAATTAATTATTCTTAAAGGAAAAATAAATGCTGGCAAGATTTTTTCTATGGTTTTTCTTGTTTTTTTTTTTTGTTTTTTTCCTCTTTTTTTTTTTCCTGCTCTACATTCCTTATTTGGAAATAATTTAGTTTTTATGAATTTTAATTCTTTACATGAAAATAATTCTACACCTTTCCAATTGTTAATCTTGATATCCACTCCTGGCTTATGAATAGGTAGATGTAATTCAGCATTTGAATTTCAATAGCATTAAACATTTTAAAACTAAATTACCTGTAATTCATACTAATCTCACCTTGTAGGAGAATTGTTTTTATTTAGCATGATTAGTTGAATAAAAATTCTGACCAATGAAAAAGAAACATTTATCTGAATTAATTAGAACAATGTTTATAAACTTTTCAAATATTCATTATTTACATAGATTTTTTTGTTTTTCTATTTTTTCTGTTAACTGTTGATAATAGATCTGCATTCCTTTCCTTTATCATTTTGTACAGTGATCAGTGATGAGTAATTACTGTTATTGCAAATGATGATATAACAATAAAAAGATGTTATTGCATTAGGATGACGTGACCGCCTAGATGAGATAGCAATATACTGACGTGACTGCCTAGATGAGACAGCATTAGGAAGACGTGACCGCCTAGATGAGACAGCATTGGGAAGGCGTGACCGCCTAGATGATATAGCAATATACTGACGTGACTGCCTAGATGAGATAGCATTGGGAAGACGTGACCGCCTAGATGAGACAGCATTGGGAAGACGTGACCGCCTAGATGAGACAGCATTGGGAAGACGTGACCGCCTAGATGAGACAGCATTGGGAAGGCGTGACCGCCTAGATGAGATAGCAATATACTGACGTGACCGCCTAGATGAGATAGCATTGGGAAGACGTGACCGCCTAGATGAGACAGCATTGGGAAGACGTGACCGCCTAGATGAGATAGCAATATACTGACGTGACCGCCTAGATAAGATAGCATTGGGAAGACGTGACCACCTAGATGAGATAGCAATATACTGACGTGACCGCCTGGATGAGACGTCATTAGAATGACGTTACCGCCTAGATGAGACAGCATTAGAATGACATTCAAATGTCACCATCTCTTGAGATTTGTTTAAAACTGTGGGGGTGGGGAGAACATGGCCTATACTTAAGACGACATGTTCATATGCTGGTCAAAAAGTCTTCAAGTGAAAATCTAATATTTTTCTGTTTCTCTCTATTCTCTGACTGACTGACCAAAATTAATCTTTTTCATTCGTATTCACTAGTTTTGACAAATGTTATTATTTGTCACATTTTAAAGTCCTTTTCTGAATATGCTTTGCATGATCTATTGTTTTGGCAGTTGCAGAATGTCTAAGAAGAGGTGTTTGTGTGCATATTTTCAGAAATATGAGAAGGGTGCTGTAAAGTTCTTTGCCAAATCCATTTCCCAAAAATCAAGGTTCTGATGCTGGGTCATTAATGTAGTGATTTTTATATATATATATATATATATATATATATATATATATAGGGAAGTGAGTTGGGCTGAGAACCTTTTGTATAAAATTACAGAAATGAAAATAATATTTATTCAAATCTAGGCAGTGATTACTTTTTTTGGTATTATATAAAATTTTCTTTCCTACAATTTAATCTCTTTATATAAACTAAGAAAAGTTAGCTGGATAGTTCAATTTTCTGGAAAGTTATGTCTAATGTTTTTTATAATGTTGTAGAACGTGTGAAACCATACATATTTATTTAAAAAAATGTTTAGTTATTTTTATTAATTTCTATTTAAGAACTAGAACTGACATTTTCATTTTCAATACTTGTAAAATACAAAAAAAACAACTTGTATATTTTATGCCAATTTATAAAAAAATATTGTTTACTATTTAAATGTTGGTTATTCATAGAGTATTATTTCTTGGCTTTGATATAGTAAAGTTTTAATGTATCTGTTTAAATCTAATAAAGTTATTGATTGCATTTAAGATATATAGATAATTTTTATCTAATTGTTGCTATAGTTACCTCAAATTCAAATGAGTTTTTAGTTATTTCTAATAATGAATAGTTTGAATAAACATTGACATGTGACTTCTTTTTTTTTTTTTTTTTTGCTGTGCTCATATATATATATATATATATATATAATTTGCTAAACATTTGGCCATTTTAAATAAAATCTGTATATTTGTCAGTTTATTAATCTCTTTTGAGCGGATTTATACAAACAATAACCTACTTTTCAATGTTTTCAATTAGAATCCTCCCCACTTTGCTTTTTCACCCTGCAAATTTCTGATAAAGCTTTTCTTTTAATTTTAGGGAATCCGTTATCTATTACAGTGGAGAACATTGTATATGCACTAATAAATTTTGGAGGTTACTGAGGGATTGAATAGTGTGAATATTAACTCCTCATGTCATTACTACTATACACAATAAAACAATATCATAAGGGGAACATTTTTAATCACTCATTAACAAAGTTAATATTGAATCTATACTGATGAATTTTAAAGTTAGAATCCGTTGTTTTTCTCTTAATATTAATTAATATCTTAAATGTTTTTTTTTTACACACATTTTGCATTTTAAAAAAATGCTTTTTTTTTTTTTAAGCATAATTTGTCAGTATAAAAATACCATTTACATTCAGACTATTGTCTTCATCTTTGTTTCGGCCATTGTACCTTCTGGCCTTCATCAGGTGTATATTAATCTCAGTAACCTATAGAGAATTCTGAACTGAACCCTTTATTTAATTCATGGGGGTAGACTGTTTTTGTTCCACTGCCCATATCTGGGGATATCTCATCTAGTTTTTATTTTTAGTACTGCTCAGTTATTGCTCACCCATACTGAGCAGTATTAAAACTAGATGATATCTCTAAACGTGGACAGTCTACCCTTGAGTTAAGTTCAGAATTCCCTGTAGGTTACCCAGAGCAATATACACTTGATGATGGCCAGAATATATTATGTATTCTGGCCTTCATCAAGTGTATATTGACAAAATGTTATGACAACAACAACAAATATGAGGATAATAGTCCAAATGTAAATAATGATAAGTCCAGAAATTCAGATAGAAAAAAAAAATACAATCATGGTTCACAGGAATTAATAATACTTTTTTTTTTTTTTTTTTTCTTTCTTTGGCATGATACACTTTTTCATATTTCAACAGCCATATTACAGGTATACCTCGGATTATGTTGTTTTGAGTTAAGTTGTTCTCGATTATATGTTGTTTGTCAAAAAAATATGTGGAAAAATAAAAAAATCAAGTTTAAGTCATTTTATTCGACTTTACATCTGTCCGCCACAAATATTGAAGTCGTAATATCACTAGAAAAGCATTAAAAGCGCATAAAATCATGTTACTGTACAATAAATAAGAATAAAAGTATATAAAATCATATTAAAATATGTACATTTACAGTAAATGTTAATATAATCATCATAAATCCTAGAGAACAAAATATGAAAACATCTGTGACTCTGTGTTGTCGTCTTATTTAGCGGTATAAACCTTGAAGAAAAGAACAATACAGTTCAAGGAACTCTCAATCATTTTTTTTTATTAATAAGCGTATCAAACAACAGCCAAAATCATCTGTTGATGCTAACTATCCACAATCATCTATGTCTGTGATGTAAATAAACAAATTGAATGTAAATATTGGTAAATTTAACAAATTAGTTTATTTTCTACTATTGCAAAATAATTTTAATAACTGTATTTGTTATTTAAACTTATAAAATCATTTTATTTTATAATGTCTTAGAGCAAACCACATTCACAAATAGAGAGTCCACGATGTGCTGCAAAGATCACCAAATTGTAAACATCTACATTTACAAATTTGTACATGCATGTATTTGTAAATTTAGATTACTTTTTTTCTGTACTATATTAAAAGCTAAAATTTATTTGTTTGTAAGATTAAAATAGATTCTTATTGACTATATATTATAAAAATGCTTTTATAAATAAAATATAGAACTGAGAATAGTTATTTGTGGTTAAGCCTAGTGACAAATTTGACTTGAGTCACCTCTCCTGGAACAAATTACCAATGTAAGGTGAGGTATACCTGTATATTGAATATACTAAAGCTTCAAAATAGAATTAATTATTAGTTTCGTCTGAGGATAATTCCTGCAAAATCATGTTTTAATTTGAATTCTTATACTAATATGGTGAAAGATGATTTAATTAAACTGTTCTCTTAATTTTTCAATCAGTTTTACAGAAGATTAGCATACATCCTATTTTTGTTTTTCTAGTCATAATGTCTCATATACATAGAAAAATCAAATAAGCAACACAAAAGTTTACAAGTTTTAAATGCTAAGTTTTAAATAAAATGGCGTAATTCTTTTTAAAATTGTTTTGGTAACATGATTAGATTTTTTTATAGCTGAAAGATCGTGACAATTTTTTTTCATATTCTCTATCCAGAGAAAATTTTTGTTTTCGTGTATAATTTACAATACTCAAATATTATTAAACTCTATATATTTGGCAATTCTTCCATCCTCAAATATTTGTATTTTTTTTTTTTTTTTTCTTGTTACTTGAATGAAACAATGTTATATAATTACTGGATTGTTTATTATTTGTTTGTTTTCAACTTTGATATAAATGTTTTACAAATCATTTGCATAAATTTATTGCTATAAACCTTGTTTTGTAATCTTTAAGATTGCAAATGATTTTCAGTTGTTTTGAATATTTTATTAGACAGATATTTTACTTGTATAAAGTGAATGTATGTAACCATATATATATATATATATAATATATATATATATATATATATATATATATATATATATATATATGAAGAAAATATGAATAACGACAAAAGAAAAACTTTTATCTTTATTCATATTGTCCTTTTGCAGATATATTTTGGTTATATCTGAAGTTTTCTCTCTCTCTCTCTCTCTCACACACGCACACACAGTGATTTACTAAGCAAAGCTTAGATGTGGCACAAGGCCGAAAGTATGGGGCACCTAGTGAGAACTGAACTCACTACACATTAGTAATATACATAAAATTCAGAACCTAGGCTTCTTTTTTGAGGATTTAATAAGAATGTTTGCTCTCTTGAACTGAACAGTGTAACAATTTTTTTTTCCATTAATATTTATGTGCTTCAATATTATTACCCCACCCTCATTTTTAAAATATATAGCACTCATCATTGAAATCTACCTGTTCCAGTGTAATTATATTATAGGTTTCAGTTTCATCTTTAAGCCATTAAATGCAGGTGACAGAAATTCCTGTCACAGTTAATGGTTTAATCAATGTTGTCTAATTTTTTTTTTAAATTTAAAAAAAAAAATCACATCACATCAAACAACCTTTTTGTAAGTATATAAAAGTTTTTATATTTGTTACTTTTTTGCCAAAGATTTAACATAATTTAAAAGATTTAATAGTGCAAATGTTTTATGCTATTTTATAATAGTTTGTTTCTTTTCTTTTTCTGTACCTTGTATTATTTATAAATAAGTAGATCACATGAGGGTTTAAACTGATAATATTATTAGACCAAAATAAGTTTTAAAATTTAAAAAAAAAAAAAGAAGTTTCAAATGTTATTATTTAAATGCAGACTATTGTCCCCATCTTTGTTGTTATCATGTTTTTCACATTGTGCCCCTGGCCTTCATTAGGTGCTTGTCAATTCAGATAACCTCCAGGGAATTTTGGACTGAACTCTTTATTTAATCAACAGACATATATGGAATTTAAAGGTTCAGTGTATTTCATAGTTGTGTGTATTCACATGGAAACGAAGCATACAAAAATTTTGGTTTCTACTGCAGACCATTCTCTTTTTATATAAACTGTATTGAACAGTTTTAAATGTCTCCTGGGTATGTCTGTTTACTTTTCTTTTTTTGAGTGGGGGGGGGGGTCTAGAAGTTAGGATAAATAAGAACAAGCAGTGTTACAATGGTTGTGCTCAAGTCAGCCTTGCGCAGAGTTGGAATGACCAAAGAAAAGTTTGTACTTACTTCATTGTTGGAAGCTTTAACCATGGTTATAATGGTCGAGCTAAAGTCGGCCTTGGACCAAAGAATAGTTTGATTTACTTCATCGCTGGAAGTTTTGGAAGACACATCCGAATGCTTGCATTGGAATGAGTTCAGTCATCAGTGGACTGGTGTAAACTAATGTACCCCCCCCCCCCCAGCGAGGATGACCTTTTTCCACATATTGCTCCTCCATCTTAGAACAAGGATGGTGAAGAAGAGAAGGAAATTTTTTTTTTTTTTTTTATAAATTTAAAAAGGCCCACCTCATGGGTGTTTTGCGAAGCCAAGTGGACTAATAACATTTCTGGTTTCCTTATTACTAGCATCATGGGAAAATGTATTCTTTTTTTTTATTTATTGATTTTATTTCATTTTCCCCACAGATATAATGTTGTTCTACTCCTGTAGACTAAATAAAGAGTTCAGTTCAAAATTCATTAAAGTTTATCAAGATTGCTAAGCACCTGATAAAAACCGGAGAGCACAATAGTCGAAACTGATAGCAACAACAGAAAAAAAGGACATTAGTTTGCATGTAAATAATAACTCCTCATCCCAGAAATACAGGCAAACATAATTAATTTAAAAAAAGAAAGTTATCTGTCTATATCTCTGAGATGAGGTATTATGATTACTTGCATTATTTACATTATTCAGATTGTTATCCTCATCTTCATTGCCATATTCACAATGTTTCGGCCGTTGTACGCTCTGGTCTTTTTCAGGTGATTGGAATTTCAAACTGAGCCCTTTCTTTCATCCACCGGGGTAGATTGTTCTAGTTCCATGTGCCATGCCTCTTCCGGATGTTTCAGTTATTTCCCTTTAACTCAACTCTCCAAGTTTTGGTTGAACTCACAACTTTTTGGATCTAGTCACTGGATCTAACCAATGTCTTTATCCACTGGCCCAAGGACACATGGCCCAGTGGATAAAGATTTTGGTTAGATCCAGTGACTAGACCCAAAGAGTTGTTCCAATCACCTGAAGAAGGCCAGAGCATACAATGGCCGAAATATGAATATGGCAATTAGGATAAGTCTAATGCAAGAAAAAGTTATATTGGTTAATTTCTCTATATTATCTTGATTGTGACTTATTTGTGTGTGTGTTTGTGTGGCAGTTTATTTTCATTTCTATTTTGAACATTTTTCTGTTTACTGAAGCACACTTCATTAAACAAAAGGCAATTATTCAGTTCATTATCAGTGCTAGATCTTGTAGCGATTATTTCTGTATTAAAAAAAAAAAAAAAAAAAAAGTAAGGAACATATGGCCTTTTCAGCATCTGATCCACTGTCCACTTTGTCACTTTCTCCTTTACTTTTTTTTCCGCTTGCTTCAGCAAGGCTAAAAATATTTTTCGATTCTTCTCACAATTTATGCTCTTTGACGGCAAGAGAAGTAGCAGCAGCATTTGCAATTGATAAGAGAAAAAAGAATGACTGACATTTTAAGCAAATCTTTTTAAAAGGACATGAGTTAAAAAAACAAAACAAAAAAAACAGAAATGTGACACGGGATAAAATATCTAGACAAGTATGACACTGTATTTTTACTGATAAATTTCTTTGTTCAATTGTCTTTGATAAAAAAAAAAGTGTGTTATTTCCAATGCAAATGATATTGAGACCGATGTTGATATTATTATTATATTTTTTTTTTTTTTTTTTTTTTTTTTGAGAGATTCTGAATAAAAGTTGTTTTCTTTATTATTATTATTATTATTATTATTAATAATCTCAATAAAACTCATAAATTCCTTTTCATTTGGTATTCAAGTTATATCAAACTGGGATTTTGATTAAGATTATTTTCATCTATTTTATTGTTAACTTTGAAAAAAAAATTCAAAGTTCAATTATAACTGAAAGGTCAATTGTAATGCTCAGATTTTATTTAACTCTGTTACTTTTATTCTAATTTTATAACCACCCCCACCCCAACAACAACAACATGATTCTTGAGCAGCACTTGTAAAAATATTGATCCAGTTTCAATCACCCATAACTCTCTTCTAATTAGCATTTAAAAAAAAAAAAAAATTACATTCTTTCTTTGTATCATTTCTATAATTTTGGAAGGCAGCATTATTGCAATACAGGAATTTGTTCTAAAATTGTTTGTAAATGTCAAATAGTCTTCTTTTTTTTTTCTATCTATTTCTCTATCTCCACTCAGTTTCGATACCTAAGTTGAAAAATGAAAAAGCATTCTTGAAGCTTTCATTTTCGCTTTAATTGAAAGCTAAATGATTCAATTTACTATTTCCAGTAAGCAAAATACTCTGGTGTATTTCAAATAGAAATTATATTGATTGGAATTTCAACTTTTTGATTGATTTCAGAAAATCAATAAATATCAGCCATTTTTGACATATTTGCAAACAAAAGTTAATTCTCAGTTTTAAAAAAAAAAATTACAAAAATAAATTATACTTTTCCGAAACTTTATTTGAGAAATATTAGCTGATTTAAAGTATAACTAATCTGATTTGAAAAAAATGTTATTTACTTTAAGTTTAAAATAACAGAGAAATGGATTTTTAAAACAAACAGTAGCAGTGATTATGCGCTTGTCCCCATCACTTGTTGATCACTTAACAGGCATTGACAGATTTATTTATTGTTCTATGGAGACTTTATCTGTTAAAACATAATTTAAGAAAATGACGAATGACCACTTTTTTTTTTTTTATCTGATTTATAAGTACTCAGTGATCTTAAAAATGTTGGAAAATGTTCTCTGTAATCTAATTTTAGTAATGTTGAATTTAAATTTGCTATCCCCATCACTCTCATTTTCTGATTGTCATGTATGGTCAACCATACTTTCAAACAGGCAAGTTATATAATATTCTATATACATAGAAAAAAACTTTAAATTTTTAAAAAATATTGGGGGTAAACAATTTTTGAGCTTTTCAATTTTTGATTAGTAAATATATTTTTCACTTAATAACAGTATAACCTAACTTGATTGGATTAAAGCTGAATTTTAAACAATTTATAATAATTAAATTTATTATTAAAATTTCAAAATGAAAACAATTGTAAAAATTCATTATTCATTGAAAAAACCTTTTTCTTAAGACAATTGTGTCCTTAATAAATCTTATAAAAGCAATTAAAAGCTTTTCAAATTAAATATAGTTTTATTGCATTTTTTTATTTTACGATTTGGAGCAGATTTTCTGTAACTGAGGGTCCTGTTTTTTAAAAAAAAAAACATGATTTAAGGAGTCCTGCTTTTAACTAATAAAACAAATTTTGAGATTGCAATTTATTTTCTCAATTTCATGAAATTAAGTGCAGGTGGGGTAATATATTTCAAAAATAATTTTATTCATTTGTGTAGAAGTCCTGAAAGTTTCATTAAATTCTGAGAATTATTTGATTTTTTGCAAGAATTTCCAAATCTATGTTTTATGTTTTTTTTTCACCTTAGGAAAAAAAGGTACAAAAACATTAATCATAAATATTACATCAACTGCTGACATAAAAAAAAAAAATTTTAACCAAAATTTCAAATGTGCTAAAAAGGATTCAAAAATTTAATAAAAAATACTTTGATCTTTCTCCTGAATAATAACAAACATTTTGACAATAAAACTTTGTTTTTATTAAGTTTGAGGCTTTTTTTTATCATGTTATGCTGTTTTTTCAGTGAGCAAGTGGAGGTACCTACTCTTTATCTATCTATCTATCTATCCGTCCCTCAAAAAATAGGATGGTGAGCATTACTAGTTTAACATACTAAATTTGATAAATGAATCACTCTTTTCTGTCCATTCTTTAAAATCTTTTCCCCCACTAGAGAGATTTGGGTTAATTAGCCTCACTAACCTTATAGTTAGACCCCAAGCCTTTTAACTTCACTTTATTTGTTTAACCATTGAGTACTGATCAGAACTGTTGTTCCGCCCCAAAAGCATTGTTAAAATAATTAAAATTCTGGACACACTGGCTTGTAAATTAATATTTTTTGTTTTATTATTTAAATTAGTTTTCTTGACTTTTTTCAGTCAGCCTAGCCATCATCAAGAGAAAAAAATCCCTGCTTGTTAGTAGCAGTGAAGTACAGGACTGAATGACTGTCTCTGAAGAAAGTGAACTTTGTAGGGTTTTTTTTTGGGGGGGGGGGGTATCGTTAATTTTGGTCACTCCTTGTATTGATTAAACAGCCTCTTACAAGTTTTTTTCTAAATAGAGGCTGTGAGATTCATGAATCTCAGAATTTCCTCCTTAGTCATTTTGACAGCTTTATTCGTTGCTGGCAAAGGGATGTGTGTGTTAAGTGTATGTTATCTTTTAGGTTTTTGGGAGTGTGTGTAATGTGTGTATGTGGGAGAGACCTCAGCACCTCCGCAAGCATGTCTGTCTAGTGTGGGATTATATATTAATTCTATGTGTTTAATCTGTTGTTCTTTTGTGAGGAACTGACTTGATTTGATTCCAACAATTAATTCTGTCATGAAAGAGCCATTCAGATTTTCCCACATATTGTTTCTGGCATAGTGTGCCTTATAGGAGTTAAATTATCTTATGACTTCTACAGATAGTCGTGGTTGATTTTGAAAGTAGATTTAGTGACTGAGCTAGTGAATGAATTGGTATGCCTAATGTGGTTACAACATAGGCTCCTTTTCTTGTTACATGGTTGGGAAAATCCTGTTGTTTTTATTCTTGGTCTATTATGAGTTACCTTATTGTCTGAAATTTGATTACTACCTATAATTTCCTTAATGTTCTTTGGTCTGCAACATGCTAGAAGGCCAGGTTTCTCAAAGTTTTTAGGTCTTGTTTGAGATGTAGTATTTCCCAGCGATTTAATTATCTGAGATAATGGAGGAAGAGTCGTGTTGAAAGTGGTTACTAAAGAGATGCATTTGGATTTCTTTTTTGGGTGCACCATTGTTGTGTGTGTGTATCTACAATATATATATATATATAATATATATATATTACCATGTTCAGTTTCTTTTACCAAAGTTTAATCTATTTTACACACACTCTAATCAAAATTTCACAATGTCAGTTGTTTCAGTCTGGCCCTTGCATTTACTTATAAATGTAGAACAATCAGGAGTCAGGCAAAATTGATGGGTGGAGGGTTACAAGAGAGGATTGTTGGATTTAACTGTATTTTACAATGAAAATGTTGATGGGGTATTAAGAGGGAATTACATACAAATGGGGATGGGTAGGAAAATATTTTTAACAATTGTTCTATAGCAAAATTCTTTTAAAATTACTACACTCAGCTTAATCTGACACAAACCCATTGAGGTTCACTCTACTTGGAAATTGGTCTGGAAGACGTACTTATTAGGTTGGTGCAAAAATAATGTCGTTTTCTCACATGAAGTTGAACGTCAAAAAACGACATTATTTTTGCACCAACCTAATATTAATCATATTGCCACAGCAGGTGATGTTTTTGTTTTTTTCCCTCCATTTTATAGTTTGCCATTTCGTTATGAGGAAACATTCAGCATTCATTGACTGTTCAGGCTTATCATATCATGATGGAACACCGGTTCCTGTACTATCACCAAAGTTAAGAAATGTTGAGCCTGGTCAGTAACTAGATGAATGACTCAATCAATTATATGCCATGCGTGATACATGCTTAGGCGATCATGTATCTTTCAATACATGACTGACGAGGCAGATTTTTTTCTTGCAGTAGGTTGCTGTTTCTTTCTGCAGTAGACCAGTTGCCATTCAAGGCTATAGAACCTGATCTGTTTTGCTATTTACCCATAGCTGGGGGGAGAAGAAGAGGATTCATATTTTTCCCAAGGTATTAGCATGTAAGTGAATGTAATGGATTTGACTGGAATTCAAACTCGGCTCTCTGATTCCTCAATCCAGGCCACTATCCATTATTCCACCGTGCCTCTTGGGAATACTAGGTGCTGTAAGCTTGGATGTGTGGGTGGTGTAATAGATAATGACTCAGAATTGGAGATCTGAGAGCCAAGTTCTAATTCCAGCCAGGTTTGTTATATTCAGTTACGTACAAATACCTTTGGGAACAGTATGAATTCACTGCTTCCCTTCTAAGCTATCAGTAAATCATTATCATCTCCAAAACATTCTTACAATCTAAAAATATTTTCTGGTTTTTAAATAAACTGCAAATGATTGATTTGAGTTCTACGGTTTCTCAATCATTGACCGAGCAGCCAATGCTACCCTTGATTGAAATTTATTAGGAAAATAGCTTTCTCGAGTCCACTGTTATCACTCTTTCCAGTATTGATAGGGGTTTCCTTCCTAACCTTTTGTTTGAAGTGGTGTGGAATGCCATCATTTTGATTATGCCATTATTCTCTCTTAGAGTTACATGTATTATCCATTTTAGTCATTACTGCCATTAAATACTGATTCAGCATGTTTATATTTACTTTGGAATAATGGTCTTGGATAAAAGCATGAATCCATATTTCCCTGAACTCAAACACATTGCTAGACTAAAACCATGTTTCTGGTATGCCAGTATGGTTAACAGAAAAAGTGAATGAAAGAAAGTATTTGAGCAAACCACTCTCCCATGACTACCTTAGTAGTAGGCATCTGTTTATCTCATTAGTTAAAGGTAATGCCCTGTTTGGTCAAAATTCTGTCCTTTGGAGGTCAGACTGAAGTGACCATGCCAGGGTGCAGTCCTGGGCAATGGTATATATAGTCCAGACTACATGCACCATCACCCTCTCAGCCATACTGACAAAATCCAAATGTATACAGGGCAATTCATTTGGGGACAGTTTGGTTGCAGTTGTCAGTATTGACATCCAAAAGTTTTTAGGGCTTTCTATCTAAATTTACTCCTTTTCATGGCCTTTTCCATATTTGGAAATGACCGCAAGGTAGGTTTAACATCAGGCTTTTCCCTTCCCTTAGATGGACTGCCTTCCCTCCTGGGTTGTCGAACTCTATCTACTCAAAGCAGCTGGTTATGAGACACCAGTTTTCTGCTTTTGCCCATTCTCTGGCTTGGAGCTGGACTTATTTGTTGGGGGCTATTTGAAACACATGACATGGAAGCATTTTATAGAGAGTCAGAACTTGTCCACACTATCACTCCAACCTATGACAGCCTCTGGAACATATATAATGTATGTATATAAACATACATTATTTGTATAAGAAATGACTACCTTACTGCCTAAGCAACAGAAGCAGTAATTAGCTGTTAAATTATATTCATTGTTAAACTTAACCAGGCTTACCCTCAAAATATACTCTTCATTATTATTACTACTGGTATGGTATCTATTGCTTTGCTGATGACAAGATGATCTAATTTTAAACCTAAATTGTCCATTTTTAATAAAACATTTATTAGAGAATGTGTTTAATTTAAATACAGAAAGTCATAAAAATGAATACAAAAGGCAGCACATTTTAACCTATACTCTTTTCCTCTTGCCCAAGGGTTGTTACCAGACACAAGGGTAACTTCATGACAGATGTATATTTCAATTTCATTCAAATTGTATGTGTATGCATATTTATGTGTACACATGTTAAATTTTAATTCAATGACAGACATAAAATATTTCCACAAAATTTTAAAAAATATTACCAAATAATTTCCGAAAAGTTCAATAAAATCTTATAATTATCTGATTTTTTTTTTTTTTAGGGTTTAAAAAAAAATTCTTCATTACTTTTTGTTCCAGTTTCCATATGAGTTAAGCAATATCAAGCCTGGTCAGTACCTAGATGAGTGACTGCTTGGAAAGATCAGGTGCTGTAAGTTTGGATGTGCAGGTGGTGTAATGGATAATCGCTCGGAATTGTTAATTGAGGAACTGAATTCCAATTCCATTTTGGTTCATTGTATTCAATTATGTGCAAATACCCTTCAGAAAAGGTATGAATTCACTTCTCCTCTCAGCTATGGGTTAATTAGTAAGACTTGTATCACTAAATCATCTTAAAAAAATTCTTACAATTTAAAAATATTTTCTGGCTTTAAATAATTTGTAAAGAGTTGATAAAGCATAAAAATGAATTAATCATATAAAAAAAATTTATCTCCTATTGTGAGACTTTAAGGGTTGAAAGAATAGCTTGGTGGCTATACCAAGACGGGTGTGACACTTTAAGGGTTGAAAGAATAGCTTGGTGGCTATACCAAGACGGGTGTGAGACTTTAAGGGTTGAAAGAATAGCTTGGTGGCTATACCAAGACGGGTGTGAGACTTTAAGGGTTGAAAGAATAGCTTGGTGGCTATACCAAGACGGGTGTGAGACTTTAAGGGTTGAAAGAATAGCTTGGTGGCTATACCAAGACGGGTGTGAGACTTTAAGGGTTGAAAGAATAGCTTGATGGCTATACCAAGACAGGTGTGACACTTTAAGGGTTGAAAGAATAGCTTGATGGCTATACCAAGACAGGTGTGAGACTTTAAAGGTTGAAAGATAGATCAATAAACATACCGAGAGTTGAGACCAGATTTTAGTAAATTCAGAAGGTTTGTTTTTTTTTCTTCCTTGGATAAAAGCAAATAAACATATGATTTTTCCTACAAAAAACCTTATGGCTGAAGTTGACAACTGACTATGAAATGGAGACACTATTGTTTTTAAAATCCAGGCTATAGAATTATCTGCTGACCAAAACCTGGTAAGAAAAGTTAATCGAGATAAAAATTAAGGTGTTCTGAAAACGAAGGCATAGCTAAAGAATTGTTTTTCTGTCCTTATCACTTGTCAAAAGAAGAAGAGAGAGGCGATGTAAATGTCGAAAGGGAGACGAATAAAGAAAAAAAGACAAATGACAGCAGCAGTAACAAGAGAAAAAGCTTCAGTGAGTACAGGCAAACATGACAAGCTGCAGCAGTACTTATCAGCAGGCAGGTTAGATTGAAGGTTCAAAGTTCACAGAACTATGCAGCAATCGCTTCTGTAAATAAATATATAAAATCCATGTATATGTTGAATCCATTTATGTTGAGATTACTCAAATTTTTAACAATGTCATTACAATTTGTCATCCCAAATTGATTTAAATGTTCAGCTATCTCGTACCAATTTTCCTAACTAAATTCCTTCTAAGTGGGCGAAAAAAATTTCACCTGTTATTTTTTTTCAACTTGTGGAGTAGACATGGTCAAATGTAAAATGAGTAACAGGACTGTCCAAGAAACAGAATTGACAAAGTTTGCAATAACAAGGAAAAGAAAAGAACAAGGCAAAAAAAATCTATAAAGCAAGCAAATAATATGTGTCATATAGGAAGAAAATGAGTAACTCCCGATACCAAGTTTCTAGCATGACACTCTGAACTTATGAATATATGTTTTCTGCCAGGTGTATAAATAGTGGTGTCAGGTTACTGACTGGAGTGACTATTGAGTGGAATTATCCAGTTGAATTAGTGTGAATTATTGTGCATTAATGATTTGGGTTTTGATCTAGGATTTACTGGATGTTAAGCCGGGCCATGCTACTAACAAAGTAGTCCCTGAAATGGTTAGTTATCTTTAGTTGACTTTTACTTCTTTGTTCTTGTTAAGTATTTATGTGCGGTTGTAATTAAATACTGTTTTATCTTAACATTGAAGTCTTGAGTTATACTTAATTATCAACGGCCACTTTATGTCACAAAAATATGCAAGGCAAATTAACAGTAATATGGCAAAGCAACAGTAATATGGCAAAGCAACAGTAATATGGCAAAGCAACAGTAATAAGGCAAAGCAACAGTAATAAGGCAAAGCAACAGTAATAAGGCAAAAAGTTGACAAACTAAAAATTGGTGTTGGCATGCAAAAGCAAGTTTGGACAAGTGAACATAGCGTTTTAACTTCAAGAGAAGACAGACCGGGGCTGAGTCAGATGAAACCGAGAACAAGCCTATTTTATTGGCTAGGAAGAAATCCCAGCATGTGTTTGTGTGTTTCTGCTAATAAAACGAGGAGGAGAAATTATTTTGCAGTTATTCCTATTGGGATTGAAACCAATACAACTTGTTTACAAGTATGATGTATTTACTGGTTACTTGTAAAATCCTTCTATAGAAGGGTTTTATCTTGCCACATTAAAAAGTAAGTTATACTCGGATGGCTTCTTCTCAGGAACCACTGCTTTGTGGAACAAACTCTCAGCAGAATTACTACAATCTTGACCTTTTTTAGTTTGGGTTTAAGCATTATCTTTTCGGCATAACCCTTCTTGCCTTTAATTATGCTCATACAAAACCATGTTAACCCTCTACTTTGAGTGGCTCTTGGGCTTGCATTAAGTCAAAATTAGTAAAATAAAATTAAAGGTTCAGTAGAAGATAAATAAGACATAAATAATATAAATAAATTTACCAGACGTACAACACTCAGCACACATACTTGGCTAGCATTGCATAACCTGCTACACCTGCACACAGGCTTGATCCCTGAAGTTGACTTAGCAACCAATATCATGTAACAAGGTACCTAATACAAGGGGCGGGGGATTTTAATAATTGGGGTAATTGTAATTTTTCTAAAATATGCATTGAGCAATAAATATGTAATATTTCTGAATAAGCAAAGTCTTAACAAAAGTGGAGATTGAAAAAATAATTTTTAAAAGATTTAAAATTTAAGTTAAGAAATTTTTTTTTTTTTTGCAATGACTTCTTGCACTCTCTGGTAAGATAGTCAGGTATGTGCCATATGTGATATATGATTAAGCGATCATGTATCTTTTGATACATGACTGATGAGGCAGATTTTTTTCTAGCAATAGGTTGCCATTTCTTTCTGCGGTAGACTAGTTGCCATCCAAGGCTATAGAACCCAGTCTGCCCAGCTATTTACCCATAGCTGGGGGGAGAAGAAGAGGATTCATATCTTTCCCAAAGGTATTAGGTTGGTGCAAAAATAATGTTGTTTTCTCA
The DNA here is from genome assembly GCA_964036315.1 of Acanthosepion esculentum. Lineage (NCBI taxonomy): Eukaryota > Metazoa > Mollusca > Cephalopoda > Sepiida > Sepiidae > Acanthosepion > Acanthosepion esculentum. The sequence continues at coordinate 69,385,434 of OZ038513.1, read as the reverse complement.
CATGAAGTTGAACGTCAAAAAACAACATTATTTTTGCACCAACCTAATATTAGCACATAAGTGAATGTAATGGATTCGACTGGAATTCGAACTCAGCTCTCCGATTTCTCAGGCCAAGCCGCTATCCATTACTCCACCGTGCGTAAGATAGTACCATTCAAAAAAGATCTGGTACAACTTAATTAGGATGCAAAGAAGTTTGCACTACAAAAATAATTTTTTTTAAACATTAATTTTATCACAGAATTAAAAATGGTAATTCGGAACAGAATAAAAAAGATGGCACAATGAAACAGTATTTTTTAAATCAATGCAACTAAAAACTTGAACCAATGTCAATAATTTGTTTCCTAGTGGACCTCTGGGGAAAAGTGAAAAATTAATAAACTGAGGGGTTCTTAATAAGCTCAGATCGGGGAGGAGTTTGAAAAATTTCCTCAAAATTAAAAAAAAAATAATTCCATCAACTTATATTAAGCAACTGAAGGTTACCTGAATTGACAATCACCTGATGAAAACCAGAGGGTGAAACATTGTGATTGCAACAACAAAGATGGGGACAATAATAAACAGGGGTGAGAGTTGTGGGTGTAGAATTTCATAAAAAATATTAATGCCACCATTCTATTTGGCCCTTAATTAATTTAATGTGCAGAGGATTGCATCCATTTTTCAATTTTCTTTTGAAGGTGCTCAGAATGGAATTTAATTTCTTGCATGGGGGGTAGGATTTGATAAAATATTGTATAAAAAAACATGTTAATGTTTGAAGACCACCCAGAGTTTTAACTGATCATTGTGGAGATCGTCAATTGCTCACCATGCTGCAGTCTCAGGGATTCAAGAGAAAAAGTGTTATTTGTAAAAACATGACCCCCAAGAAGTGCTCATGATGCAACACCTTCCCTCAAATTTCTCACGGGCTATGCAAAAGTACTATCAAACAGAATACGACTGTAGAAATATTTAGAAATCAACTGTAAGAGTTCTTGGATTGCAAAGGAAAATATTTGTCACAGATTACTTTCACAATGAAGAGAACAAATCACTGTAAGTTCAGACTCGAAGGTCAGGGGCAGAAGGAAATATCAAAATCACGATTCGCAGCTACTATGTCACAAATCACAATACATGTAACAGTCAGAAAAATAACTCACTCACCGACAAACACAGTAGCCAAAATGCATAAATTTTGTCTTTCATCCCTGATTCAAGAACACCAACTGCTTTTATCATCTGAGCATATTTTTCATTCGTTGACAACTGGGAGAGGACGCACAATATTAGCATATCCCAAATACTTTTATGGCGACTCCTGCAACTGACTTGTTTCTAATATGAATATTCTGTCTTCAGCATATCATACAAAATACGTGCCCTTTTCTTCTTTTTCACCACATTTTCCATCGTAGGATACATGTAACATGCTGTTGCTTGGTTTGACGAGGTAATGCACCATTTTCTTCGCTATATTAACTAAGGTCTGTGTTGGTTCTTACCTAACGTAAGGAAAGGGTTGCCTGTTTCTTATTCTCAAAGGACAGGCAAGGTGCTACAGAGGAGTCTAACATGCTACTATTTGCAGTACTTTTTGATGGTTTCTTAGTATCTCAGGGTTTTGACAAAAAAAATCATTTAGTTAATCAGAAGTGAAAAGAGATTAATTAGCGTGTTTGTGACCAGAAAATTTACCAGATACCAAATGGCCGTATTTAAATAAACAATTACGTTCTATTATGTAACACAATCTAGGAATTTCAGTGAAGTAACATGTTTCTAATCAGCTTGACAATAAAACATGAACACTTTACTGAAAAGTCCTCAGCCCAACCAAGAGCCATGAGATTTAAATGCTAATCTACATCACTCTGCATGCAATATCTTTGACAAAGTCTCTTTAAGCTGTAGTGAGAGGAATTACAGCTTGTTGTTGAGGGGGCGGAACACTTTAAAAGACAAGTAAATTCAACACATGTGGAGGATTTTTATATATATATTTTTGGTAAAGAACAACATAACTCACAAAAGAAGAGAAAGAAAAAATATTTTTGTGCCTCCAGATAACTCAGAAAAATGAAAGAAAACATTTAGGTAATTAGCCATAGTTTGTGTGTCTGAGAGAGGGAGATAGAGAGAGAACAACATAGGTCGCAAAAGAAGGGGAAAAAATGATATTTGTGTGTCCAGATAGCTCAAAAGAGGAAAGAAAACATTTAGGTAAATAGCCATAGTTTGTGTGTCTGAGAGAGGGAGATAGAGAGAGAACAACATAGGTCGCAAAAGAAGGGAAAGGAAAATGATATTTGTGTGTCCAGATAGCTCAAAAGAGGAAAGAAAACATTTAGGTAATTAGCCATAGTTTGTGTGTCTGAGAGAGGGAGATAGAGAGAGAACAACATAGGTCACAAAAGAAGGGAAAGAAAAATGATATTTGTGTGTCCAGATAGCTCAAAAGAGGAAAGAAAACATTTAGGTAATTAGCCATAGTTTGTGTGTCTGAGAGAGGGAGATAGAGAGAGAACAACATAGGTCGCAAAAGAAGGGAAAGAAAAATGATATTTGTGTGTCCAGATAGCTCAAAAGAGGAAAGAAAACATTTAGGTAATTAGCCATAGTTTGTGTGTCTGAGAGAGGGAGATAGACAGAGAACAACATAGGTCGCAAAAGAAGGGAAAGAAAAATGATATTTGTGTGTCCAGATAGCTCAAAAGAGGAAAGAAAACATTTAGGTAATTAGCCATAGTTTGTGCGTCTGAGATGTCCACATAGTTTGTTTTAAATTTAAGTAGTTGTTTTACCAGTCAACTAAATCCCAGCAGAAAGGAAGACAATGCGTCTCCTACCTACAAAATCCTGTTTTTTGAATGATCAAAAAATAATAATGGAGCTTTATGTCCTTCTTATTGTAGTCCTGAATAGAATGTCACCTAATGTCTGGTCTTTGAAACATTGCTTCCAAATCATTCAAAATTTTCTTCTCTTCAGATTAGTATGCACTGCACTTGGCTGGTCATGTGACTCTTAATAGCCTAGCAGCAAAGCCCTGATTTTACAGAGAAACAGTGTATTTAGAGACACTGGAGAGAAAAGATGCATCAGAAAATGGTGTGTAGAGACAGTCCTTTTTCATCAAGACATGCTCCTGACCTCAATGTCGCACTTTCCATCTTCTGTTAGAACACTTCCCCCAGATTTAAATTTCTGCACTTGTTTCATTTTAGTATCCCTGATTTGTAATTTGCATTTTGGGCTGAGGTGACCTCATATCGAGGGGGTTGTTGCAGATCAATCTCTCTTAGAACAAAAGTTCCTCACTGACATTAAATTCAATTCAGACCATCTGGTATTTCCGAATGTGAATCACATACTGCAGTCATGGACTCTCACCAGAGAACAGAGCATAATGTCTAACTATTTACAAAGATACTTGAATGTACAATGTTGCTATTATGCTGTATACTAGATAATAGCACAAAGCTTACAAGTTCCTTTCTTTTCATTCAAATGTGTCAATAAATCGTTATACCATTTACATTGTTTGGGGGGTTCTTGAGGTGGTTTAATTGTTAGCAAGCTTGTCTCGCTAGAACAATTATGACTGAGTAGTGAGTCCGATCCTCACTGGGTGACACATGCTTTCGGCCTTGTGCCCCATCAATGCTATGCTTGGAAAAAAACCTGTTGGGCACCTCGGGGCGGTATAATTGTTAGCAAGCTTGTCTCGCTAGAACAATTATGACTGAGTAGTGAGTCCGATCCTCACTGGGTGACACATGCTTTCGGCCTTGTTCCCATCAATGCTATGCTTGGAAAAAAACCTGTTGGGCACCTCGTGGCGGTATAATTGCTAGCAAGCTTGTCTCGCTAGAACAATTATGACTGAGTAGTGAGTCCGATCCTCACTGGGTGCCCGATGCTTTCGGCCTTGTGCCCCATCAATGCTATGCTTGGAAAAAAACCTGTTGGGCACCTCGGGGCGGTATAATTGTTAGCAAGCTTGTCTCGCTAGAACAATTATGACTGAGTAGTGAGTCCGATCCTCACTGGGTGACACATGCTTTCGGCCTTGTTCCCATCAATGCTATGCTTGGAAAAAAACCTGTTGGGCACCTCGTGGCGGTATAATTGTTAGCAAGCTTGTCTCGCTAGAACAATTACGACTGAGTAGTGAGTCCGATCCTCACTGGGTGACACATGCTTTCGGCCTTGTTCCCCATCAATGCTATGCTTGGAAAAAAACCTGTTGGGCACCTCGTGGCGGTATAATTGTTAGCAAGCTTGTCTCGCTAGAACAATTACGACTGAGTAGTGAGTCCGATCCTCACTGGGTGACACATGCTTTCGGCCTTGTTCCCCATCAATGCTATGCTTGGAAAAAAACCTGTTGGGTACCTCGTGGCGGTATAATTGTTAGCAAGCTTGTCTCGCTAGAACAATTATGACTGAGTAGTGAGTCCGATCCTCACTGGGTGACACATGCTTTCGGCCTTGTTCCCATCAATGCTATGCTTGGAAAAAAACCTGTTGGGCACCTTGTGGCGGTATAATTGTTAGCAAGCTTGTCTCGCTAGAACAATTACGACTGAGTAGTGAGTCCGATCCTCACTGGGTGACACATGCTTTCGGCCTTGTTCCCATCAATGCTATGCTTGGAAAAAAACCTGTTGGGCACCTTGTGGCAGTATAATTGTTAGCAAGCTTGTCTCGCTAGAACAATTACGACTGAGTAGTGAGTCCGATCCTCACTTGGTGACACATGCTTTCGGCCTTGTTCCCCATCAATGCTATGCTTGGAAAAAAACCTGTTGGGCACCTCGTGGCGGTATAATTGTTAGCAAGCTTGTCTCGCTAGAACAATTACGACTGAGTAGTGAGTCCGATCCTCACTGGGTGACACATGCTTTCGGCCTTGTTCCCCATCAATGCTATGCTTGGAAAAAAACCTGTTGGGCACCTCGTGGCGGTATAATTGTTAGCAAGCTTGTCTCGCTAGAACAATTACGACTGAGTAGTGAGTTCGATCCTCACTGGGTGACACATGCTTTCGGCCTTGTTCCCCATCAATGCTATGCTTGGAAAAAAACCTGTTGGGCACCTTGCTGCGGTATAATTGTTAGCAAGCTTGTCTCGCTAGAACAATTACGACTGAGTAGTGAGTCCGATCCTCACTGGGTGACACATGCTTTCGGCCTTGTTCCCCATCAATGCTATGCTTGGAAAAAAACCTGTTGGGTACCTCGTGGCGGTATAATTGTTAGCAAGCTTGTCTCGCTAGAACAATTATGACTGAGTAGTGAGTCCGATCCTCACTGGGTGACACATGCTTTCGGCCTTGTTCCCATCAATGCTATGCTTGGAAAAAAACCTGTTGGGCACCTTGTGGCGGTATAATTGTTAGCAAGCTTGTCTCGCTAGAACAATTACGACTGAGTAGTGAGTCCGATCCTCACTGGGTGACACATGCTTTCGGCCTTGTTCCCCATCAATGCTATGCTTGGAAAAAAACCTGTTGGGCACCTTGTGGCGGTATAATTGCTAGCAAGCTTGTCTCGCTAGAACAATTATGACTGAGTAGTGAGTTCGATCCTCACTGGGTGACACATGCTTTCGGCCTTGTTCCCCATCAATGCTATGCTTGGAAAAAAACCTGTTGGGCACCTTGTGGCGGTATAATTGCTAGCAAGCTTGTCTCGCTAGAACAATTATGACTGAGTAGTGAGTTCGATCCTCACTGGGTGACACATGCTTTCGGCCTTGTTCCCATCAATGCTATGCTTGGAAAAAAACCTGTTCGGCACCTTGTGGCGGTATAATTGTTAGCAAGCTTGTCTCGCTAGAACAATTATGACTGAGTAGTGAGTTCGATCCTCACTGGGTGACACATGCTTTCGGCCTTGTTCCCCATCAATGCTATGCTTGGAAAAAAACCTGTTGGGCACCTTGTGGCGGTATAATTGCTAGCAAGCTTGTCTCGCTAGAACAATTATGACTGAGTAGTGAGTTCGATCCTCACTGGGTGACACATGCTTTCGGCCTTGTTCCCCATCAATGCTATGCTTGGAAAAAAACCTGTTGGACACCTTGTGGCGGTATAATTGTTAGCAAGCTTGTCTCGCTAGAACAATTATGACTGAGTAGTGAGTTCGATCCTCACTGGGTGACACATGCTTTCGGCCTTGTTCCCCATCAATGCTATGCTTGGAAAAAAACCTGTTGGGCACCTTGTGGCGGTATAATTGCTAGCAAGCTTGTCTCGCTAGAACAATTATGACTGAGTAGTGAGTTCGATCCTCACTGGGTGACACATGCTTTCGGCCTTGTTCCCCATCAATGCTATGCTTGGAAAAAAACCTGTTGGGCACCTTGTGGCGGTATAATTGTTAGCAAGCTTGTCTCGCTAGAACAATTATGACTGAGTAGTGAGTTCGATCCTCACTGGGTGACACATGCTTTCGGCCTTGTTCCCCATCAATGCTATGCTTGGAAAAAAACCTGTTGGGCACCTTGTGGCGGTATAATTGCTAGCAAGCTTGTCTCGCTAGAACAATTATGACTGAGTAGTGAGTTCGATCCTCACTTGGTGACACATGCTTTCGGCCTTGTTCCCCATCAATGCTATGCTTGGAAAAAAACCTGTTGGGCACCTCGTGGCGGTATAATTGTTAGCAAGCTTGTCTCGCTAGAACAATTATGACTGAGTAGTGAGTCCGATCCTCACTGGGTGACACATGCTTTCGGCCTTGTTCCCCATCAATGCTATGCTTGGAAAAAAACCTGTTGGGCACCTCGTGGCGGTATAATTGTTAGCAAGCTTGTCTCGCTAGAACAATTACGACTGAGTAGTGAGTTCGATCCTCACTGGGTGACACATGCTTTCGGCCTTGTTCCCCATCAATGCTATGCTTGGAAAAAAACCTGTTGGGCACCTTGCTGCGGTATAATTGTTAGCAAGCTTGTCTCGCTAGAACAATTACGACTGAGTAGTGAGTCCGATCCTCACTGGGTGACACATGCTTTCGGCCTTGTTCCCCATCAATGCTATGCTTGGAAAAAAACCTGTTGGGTACCTCGTGGCGGTATAATTGTTAGCAAGCTTGTCTCGCTAGAACAATTATGACTGAGTAGTGAGTCCGATCCTCACTGGGTGACACATGCTTTCGGCCTTGTTCCCATCAATGCTATGCTTGGAAAAAAACCTGTTGGGCACCTTGTGGCGGTATAATTGTTAGCAAGCTTGTCTCGCTAGAACAATTACGACTGAGTAGTGAGTCCGATCCTCACTGGGTGACACATGCTTTCGGCCTTGTTCCCCATCAATGCTATGCTTGGAAAAAAACCTGTTGGGCACCTTGTGGCGGTATAATTGCTAGCAAGCTTGTCTCGCTAGAACAATTATGACTGAGTAGTGAGTTCGATCCTCACTGGGTGACACATGCTTTCGGCCTTGTTCCCCATCAATGCTATGCTTGGAAAAAAACCTGTTGGGCACCTTGTGGCGGTATAATTGCTAGCAAGCTTGTCTCGCTAGAACAATTATGACTGAGTAGTGAGTTCGATCCTCACTGGGTGACACATGCTTTCGGCCTTGTTCCCATCAATGCTATGCTTGGAAAAAAACCTGTTCGGCACCTTGTGGCGGTATAATTGTTAGCAAGCTTGTCTCGCTAGAACAATTATGACTGAGTAGTGAGTTCGATCCTCACTGGGTGACACATGCTTTCGGCCTTGTTCCCCATCAATGCTATGCTTGGAAAAAAACCTGTTGGGCACCTTGTGGCGGTATAATTGCTAGCAAGCTTGTCTCGCTAGAACAATTATGACTGAGTAGTGAGTTCGATCCTCACTGGGTGACACATGCTTTCGGCCTTGTTCCCCATCAATGCTATGCTTGGAAAAAAACCTGTTGGACACCTTGTGGCGGTATAATTGTTAGCAAGCTTGTCTCGCTAGAACAATTATGACTGAGTAGTGAGTTCGATCCTCACTGGGTGACACATGCTTTCGGCCTTGTTCCCCATCAATGCTATGCTTGGAAAAAAACCTGTTGGGCACCTTGTGGCGGTATAATTGCTAGCAAGCTTGTCTCGCTAGAACAATTATGACTGAGTAGTGAGTTCGATCCTCACTGGGTGACACATGCTTTCGGCCTTGTTCCCCATCAATGCTATGCTTGGAAAAAAACCTGTTGGGCACCTTGTGGCGGTATAATTGTTAGCAAGCTTGTCTCGCTAGAACAATTATGACTGAGTAGTGAGTTCGATCCTCACTGGGTGACACATGCTTTCGGCCTTGTTCCCCATCAATGCTATGCTTGGAAAAAAACCTGTTGGGCACCTTGTGGCGGTATAATTGCTAGCAAGCTTGTCTCGCTAGAACAATTATGACTGAGTAGTGAGTTCGATCCTCACTGGGTGTCCCATACTTTCGGCCTTGTGCCACATCTAAGCTATGCCTAGAAAATCATTATTTACATTGTTTGGTCTGTTGTCCTCATCTTTTTCGTAATATTCACAACGTTTCAGCCATTGTATGCTCCGTCCTTCTTCAGGTAATTGGGGTTTTGAACCAAACCTTTTATTTCATCCATTGGGGTAGTTTGTCCTCAAGGATACATTGCCTAGTGGATAAAAGCGTTGGTTGAAGAAATTCATTGACTTGACCCAAATAGTTGTGAGTTCAATACCTGTCCACAGTGGAAGTGAACAAAAATTTTGAGATTTGAGTTAAAGGGAAATAACTGACACTGAGATATCTGGAAGAGGCATGGCACGTGGAACTAGAACGATCTACCATGGTGGATGAAATAAAGGATTCAGTTTGAAATTCCAATCACCTGAAGAAGGCCAGAGTGTACAACAAGCAAAGTGTTGTGAATATGTCAGCAAAGGTGAAGACAACAGTCTGAAAATAATGACAATATCTCATCTCAGAAATATAGACAAATCCTTTTGTGTTTTATGAGATACAGCCTTTTTTATTTTGTCAGCCAGTTTAATACTTCTGTTGATATTTAAAAATTACAAAGAGGCAGTTGTCAACATTACAGATCCCTTTACAAATAAATGGTGGTCATTGATATTGGGACCCTCACCACTCAAACAGCCCCAGCTAGAATTTAAAACTGAGTTTTGGATATCCTTTTATCTATTGTTATGAATGATTCCTACAATAAAAAAGACAAACTCAAGTTTAATAATTCGAATTAACAAGACTAAGAAAGAAGGTATCATGGCTATTTAATTAAAGATTTTTTTGTTGTTATCATATAAAAATACTCCACTTATAATGTTTACAATATAAACTTTGTTAGTATGAAAAAGGACTCCAAGGTCACTGACTCATCTGATATGAGACAGAAAAAAAGCCAATAAAAACAATCAGTTATTTACACTTGAAAGATGATTGACTGGTAATATTGTTGTGCGAATAGTATGTGATTTGAAATTACTACTGAGATCTGTGATAAAGCACAATGGAAATCCCCTCACATGGTAAAACTGGCTCTATACTCAACAGTAGGTCTACAAGGTTAACAAACAACATATATTCATAATGGAAATGGATATGTTGCCAAGGTGGTTCTATAAAGTATTGACTGAGGGTGGAGGTCATTACTTATACAGCAAACTTAATTGGTTCAATATAATCTTTCCTTTAGAAATCAAAAAAGGCAATTAAAAGAGAGCAGTTTTGTTTTGGAGTTAAAATTAACAAGTCATTTCTTGCTCCAGTTAACAACAGATTGTAGGTCATTTTTTCAGATCAGCTGCCAAGTTCTTCTTATGGAAACAATCAAACAGGAGTAAATAGTTGTGTCATCAGCATAGATACCAAGTTGAAAGCTGATAACATGGAAAACATTGTTGATGAAAATAAGAAACAACATCAACCTAAACATAGAGTTATGGCAACCATTCGTATTAATGCAAAAACATAAAAAAGTGTTCATTTAAGACAACTTTCATTTTGCAATTTGATAAGAAAAATTAAATCAGCTGAAAAATTTGTTCAGAAATACTGTAATCTTTCAACTTGTGAAAAACCAACATATCAAACACTGTCAAATGCCTTTGAGATATCCAAAACGACAGTCTGAGTTTTACCATTATCTAAAGCTTGATAGACTCTTTCAGCAAAAATTGTTAATAGATCAGCAGTTGACCAAGAGAAGTGAAAGCTATATTACTTGTCAGAATGAAGAGCCTGTGTGGTGAGATGCTTAACCAATTTGGAATTGATTAAAGCCTGTAGGACTTTACCAAAATGAGGTATAAGGCTAATAGACTGCTAGAAGAATCAGACATTTTCCTGAGATCTAAAAGAATTATCATCTAAATTTCTGGGATGAAGAGTTATTATTTACAATATTTATGCTCAGAGTATTGTCCTCATTTTTGTTCTTGTTATCACAATGTTTCGGCCATTGTGCCCTTCGGTGTTCATCAAGTGTATATTGATCTGTGTAACCTACAGGGAATTCCAAGCTGAGCCCTTTATTTAATCTATGGAGGTTGACTGTTCATGTCTAGGGGTATATCGTCTAGTTCTTATTTTGAGTACTGTTCAATTATTGTTTACCATGTTTCCACTGAGTTGAAGTACACACCGCCCGGCTCAGGGATTGAACTCACAATTACTATCTCACCAAGTTTTTGAACCAACACTTTAATCCATTAGTTCTGTGATAACAAAAACAAAGATGAGGACAATAGTCTGAATGTAAATAGCGTAAATACAGAAGAGGATTTCCAACAAGCAGAAAAGCAAGAATCAGCAAGGCACTTATTGTAGAGTTTAGAGAGAACAGGAGTCAGTTTGTGAGCACTTTTCTTAAGGACTATTGTAGAGCTACCATCAAGTTCACATATTTTGTGGGGATCCAGTTTAGAGATGAGAGCAGAAAGCATAGACGGAGTTATATGCCTATTAGAGACTCAGTTTTAAGTCGAAAGTCAGGCAAAGATAATCCAGATGAGTAAAGAGTAGAATTGAAAGAGAATTTACAAGTAAAACATTCTGCTTTATCAGCAGAAGATGATAAACCCTCAAATTGAGTGAAGACATGAGGAATAGAAGACTTATTCTTATTTAACACTTACAGAGCTGCCAGTAGTCACGTGAACCAAAGTTGTTAAAGGCTATACGCTGCCTCATTCTATCAGTGAACTTTAGACTTAGGCTTTTTGAGGACATGTTTACAAAAATTATGAACAGACATGAAGAGGTGTCTGTTGTGATTGGAACTATTATGCCGGTGTAGCTGGAAAAAGTGATTCCTGTGGTCTATAGAAGATGAACAGGCAGGTGTGAACCAAGAAGATTGTGGTTCCACCTGTTATCTTTGAGAAGGTACAATAGTATTGATGCTTGCTTTTACCCAAAAAGAAACCTCAGTGACGCAATTCTCAGTATGAAAGTTAAAATTTCACTCCAAGAGTAGTCAAAGAAAAATCACAGAATTAATCTCAATCAGTAAAAGACGACTCTAAAGAAATATGAACAGATACTACAGTGTGATCCGACTTGCCAAGAGTTGTAATGCTTGACATGAGCTAGGAGAAGAGGTAAGGAACAAATCAAGTAAAGAAACATACTGATCAGAATTATTAGAGAAACAAGTAGGGAAATCTACTATTTGTTTGAGAGGCTGGCAACAAAAATATTGTAAGCCTTAATATAGTCAACAGCAATAACATTAAAATGATTAAGCATGAAAATCACAAAACATAAAAAAAATGTTTGCAGATGGATATAGAGAGAAAAGGCCATTTCTATAGTCAGATATTTTGTCAGCTATGTGAGAGTCCTGTGAAGAAGGGGAGCAATAAAGGGAAAATAGATAGTTAACAGAGTGCAATAAAGAAAGATAAAAACACATAAAAGAGTTATCTGAGGACTCAAGAAATGACTCTTGTCATTGGAAGATTTTCCTGGATGTAAACACCAAGGCCATGCATACACATTCTAGAATCTTGTTGACATAGAGGAAGAGAGCCTGGAAGAGTAGTGAATTCATTGTCAGTAATAGAAGAGTGGCTAAAACTAAAATATAATGTAGCCTCAGGGTTATCCACCGGAAATACATGCAGGAACACCTATCTATACACAATATACCACTGGAAATACCCCGATATTATACGGTTGTTGACCAGAGCGATGTCTCTAAGCACTACCAAAGAGTTTGTGATCATTACTACCAATCAAGATGCAGCAAACAGAAAACTGCCAACGTGGTATTCTCAAAATGAAAAGTCTCATCAAAAAGTTAAGAGTTAAATCATTGTCATGAGAGAAAGGAACCGGTAAACCACATCCTAAATAGGAAACAAGGTAATAAACCACTATTCCTGTTCAATAAACATGGAAGGAATATGGGCTGGGTAATGGGTGAACATATCTACTTGTATTTTTCTATCTATGTCAATTTCTACATATCTGTATATCTAGCAGCAACTCTTCATTATCTATCTACCAATGTCAGTCACTTCATATCTGTATATTAAGCCCCATATCTTCATTATCTATCTATCTCAGTCTGTTTATATCTACCTTTCTAAAAACCTATCCATTTCAGTCTATTCATATCTATCTCAGTTTGTTCATAACTATCTCTCTATCTACCTATCTCTCTCAGTCTATTCATATCTATCTATGTCACTCTTCATATCTGTATATCAAGCCTCATCTCTTCATTATCTATCTATCTATCTATCTATTTATCTAAATATCTAAGTCTGTCCATATCTATGTTAGTCAGTTAATATCTATCCCAGTCTGTTCATATCTATCTATCTATCTATCTATCTATCTATCTAAGTCTGTTCATATCTATGTTAGTCAGTTAATATCTATCCCAGTCTTTTCATATCTATCTATCTATCTATCTATCTATCTATCTATCTATCTATCTCACTTTGTTCATGTGAATTAATGTATCTGCCTGTTTATCTCACTTTGTTCATATCTACCTATCCCAATCTGTTCATATCTATCTATCCATCTATCTATCTATCTATCTATCTATCTATCTATCTATCTATCTATCTATCTATCTATCTCAGTTTGTTCATTATCTATCTATCTATCTACCTATCCCAATCTGTTCATATCTATCTATCTATCTATCACAATATGTCCACTATCTATCTATCTATCTATCTGTCTATCTATCTATCTATTTTTTTTATTTCAAGTACTGTTAAGAACATTGATTTCATTTCCTTTCATAGCTTTTGTTATAAAAAAAATCAATTCTTCAGGCGTACAATCTGAATGGAGATAAGTGTAGGTAAGGGGTGTATATTTTTCTCCAGTAGAAAAAAAATGAAAATGGTGATCAATAGAAAAATAAATTATATAGAAACATTTTCAGAACAATAAAAGCTACTAAAAACAAATCTGATCAATGGTCCAAACTACTTTTGAAATGACTCATCTTAAAATGCTGAAGATAAAAGTATTAGATAGATATAGAAATGTATTTAATATTACAATCAATTGTGAGAATAATAATAGATGGATGCATTCTCCTGGCGAGAATGATGGGTAAGGGTTCAGTAAATTCTAAGTTTTTACTGAACAACCTGCATAAGTGAATTGTTTAAAGTATTCAATTGTCTGTACCCTGCAATGCACATTCTCTTCATCATAGTGTCACACCCTGTTCTGATACATTGTCACATGTCAAGATATGGCTTGTAAATTTTACCACCTCTAAAACAAAACTGCGATTATTAAATCAGCACAGAGAACATTTTTCTGTCTGCTATCAGCATGGTTGATGCTAAACTCCATGAGAACAACACTCGACATCCTCTTAGCCTCACATTTTCCACTGACATGAAATGCAGTGACTAAATCAAATCAATTGTTACATCTACTGCAAGGAAAGTTGGTTCACTGTGTCTTGCCAGGAAGTTTATCTCATCAGAATTGATCTATATTTATTTAATTATTTATTTATTTCTTCTTGCCACGGTGTTATGTACAGTGAAATTGGACAGTAGTTTCCTGGTGCACCAACACACACACACACACACACACACACACACACACACACACACAAACATTATCAAATGATAAAAAATAATAATGTTAAAAATATGTTAAAAACTGTCAGCGTGTGAGAGCGTTCATTTTATGCAGGGTCCAAGGATAAAAGCTGTACCACTAGCACTTTGTCCTTAATTTCTAATTAAACTAAAACAGAATTTTAAGAATTTGAATGTTTAAATTTTGTTGTGCATTATTTTTTTATTTCTTCCTCTGAAGGGTAATTTTGACAGTTTGGAAAACTGGAACCTTAATTAGAAGCAATCAACAGGATGGATGTTAGAAAGTATTCAAACCAACACACAGCATTTTGTACTTCTCATGATTGTTTTTATAACAAATCTGTTAAATTCAACTGTAAAATTCATCATTTTATAGTTGAAATGGCTTGATATAACCGTAAGTTCTATGCTAATAGTTCCTTCCATCACACTTCTTACTTGTGGAACTCTCTTTTGGCTTCTTGCTTCACAGTTAACTTTGATCTTGAAAAATTTAAATGCAATATCAAATGTTATCTTCTGTCTTCTTAATTCCTGTTCTTTTATTGTTCTCTCTCCTTAATGGTGTTTTTTTCTCATATTCTCTCACAGTTAGTAACCCTTCGTATTTTAGCGGCTTTATTGCCTTGCTTGAGGTGAAATGATTAAAAAACATCTCATAAAGAATGTAACTCTCCTTTAAAAACTAACCACCATAGTTACTAATAAAAGTGAGCTGTGATAATTTATGGAGCCTTTGCTTGTTGTAGGAAGTGTTTCTAGTTAGACTAAAAGCCGTGGCAACAATATTTTGCACAATAAATGACGAGTGCAAGGAAATGATTGGATTTCAGCAAGGCGATATTTTAGATTATTGCTTTTATATAATGGAGTAATAAAAGAGAAAATACATGAGTAAGCAGTCAACAGAAGGAAGACATTGCATGTTAGAAATAAGGTGGGTGATACACGTGTGTGTATGTGTGTGTGTGAAAAAGTTTGGTTACTAACTGGATAGATATCCCCATACCCAGGAACAAGGTCCCAGTTGGCATTGTTACTTCTAATGCGTGTTAGAAGGATGAGACAGAGAGGACAGGAAGTGGCCCGTTGTTATAAGCGTTTAACAGCGCCCTCTAGCGACTTCTTGTTGAAACTGGCAAAGCTATCAGGGGATAACACACATGCTTTTCATTCTTTTTCTAGACACTTTGATCAAAGATTTAGATTATGTTCATCATCTCAAATACAAAGGGCTTGTTATTAAATGTAACCTTGAGATGGTAGCAGATAGAGTGGAAGTATCATTGTTGTGGAAGTGGATGGGCCTTCATGCAGTATTTGTCCCACAGCTACTGAATAAAAACCATGATGAACAAAATCTTTTATGGACAGTTTTTTTGTCTAAACAAACACAAAGGTTTCCTTGCTAATTAATTAGTTAATGGTCAGGAGAATTAAAAACATTTCTCGTCAAGCAGCTAACAAGGCAAAAGCTTTGTTGGAGATGTTTCAGTCTCTTCAGTTTCTTTTCAGATTTTTCATATCAGTTCAAATTATCTTCTTTCAAATTGATATGTTTTATATAAAAGTAACCCACCATTATTCAGAATAATAGAAAACTTTTAATTTTTGAATTTCTGGAATGAGAAGTTGATATAGAGAATATCAAATAATAATAACTCCCTTTACCCACCTCCTTCAAATTTGGGCGAGCTGAGGTAAAAAACAGAAAGAAATTTACGAGCCTATGTGAAATTTTCTTTGATTGATGAAAACTTTGACTTTACAGAAATTGGCTGGTAGGCTGAGAAAAAGACGAAAACAAATTCACAAGCCTATGTGAAGTTTTCTTTGGATCAATGAAAACTTTCTCTTTTCTTCTCCTCACAGAAATTAGCCATTGAGCTTAGAAAAAGGAAAGAAAAATTAGTGAGCCTATAGGAAATCCTTTTTGATATGAAATTTGGAAAAAAAGTAAATTAACAAGAGAAGAGTATCCAAAGTCATGTGAATGGTTTTGTTTCTGTTCACGTGTCCCACTTCATAGTATCAAATTACTCGCTAATTATATTATTGGCCTTAACCAATCACTTGGCACTTCAAAGAACTTTATTTCAACAATTTAAAAAAGCTAAGTATTTCAAACTCTCTTCATCTACTTTTGAACATATGCAGACTATATATTCCTTCTGTGAAGAAAAACTCTCTTACCTTTGTTTTAAACATTTTTTATATTATTTTGTGTCAGATCATTTAATCTGTTGTATGAACATTTCCTCTTCATAACAATTTGTTGAAACTAAGGACATTAAAAATGTTTGATATATTTTCCTGAGACAAGCTACTGACACTACTTTTCTTATCTAGTTTTGTTAAAAATAACCTGTTGTGTTTCCTCATATTCTATTAACCTTCCTCATATGGGTAAATCAATTGTTCATTCTAACACTGAAATCCAATGCCACTATATTATCATTATCTGCATTCAAACTATTATCCTTTGTTGTTGTTATCAGAATGTTTCAGCCATATGAAAGACAGCAAGGCTTCAAAAGCAGCAGCAGCAGTAGTAAAATAAAATAGAAACCATGGTGAATGCAGCAGCAGCAGTACACAGGATTGAAGAACCTTAGATTTTAGATTCTGGATTGTCCCATGGGACAATAGCGTATTGAATTAATGCGTTGGTACAGACTGGAAACAGGGCAACAAATAACTGAGCATTACTAAATAAAAGCAAGACAAGACATCCTACGAACAGCAGAATGAGAACAATGTATGTAGATTAAATAAAGGGTTCAGTTTTAAATTCCCCAAAGGTAACCCACATCGGCAAGCACTGAGGGCACAATGGTCAAAACATTGTGATAGTAATAAGAAAAATGAGGACAATAGTCTGAATGTAAATACTGTTTCAGTTTCTAATTTCTCATAAGATATCTAATATCAGTCCTAATTATGCTTTTCAAATTGGTCAAGCTTTAGGAATGACAAGAGATAAGTTAGTGACAAGCTTGTATTCATTCAAATATATCAATATCTAAAAGGAATTAATGTCAGGCTGTTTTCTATTTTGCATTGATTGATTGATTGGTTTTTTATGGTTTATCAACCCTATGGCAAGTTATTTAAAGCCAAAATTTTATGAAGATAATAATCATTTGCTGATTACAAGTCCTGCTAATTAGCTGATAGCTGGAGGGTATTTATGCCTAAGTAAATATAATGAACCTGATGGAAATTAGAACTCGGCTCTCCAATTTCCAATTCTGAGCTTTTATCCATTTCACCACCTGCACATCCAAGCATACAGCACCTGGTATTCTCAAGCGGTCACCTATTTAAGTACTGACCAGGCTCAACATTGCTTAACTTTAGTGATGAAATATGGTGTTTCAACATGATATGGCTGTAAGCCTTTTAGTATTGTGCAAACTTATATTTCAGTCTAATTCACAAGTTTAGTGATTTTCATTAATACTGAATGCTCCAATACTATAGCCTTGTGCCAGACTAAGCTAAACTTAATTTAGAACTCCTACCATCATTCAATGGTTAGTAATTTCATAATGCAATTTACTTCAAAAGTGTAATGTGTTTCATCATTACTGGGTGCTCCAATACTATGGCCTTATACCAAACTAAGCTAAACTTAGTATAGAACCTCGGCCGATGATTATTAAACTCATAATGCAGTCTAATTCAAAACTGTAGTGATTTTCATTAATACTGAATGCTCCAATTCTATGGCCTTGTGCCAGATTAAGTTAAGCTTAATTTAGAATTTCTACCATTATTCAATGGTTAGTAAACTTATAATGCAATTTAATTTAAAATGTAATCCTCATCACTGGATGCTCCAATGCTATAGCCTTGTGCCAGACTAAACTATATTTAATCGGTAACCTGTAACCTATTTCCCAAGTTTGAAATAATTAGGTATTTTACACCCAATGCCAGCAGTTAGTTTTTAAACCAAGGTAAAAGGCAGAATTACCAATGCTGATTTTCTAAGCCAGCAAGCTCTTCCTACTTGAGAGATTAGCATAATATAATCCCCCTTTCTCTATTTGGTTTTCTGTTATACCAAGCTAAGACTAATAAATATAAAATAATTAACAGATTTTATGAAACTAAGTCTATAAAATTAAATGATTCTTTAGTTCTATGACATTCTGTTGATTCATTTTTTACTAATATTCACAAAAATCTCAAGCTTTAATAATATACATTTGTATCTTCCATGGTCTGGTACCTTCCATAGCCTGGGACCTTTCATGGTCTGGGACCTTTCATGGTCTGGGACCTTTCATGGTCTGACACCTTCCATAGTCTGGCACCTTCCATGGCCTGGCATCTTCCATGGGACCTTCATGGCCTGACACCTTCCATGGTCTGGCACTTTTTATGGTCCGTCACCTTCCATGGCCTGTCACCTTTCTTGGTCTGGCTCATTCCATGGCTCGGCACCTTTCATGGTCAGGCACCTTTCATGGCCAGGCACCTTTCATGGTCTGGCACCTTCCATGGCCTGGTACTTTCCATGGTCTGGTACCTTCCATGGTCTGGTGCCTTTCATGGTCTGGCACCTTCTGTGGCCTGGCACTTTCCATGGCCTGGGACCTTTCATGGTCTGGCACCTTCTTTGGTCTGGCACCTTTCACAGCCTGGGTCCTTTCATGGTCTGGCACCTTCCATGACCTGGCACATTTCATGACCTGGCACCTTCCATGTTTTGACATGTTTTGGATCTGCTGTCATGAGTTTGCAAATTTGAAATAGAGACACACAAAAGTCAACAAAACTCTAACACAGCTATCACAGAACATTCTTGCAACTTTGCAGGTGAATTTTATTTTGTTTGGGAGAAACGAGACATTGTGGTGACATTACTGTAACATTGTAATCAACTATTTTTATGACTCCAAATTGACTGCTCATCCTAAACATTGTAATAATGTTATGGTGCTGTAGGGATACAAAAGGCAATTAATTCCCTTTGGTGGAGATAAGTCACATGGGTCACATGGCGGACTGCTTAGTGACGTCACTCCATATAGTGATGAAAGCAGCAGTCAATTTCAGTTGGTTTCAGAGGTTGTTTATTTAGCTCAGCTCTGCCACAGCCTGGGCTGCAATTAAATCTGCCTCCCCAACAGCTTACACGTCCATGATGCCATTTGTCTTTGGGAATATATCTTTCCCAGATATAGAAAGAAACTCTGGCTTGCAGGTCTCAATTTGGGAAAACCCAAGACTCACCGTTTCCCCCTTATGGAATATGTCCACACCTGGGACATAGATGAATATGGTCCGTTTGAATATGGAGTCCTAAACATGTCTTCTCCAGAAGTACAGCAGAATTTCCATATTATATGTAAGACCTTTCCTTCTTGTTTCTCCTTACACTCTGCTCACTGTGTAGATATATGATATATTATTCTCTGCATGGGAAACTTGCAAATATGTATGTATAATTTTGTGTATGTCTTCGTGGTATAAAAGTCTCTCTGAGAACAAAGCATATTTGTCATTCCTTTTCCTTTCAATCATTATGTTCTGTCCATGAATTACAGTGTTATTATATCACAGATATAATAATGCCCATGATGGGGGAAATGAAAATGGGAGAGTAAATCATTCTTCCATAGCTCTCTCCTGTTATAGTGCTATAGCTGAAAAATTCTGGTCAATAACATCAGAATACTTTTTCTTCACTTAACAATATGTATAGAAAGGATAAAATTTCTTCTTATTTTTTCTGAAAGTCACTGATTTAGATGAGAAATGCATGTTCTAATACCTTCCTGGAATTAATTCCCTATTTTCTATCTTCAGGTTTCCTTCTTATAGCACTTTCAATTCTTGCTGATTGATCTACCAGAAGTATAGCTGGCCACTCGTATTTGAGGATACCCATCTACTAGGGCAGCTAAGCAATCCCTATTGGAGATGCTTGCTCAGGCACATTTTGTGTTTGTTCAAAACCCACAGAATCTACCTGTGGTTTATACTGCAACTATGCTGAGAAGACTTTAGTTACGGTTTCCGGGAAAGAGCATGTTATCTAGTGTGATCAACAATTTGATGAAGCCCAGCATGCTCAAACCCTCGGCCACAATTGACTTGTGACTTTGTGCTAGCACAGCTATTGATGGCTCCCAAGGGTTCTGTCTATCCAATTTCACTCACACGGCTTGGGTCAACCCGTGGCATGGCTTTTAGGCACTTTCCAAAGGTGCCGCACGCTGCGATCGTCCCCCTCCAGTCCGATAACGTCGGGAAGTCTCCTTCCTGACAAATTGACCATGGTGAGATTTGAACCTGGGTCTCATGGTCAGAATGCAAATGTTCTAACCCCTCAGCCAGTAATAGGAACATGCAAATTACAACAATCAGTAGAGTTGATGATAATCCTAGGGAGAAAGGAGAAACAAACTTTACTGACAGGCATAGTGGCAGGTGAGCTGCTGTTGTGAATGAGAATAAGGCCAAAGAGGCTAATGCTCTCATTCCAGCTGACAAAAGTATCACTATTGAAAAACACTGTGAAAGTGTTCAGATTATTCATGGTAGCCTCTGTATTTTAGTTTGGTGCCTTTGCTAATTAAAGGTCTTTGCAAAGTGGGTTCTTTGAATGATGACCGACTGTATAAAGGAGCAGAAAGTATTTGCTGCGAAGGAGATTCTGGGGCTGTACAACGATCAGCTTGACACTCTGATAATGAGGTGAAAAAAGCAGGTGTCATGGAGCCTTCGCTTGTTGTGGGAAGTGTTTCTCGCTAGACTAAAAGCAGTAGCAACAACATTTTGCACAATAAATAATTTATCTTTATAAGTGTTAGGAAATGAATGAATTTCAACACGGTGATATTTTAGATTTTTGTTTTTATATAAACTAATTAAAAAGTGAGAAAATACAAAAGAAAGTAAAAGAAGGAAGAAATTTCAAGTTAGGAATTATATGGAAGATACACGTGTGTGTGTGTGTTTGTGTGAGAGAGAGAGAGTGTGTGTGTGTGTGAGAGAGAGAGAGTGTGTGTGTGTGTGTGTGTGAGAGAGAGGAGAGAGAGTGTGTGTGTGTGTGTGTGTGTGAAAGAGAGAGAGTGTGTGTGTGTGTGTGTGAAAGAGAGAGAGTGTGTGTGTGTGTGTGAGAGAGAGAGTGTGTGTGTGTGTGTGTGTGAGAGAGAGGAGAGAGAGTGTGTGTGTGTGAGAGAGAGAGAGAGAGAGAGAGTGTGTGTGTATGTGTGTGTGTGTGTGAATTTCACTTATTAGGGAGAAAGAAATCCTCATACCCGAAATAAGGTCCCAGTTGGCCTAGCTCACTTCTACTGCATACTAGAAGGAAGAGAGAGAGGACAAGAAGTGATCCGTTATTATAAGCCAGTGAATCCCAGTGTGGCATGCCTCATATCTGTGGCAGAAGAGGATAGCAGGTGAGGCAGAGCATTTGAAAGACATTCAAAGTTTTAGAAACAGTTTTTAAAAAATTTATATGCCAAAAATAAATATGATTTCAAAATTTTAAATATTATTATCGATTACTTGTAATTGCATGCATGAGTTCTAGTATAAATAGTTATGAATAATAATTGACCAATTTTATCATTGTGATATTTTTGCATTATATCAAGTATTAAGAATATAGTAACTAGAGTCTGCAAATTGGAGGAGAGAGTTATCAATGATAATGTTCTGATTTCGAATCAGCGGTTATCTCACTTTAAACTTTTCTGTTTTTTATTTTTAATTGTACTTTTTATGTTTGGATAATTCAAAATTCCAGATAATTGAATCAATATCAAAATTATCAAAAATGAATGGAGAAAAAGTTATTTTCTGAAAGAAATTTAACATTAATATCATCAAATAACATTATCTGTCTATATTTCTGAGATGAGGTATTATGTACATTATTTACATTATTCGGACTATTGTCCTCATCTTTGTCGCCATATTTATTACGTTTCGGCCGTTGTATGCTCGGCCTTCTTCAGGTGGTTGGAATGTTGAACTGAACCCTTTATTTTGCTCACTGGGGTAGACTGTTCTAGTTCCACGTGCCATGTTTAATGGATGTCAATTATCAGTTATCTCCTGTTAATTTCCCTCTGAAAGTTCTCCACTGCCTTAACCAGGTATTGAACTCACACTCTTTGGGTCCTGTCACTGGATCTACCTAACACCTTTATCCACTCTGCCATGTGTCCAACCACCTGATAAGGCTGGAGCGTACAACGGCCGAAACGTTGTAATAAATATGGCGACAAAGATGAGGACAATAGTGTGAATAATCAAATAACATTTTCAAATGTTTTGAAAAAATATGTCAAATGTTTTTCTGTTTTCAGGCCATTTCCATTTCAAAGTATAAGATCGTGAGTGAAGACTCTGAATCTTGGAAAAAAACTATAACAAAATGATGTGTATTGAAAAGTAAAAACACAGAATGTGCTGTCCCGTCAGTCAGGAAATGTTACCCTGAATGTTATGTTATGTAATATGACCAAGATGTAATAATTCAAATGTATGTTCTTTGCCTGAAAACATAGAGGAAATTAATAAGAATTAATTAAACTGGTTTTATCAACATTTTTTTATCAAATGTTCAGTATAGTTTTTAAATTCTCAAAAGATTTTAAATAATTTTTGTATTTCTCATATATTTCTCTTCATTTTATGCATGTTAATTGTTCTAACGAGCATTCCTTTTTGGTACCTCAACTGCATTAATTTAAGCATACTACTAAATAGGCAACTAGACCTCATCATTTTACTATTGAATTAACTAGATGTAACTAAGTTCTATTCTAATAGTTTCTTTTCTTATACTTCTTGCCTGTGGAATTCTCTTCTGGCTTCTTACTTTCCTGCCAGCAACAATTTTTAAAAATTTCAATGCAATGTCCTTTGCCAAAATAAGAAGATGAAAGAAATTTCGGCAATGTTTAACTTTTGTGCTTGTAATAAAATGATGTGTCAAAAGGATGGTTTTTTCCTTGACACCACTATTATTTTAACTACCTTCACTCCTTGGCAGTGTTTATTATTTTAAAAAGCAATGATTAGAAAAAACCTAATCTAATTTTTTATGGAAAAGGCATATATCCATCTTTTGCCAACTATGCGTTTTAACTAGAGTTGTCAACCATCTTTTTGTAAATATACACTGCAACTTATTCCTTTTCCATTGACTGGCCAATGATTCTTGTTTATATTGGTGTGAACCAAAAAATGGAAAAGGCCCACTGAAGGTAACGAGGATAATAACAGTTCAGCTTCCCCCACCACCAACTTTCTGACCATCTACATGTGTAGCTGACAAATGAATGGCAGCATCAGAACTGCATGAAAGACTGTCTGTCAACCACAAAGAGCAGACTAGAACTGCCAATCATAATTCAAAGTGTGACTGTTAATATAGACCTGCAGATGAAACTAATCAATGTCAGGTTTGTTATTACTTGGTCTACAAAAGCTCTCAATTACTCATTTACTCTTCTGTTCCCCTTTGGTCAAAGTGGATGCTGCTTAGAAAATTTCAAAAAACCTATCCGCTGACTATAAAACAGAAACACTTGAAATCAAGATAAGATCACACTTTCATTTTGGCAAATATGAACAATAAGACAGGGTGTCAAATGGACAGTTTTCCCTTGACACCACTATTATTTGAACTACCTTCACTCCTCGGCAAAAAAAAAAAAAGCAATGATTAGAAAAAACCTAAACATATGAAAGTGATTTTATATATTTTTTCTTTTCTTAAGAGTTTGCAAAAAATTATTAAACACTATTTATTAAACTGTTTATTTGCAAGAATAATTTTATATTTACAACATTCTAAAAACTAATACAATTGTATTAAAACTAATGCAATGTAATAATTATTATTTACCAATTTATAAAGAAATAAAGATGAAAACAATTTTTTATTCATAAAGTTATAAATATTTACTAAATTATTAAAATATGTGAACCTATTAGAAGGAAATCCTTATTATTTACCATTTTATAAAGTTTGAATCAATTGGCAATTAGTCAATGTTTTGCCACCGATTCCAACAAGCAATATAATAAATAAATAGTGTAAATTAAAAATCTAATAAATAAATAAATAGCGTTTATTATATTTGTTGTCAATACTCAAGAACAAAGAATTTCCACTTTTTTCATATTATAATAATGATTGACATTGCATTTAAATTTAAAGTTTCATTGGAAAGCAAGAAGTCTGAAGAGAGTTCCACAAGTGATATGTGTGAAAGAAGAAACTGTTAGCATAAAACTTATGGTTATAGCTAGCTATTTTAACTGTAAAATGATGAGACCTAGCTGCCAATCTAGTACTGTGCTTAAATTTATAAAGTCAAAGTACCAAAGATGAAAGCTCATCAGAAGAATTACCATAAAAATATTTACAGAAAAAGCAGAGGGAAGCTATGTTACAGTGGTGGGAACGTGACTGAGGCTGATATACCAGGTCAGGACCAATAACATTACAGATTCTTCCCTGTATTTTATCTAGAATCTCTAAATATGTATCAGAAGCACCAAACCAGATGCAGCAGCAATATTTAATGCATGGACAGATGATAGATTTATAAAAGTGGAATTTATTAATGTTCTCTCTAAACTCAATACCTTGCTGCTTCTTGTATGGCAAATGTGTTCACATCATAAGGTCACCAGTGTGGATAGGTGGTGTTGCTTTGGAAACATCTCGAAGGCATTTGACAGGCATACTGGTCATTTTCACAAGTTAGAAGGTTATGGTATTTCTGGATTCATTTTTGAACTGATTCAGTCTATCCTATCAAATCGTAAAATGAAAGGTTTCTTGAATGGTGAAAATTTCTGTGAAAGACAAAAAATCTCATATAGGCTAACAAATTTCTTTTTTTCTTCTTCCTTAGTCCTCTGAATTTGAAGGGAGTGGGTGAAAAGAGTTATTATTTCACACTCACTACAATTCTCCTACTATATTGACCTATTGACCACAAACAGGTCAGAACATTAACAACATCTTGTTGTCTCTCTGTACAAAGAATATTTTTAAAAAGTGTATCACTTTCTTGTGAATATTTTTTTCTATATGGCTTAATTTTTATTAGGTGCTTAAAGATTATTTTAAGCAAGCTTTTACAACTTTTACACATAAATTATTGTTAAATAAACAAATTCTTTTTGTTTCAATTTTACACTGATAAGAGTTGTATCTTTTTTATTGTGCACCTAATGTGTTATTATTTTTCTAAATGAGAAAATCCCCATAAGAGGAGACTTACCTTTTGTGTCTCTTGCCAGACTCTCATGTGATGCATTACCCTTTCACATATGCATAAGTTATAAGTGAATCAAGTGCAGATAATTTAGTTTTCTAATGTTATTGGAATATCCAAGTGTCAGTATTCATGGCCAACCATTTGTAGTAGGATTAGGTAGTAGTAACACCATATGGAAATATACACTTTCCTTTTCACTAAGTGAGTGACAAAGAAAATTCTCTCTTTCTCTCTTCTCTATTACACATTACTTCCTTTCCTTCCTTCTATTGTTCCTATCCTTGGTAACTGACTGAACCTGGACATAGCTTATGTGGGTTAGTGAATGTCATAAAAAAATCAACCATTGACAACACATCCCGCCAAAAATCAAACAGAAAACACGGATGTGTCAGGCCTAATAAAAAGAAGAAAAAACCATGTGTGCAAAGAAGCAGAAGAGAAGAAGAAGTGGGAAATTAGTTTGATGTAGCAGTTCGAGATGTAAGGGTTGGAGATTAATTGGATGTTGAGTTTGACCTGACATACAACTCCAGAAGAAAAAGAAGAAGAAAGGATCAATTCCACAAATTAACTTCTGTCAGTCAAAAACACAACGACCATGTATGAACTCTCAAATCGCAAAAGGACTAAGACAATAGTAACCCACTTTAACCACTCTAACCAAATGAAGTCAACAATAAAATGTTACTATAAATAGTAAATTTGGCCATTACTTATGTATTAGTCCAACCTTCATCTCTCTATACCATACATTTAACATTCATGTTTTCTTATTTATGGAAAAATATGATGCCAATATACAGAAACATTTAAATTGAGGTTGAAATAATAGCTAAAAAAAAAAAAAAAAAAGCACTGAAAAATCATGTGAAAAGTCCAGTCATTAATACCATATTATGGCTAGAACAGCAGGTCTATTACATTGGCTATGAATTTCTGTTTAATAGAGATTATCACTTTTCAATTTTTTTTCTCCTTTTAATAAAACCCAGTCAGAATTTTTATTGTCTTTGAGAATGATTTTTAATATTTGTACTGACAGGTTTCATTAATAGAACTGTGGACTTTAATCATTGTGTCAAATTGAATTCTTCTTGTTGATATGATCAGTTTAATAATGATAATAATTAAAAAAAAAAAACAAAACAGAAGAAATATTCCCCCAAAAATCTATATTCTTTTTTAAAATCATTGTATTTGTAAAAATAAAATTATTTTGTCAAAAAACAACAATTATTTCTTTGATAAAAGATGCTTTTTATTCAGTAAATTAAAATGTATGCTAACATAGTTAATTTAAAAATATATTAGTCTCTATCCCAACAGTGTCTAAGAGTTAAAGAATTTTATAAAATTTATACAATTAAAAGTCCTTCAAAATGATTCTCCTACACGGTATAGTCATTTAAATGGCAATATTTTCAGTAAAAAGAAGACAGTTCTTACTCTTAGTTATCTCTAGTGGGAGACAAATGATAGGAAGAGAATAAAATATACAAAAAATAAGTTACAGCTGTTTTCTGAAAGTTTTCACTTTCTGGATTACAAAAGAAAGAATTAACTTTTTTAGAAAGTAAACTGAAACAGGAATCGTTTCGAAGTATTCAGAGACACCTGGTGGTGAGATATTATTATTCCTTGTAAGCCAAGGGAGGTAATTAAATATCGTTACTTATATATTACGTAACAGCTGCTTACTTGGAAAGCGTTTGACAAGGTGGACGTTGCTGTTGTGTTACGTACGCAAAAGAAAAAAAAAAGAATAAGTAAAATTGGTTGTGTAGAATTTTAATATTATTTTGGTGAGTAAGATATTGCTTTAATTTTATTAAATCTGGGGTATTTTGTTTCTGCTTGCAAGTTTGCTATGCAATCTAGTCAAAGCAGAAGACTTTCACATCTCGTGTTTATTGAGTATGGCCGACTAGCGAAAACAGGAGCTATTTTTTTTTTAAATTGTAAGAATTAAATGTAAAACAAAATAACTAATGACTTCTTTTATCGTTTGTTTTTAAATATATGTCGTAATTACCCGCGAGAGATTCTGATTAAATAGTGTATGTCTATAAGATTCTTATAATTTCGAAGAATTTTCTCGTAAAACTCACAATGGATACAACAAATACAACGACTTATTGTTTTTTGTTTTTTTTGCCTTTACAAAAATTAAATTTTGAGTCGTGAACTATCATTTATTTATATTTTAAGTGATTTTTTGAAAAAATATCCTAATTGGGAGATAATTCTGTTAGATTGAAGGTGAGTGGAATTATTGATTTATTTTAAAAAATAGATTTTCTGACTTTTTTTAAAGTGAAGAAAGAAAGAGAAAGTAGATAAAAAAAAATAAGATTGCACGCAATTTCTTGGAAATTTCTATCTTAGAAAATTATGCTTTTTATTTATTGAATAATAATAATAATTAATATTTATCTAATTATTAATTTATTATTTATGGAATGCTGTTGTCTTAACGAAATCTTTTTCGTTTTACCATTCTAAGATTTTCGTTTGTGTCAGTAAATAAATTGTCAGTTTATAAAAAAAGCTAAGTGTAGATAAAAAAAACAACCTGCGTAGATTAAAAATAAATAATTGTTGATTCTATTATAAATTTCTATGAACGATATTTTATGGTTTTATTATAGATAATAAAAAAAATCATAATTTTCATAGACTTTTCAAGACTAAAAAACGCCTTAGTGTTTTTTTTCCTGAAGAAGACTAAAAAAAAAGACTAACTAAAAATTTTGTTAAAGAGGTGATTAATTTTTTTTTTCTTTTTTCAATTTATTTGAAATTGATCTTTGTATCAAATAAAAATGTTTATAGTGGATTATAAATGGTCAATTTATTTTTATTTTTTTAGTTATTTCATTTTTTTCTTCTCGAAGATGTGCTAAAACTTGTAAATAACATATTTATTTACCTGAATTTTTCTTTCCTTGTTGCAGGAAGTGAAACTAGTTGGAGGGAAATTTGCTTTTTTAAAATCTTTCACCACACCTAGAAATTACATTTGTAGTTAATATTTTGGGATGGAAAAAAAAGCATAAGTATGCTAATTTTATTAGTAATTTGCTTATTATTTATTTATTTATTTTTATTGCTGGAAAAAAAGTTTGTCTATGAATTGAAATTTCATCAAAGATGTTATTTTTAGTGTTTTTAAACAAGTTGTAGAATTAGAAATTATATGATGACCCTCGCCCCTAAACTCCACTTTCAACCTCTGAAATGAAAAATGAAATACATTTTTTTTTTTTTTTTTTTTTTTTTTGGTAATTAAAATTAATCACCGGAATATTTAAAAAAAAAAAAAAAAAAAAAAAAAAAAAAAAAAAATCAGATCATAAATTGGTTCAGCTGCAGGAAAAAATTAATTACTTACTAGTACTAAAAACTAAAAAAATAATCAAGAAAATTTAAAGTCATAAACAAACTGGAATTTGCAATCGGTATGATCTCCCCCCCCCCCAAACAGTAAAATAAAAAAATTAGTTAAATAAATGATAAATCTTTTGGTCTTCTTGGCTCTTATATGCGAATTTGAGGTTTCTCTACTAGCTTAAATGATATATATTTATACTTTATATACCTAGAAGTTGTAGGCTACTAGTACTTGTCCCTGGCCTAATTCCATAATTACTTTACCGTACGTCAATTAAAGTGTGTGTACGCGAGTGCGCGCGGTCTTGTATGTCATCAAAATGCAGAATTTTACACCCGAATTTATCTCTCACTTTGACTTAAACCAAAGAAATAGTTTTACTTTTGTCAGTTGATGAATTCGTGTTGTTTTTATTTTATTTTTTTTATGTGGTATTGTTGAGGGGGAGGAAAACTAGCAACACTCAGGTGTTAGTTTTCAATTTTCATTTGCTATGTTCAGTGAACTTAAGAAAGATCACGTACTGACCGATTTGGCTTTCTTTCTGTTCTTAATCTTTTTGCATTTTTAATTTTAGATTCTAGAAAAAAAAGAAGGTAATCTAGAATACTCCCCTCTCTTTTTTTTAACTATGTCCTTTAGCTTTTTATAACTTAATTTTATTTATTTATTTTTTTTTTTACCGCATTTTTCCAATGCATGTTGGATGGAACAGGATATTGTTTCCGTCTATGGAATATCTGTTGATCTTAACTTCCTAAAACTGATGTTAAAAACTATGCATCCTAAAAAAAAAAAAGTCAGTTGGTATTGATTGACAAACTACTTTCTTTTCAATAAAGAAAGCTAGGAGAGAAAATATGTCCACGGCATCAGCTTTTAAGAACATTGCTTTAAAATTCAGTAATTTAAATCAAGCATATAAATTGTACTATTCACTTTAAAAAAGTTGTTAGGAACTCAATTAAGTTTTTTTTTTCCCATTTTTAATCTTTCCATATCCAGTAATAATATCATTATTTTTTTTTAATTGAAACATTGTATTTTAAAATATTAAAAAAAAAAAAAACTTTAATTGCTTGATTAACAAAGAAGGTGTTGTTTTATGACTCCTGGACGTTTTGTTTTAAAATAAATTATTGCATAGAGACAATTTTTTTCTGTTAAACTTTGATAGTATTTCTATTGTAGTTTTCCTTTATTTTTCTTTTTTTTTTTTTTTTTCTTTTTTTTTTTGCTTGTCGACCATTTTTCTTACCTATTATTATGCTGTCAAATCACATGCTTGCTTTGTGCCTAAAAATCATGTGATCTGGTAAAGCCCACTTTTGTATACAAAATTAGCTGTAAAAAAATGTCATACAATATGGGTTAAATTTTATACTTTAATCCTGGCACCATTATATTCAGTTTGTATTTATTTAACT
Organism: Acanthosepion esculentum; assembly: GCA_964036315.1. Classification (NCBI taxonomy): domain Eukaryota; kingdom Metazoa; phylum Mollusca; class Cephalopoda; order Sepiida; family Sepiidae; genus Acanthosepion; species Acanthosepion esculentum. Next base: position 69,355,292 of record OZ038513.1, on the reverse strand, counting down.
ATCGTTAAAAAATATTTTCTTCTTACAATCACTTTCAGAGGAATGGGACACATTTTTATAAAAAATGTGGGCCTTTAAATTTTCAAGATCAGTATGATGAAAAACAGCATCTATATGAACATTTAAAACTTGTTAGGTTTTATGATGCTGTAGTGGCAATTATGCTTAGCTTCTCTATTAGTAGTAGTAGTAGCAGCTCTTTTATCATGAAGTCATCCAATTTTCTGATTGTTGTCGTAAATTTTAATACCACCAAAACAAAACTGTTTTCATTTAATCACTACAAAGACCCTTTTTCTGTCTGCCATCAGCATGGCTGATGCTAAACTCCAGGCGAGCAACATTTTGTGCCCCACCTTGGACTCGGTTTCTCACTGACAAGAAGTGGATTGATTAGATTGAACTGATTGCTAGGTCTTCTGCTAGTAAAGTTAGTTTGCAGTGTCGTGCCAGACAAATCTTATTGTCAGAACATCCCTTGCACATTTATAATAGAACCATTCATCTGTTCATTGAATACTGTTGACATATCTGGTTTGGTGCTTTTGCTATTCATCTTGAGATTCTTGACAAAATTCAAAGAAATGTCCGTCATGTAATTGATCCTGACCAGACATCTTTAGTCACTTTTCCACCAACATGACATGGCTTCCCTCTGTCTTTTTTACAAATATTTTTATGGCAATTGTTCTGATAAGCTGTTCTCCTTTTAATGCCTCAACTGCATGAATTTAAATATACTATTAGATTGGCAAATAGGCCTCACTGGTTTACTATTTAACTAGCTAAATGCAACTGTTAGTTCCTTTCTAGTAGTTTCTTTTCTTGTTTGTGGAACACCCTTCTGGTTTCTTGCTTCCCTGCAACCTATAATCTTCAAATATTTCAATGCAATGTCAATCATCATCTATTTTCTGAAATCCTCTTTCTTTATTGTCCTTCTCACTAAAGTTTCTTTTTTCATTCCCTTTCCCTCCCTGTAACCCCTTACGTCGTAGTGGCTTTATTGCCTTGCTTGGTGGGGTGAAATGATTGAAATTGTGCAATGTCTCTAACTTAACCTTTTGTAACTTTGAATTTGGTTTTTGGTTATCTGATTAATTTCCTGTCATGTTGAATAAAACTAAATATTTATTGAAAAAATATTTAAATTGGAATTTTATTAAATATGACAGTCCACTCAATACTGCTAAAAAATGATTTTAATGTTTACAGGTGTATTGTCTTTGTGTAAAATTGTGGTTACCTGTTTACAATTACACATGTTTACACAGGAGAAATTCTACCACTCCGTCCCTTCAGCCCCTCAACCTCCGGCGTCTTCCTCTTTCGGTTGAGGCACCCACTAGGCCTGTACCGAACTCAGGGGTAGCTGGCCGCACGCTCACTGAGTACCCGTAGATTATTTTGACTGGTCAAGTCCCGCTCGCTGCCCACACTGTGTTTTTAGATCCAGTAAGCGGGGTGTTGTCCATACGTTCACGGCCGATTGGGGATGTAGGCACGGCTGTGAGGGTGGGCAGCAGGAAAATTAGAATGTGGCGAAAAAAAGGAAATAATATCTGCAGAAGCCGAACAACAATGGGTAAAATATTGATGTCTTTTATATAAGGAAACAACAACAACAGTAGAAAAGATTACAGAAAGGATAGAAAAGCAATTAACATAAGGAAAGAGGACTACTCCTCTACCAATTTTCCAACAGAGAGGTGTGTGTGTGATTAACTCATTCCAAATCAACTTGGGAGGATATGTGGCTTGTTATTCCAGCCCTACGTGGAAGTGTAGCTTTTCAGTTTGTTGTCGTAAATGACAAACGTTAGGTTTCAGCGGCTTTTCAATGCAACTGCTACAACGACGATGATATTTCTTGAAGTCCTTATCTCTGACTCGTCACTGGACCGACTCACTGCGACGACAGTCTCTTTCGTCTCTTCGAGAATTCTCTCTCGACGACTGTCTCTTTCATCTGGCCTCTTCTGTCTGTCTTTCTCGTCGGCCTTTCTCATCAGCCTGTAGCACCGCGACCCGTAATGGTCGCCCATGCACGTGACGGCATGCTGTGACGACGATGTGCCGACCAATCACAGTCTCTTCGAGAATTCTCTCCCAACTGCCTTATTAGCAAAATCTCGAGTTAATATAGCAACCGAAGTTTATAATCCAGGTTGTTCATGCGCTTAACACGAGTGTTGCCATAATCACGTGTATTTGCAAAGTTTTCTGTTGCTTCCTCAGATCTGTTTCAAATCTCTTAGTGGGTAAAATCAAGTCGTTCATTCCAATTGTTTATTCAATGACAAAATTCAGCGGATGCATCTTATGTTTAGATTAGATTTCGCTAGCGGTAAACATACACTGATCTTACCTCCCTGGTCCAATTTACTTCAATATGTTTTTATCAAAAATATTATTTTTGTCTATTTTTTTTTTTAATGACCCAACTTAAACATCGCCTCCTGCCCTTTGCATTTGTTTATAAACAAGTCTTCGCCAACCCGATTTGAAATTCACTCTTTATCCATTAGCCGTCTTAGGTTTCATATATCATTGTTCTAGATTCTTTCCTATTAATAGCGCTGACACAGTTTGTAACTTCATGGAAGATTGTGTTTTCAATTTTCAATCAATAAACGTTATGTGTGCATTCATGTGGGTGTGTGCGTCAACCTCTCTCTGTTACAAATGTTACACTTTCTTTTTTCTTTCTTTTTTTTTCTCCATGTAACAACACCATATGTAGAAAGTTATGAAAACCATACTGGAATTGGCTGATGCATAGGACTTTCAGGCTGGAGAAAGTTGGAAACAAAGATCTGATGACTATCTTTTTAAAATTTCTCTTTTTAGAAGTCAAGAGTAGAACAGGACTATAGAATATATATATATATATATATATATATATATATATATATATATATATATATATATATATATATATATATATATATATATATAATGTATGTATATGTGTGTGTGATGGATAAATTGTCCAAATTATGCAAAAATGAAAATAACACTGATATCTCATTTTACCATATTTATCGAAACTGCACAAAAATATCTTGAAATACTAAAGAGTAATGTTTCCTATTTTTTATCTTATATGCTGGTTAATGGTGCATTGTGGGTAGTAAGGTCAATTATATTATTCTAATATGGTTATTGGGTAGGTGGTAAAGGTTATATTTCAAATTATTCTAAAGGCTATTCAGTAGGAATAATTGTTCTGAATGTGGTTATTTGTAGTTATTTTATAGTATTTAACTTTTTACATATTGCAAATTTAATTATTTGCTGTTGATTATTACATTTGTGTGTGAATTTGTATTTTGTTAATTTATTGAGATTTTTTATTTCATATTTTTTTTTATTTCATATATATATATATAACTTCCAAAGGATTCACTACAAAACGAGCACATATGATGAAAAATATCCAAAAATTAATAAAAACAGTTTTATCATCAATATCTTTAAGATGAAAGATGTAAAAAAAAAATTATTTCAATCCTTTTTAGAACCTTGGAAATTTTGGGCAAAAAGTCTTTCTCTGGCATCAGTGTGGGACCATAAATTTGTATTGAAAATTTTAAGTATCTTTTTGTGATGAAAAAAAAATTCATTTATTTGGAAATTCTTTCAAAAATTAGATGATTGTTGGATTTTTAGAACTTATTCACAAATGAATTATTTTTGAAACTTTTTGTAGAAAATCTTGGTAAAAATGTTTTTCTTACATTTACTTATTTTTATGAAATTTTGAGAAATTTTATTTTAGTTATTTATTTATTATTTATTTATTTATTTTGTGCTTAATGTTTATATTAGTTGTAAGGAAAAGTCCTTGGAGAATTTAAATCTCAATTTTTTTTTTTTTTTTTTTCAAACAGGACCCCCAGTTATAGAAAATCTGCTTTGAATCATAAAATAAAAAATGCAATAAAGGCTATGACATTATTTAATTAGAAATGCTTTTTAATTGCTTTTATGAGGGTATATTATGTGAACTACTGTCTCAAAAAATCTTTTTGATGAATAATGAATTTTTTTTTTTTTTTTAAAAGAATTTTAATTAAAATAATTTATAATGTTTTAAATCTTAAAATTCTGTATTAATTTATAGTGGCTAGGTGAGATTAAGTAAAAACTGTATTTATTAACCAGCGTGGATACCCGGCATTGCTCAGAATATCTCTGAATAATAGTTTATTATTGACAATTTATTGATATTTTTTAGCCATCTTATGGAAAATAATTATTTATTCAAGCTTATGGATAAGTAGTTTCTCTGAATATTTTGCACACACACACACACACACACACACACACACACACACACACACACACACACACACACACAAATATTTGAATAAATAGATATTAAATTTTTTTGTTAAGTAATTGTATTTAATATTCTTTTAAATTTACTTTGTTGTTTTAATATGCATTTTTTAAAGTTATGCTTTTATTTACTATAGATGTGAAAATAAATTCAAGAGAATAGAAATTTTAAAAATACATGCATTTGTAGTGTTTCGAAAATATCAGCAGAATCAAAAAATGAATGGTAATCCTAATTGGGAATAAGAATTATTACGATTCGTTTTTACTTTTTAATTCTGAGAATTTTGAATGCATTCCAATTTTAAAATATCTTTTAATATGATGATTTTTCTTTTTTTTTTTTTATACAAAAAGCTGGCTTGGCTGATAATGAGTCTATATATATATATTTACTTTGTCATTAATTACTGTAGTTTTTTAGTTTTAGCCAGACACACACACAATTGCCCATTATATATGTATAGATAAATTCAATTCACCCCACACCCAGTATTTTAAAAAGAATTTTGAATTTACAAATGTGCCAATTTTTGTAAATTAAATGTCCATATACAACATGACCAAAAATTAACAGTGGTAACTATACTAAATTTAAAACTTATTGGTAATTTTCTAACATTTCCCCAACAAACATCTTCCTAAGAATATAGAACCAAAGTACCTAAAATTCAATAAGATATCATGATGATTAAAATTTACGGGGTAGTTAAATTATCTTAAAAAAAAAAAAAAAAGCACTTGCTTTGTATTCATGTAATTTTACAAGTATTTCCCCCTTACATCAATCTCGTAAACATCAGGCTATCAATAGATGTGCCAGCACATCATAAAAACACCTCCATGTTAAAAAAATTCTTTTCTGTGATATTTTAAACTAAAAGTAATTTATTTTAATTCAGATTAATTAAACTTTAAAATTGGTTAATCTTCCTTAAATAAAGTTTTTAAAAAAAAATTTATTTTTGAAAGATCTTTTTTAATAAATAGAATTATGTGGTGTTGTGACAGATTAGTCAATTTGTTCGATTTTTAACAATTTAAAAGATCATTCCAATCAATTTAAATTTTGTTTGTATAACATCTGTTTCTGCTTGCACTTGGTGGTGTAACCACATTTAGTAATGCAGTCCTCAGGGTCTTTGGGCGATGTTTTTAACTACAGGGCTAACTTTGCGCTGGTTAATACTGGTCCAAGCTGATTGTTGGTTGCTGGCTACTTTGATCCCCACCAACTCTGCCCACATTGTGTCCTTGATCTTAGAGCAGTGGAAAATCGAATGTCGTAGTAATCACGGTGCCAATTCAAGCTTTGGCGGGTGCTATATCAAGGAAGAAATATTTTCAGAACAAAAAAAATAAAATGAAAGATTTATGAGGTTAATCTTCAATTGGTTTATATAGTCTTGGTACAACAAAAATTAACCCTTCTCCCATCAATCTTTGTAGTGACACTGTGCATCACCTAATAATTTGGTTTCAAAGTTCTGATGGCAGCTGACATGGATTCCAGAGACACTCAATATGGGCATTCTCAGCCCAGATCCTCGAGATTCCAAAGCCATCTGCTTCTATGCACTTCAGCCCAAAACTGCCATGGGGCCAAAGGGTTCTTGGACTTCATTGATTCTTTAATTTTCACATTAATTCTTTGTTCCCTATTTCTGCTTTCTTCATCAACTTTCCAAATTTGGAGAATAATCCATCTTCTTGGGAATAGTTATAGGGATTTCTCCTCCCCCTAATTCCCACCTGCTTCACTTCACATCTTGCAACACCACTCCACACAGGTGGTGCTAAATCCTCCCTCTTCCTCGTACCCTCTTAGCATTCAACCTCAGCCTACTTTCCAGGGCAGGCATAACTGTCTTTGTGACAAATCTAATTTTTAAAGCATGTAGGCAGAAGGGCAGGGTTTTATTTTAGTTATAACTTTTAATTCTCTGATTCTTTTCTATTTTCCTGGACTTATCTTGGTGCAGTGAAAATATAAACCAGGTCATTTGCTTGTCACAACAGAAGTGATTGTCATATCTTCAACCCTCACAACAGATTCACTGTTTTCATTTCCCAATATATTTTTGTCAATGAATATATATTTGTTTGCCTAAATTCTCAGGGAACCGATAAAATTGTTCTCAAAGTCAGTTTTCATCTGCATGTCAAACTGTCGAAAGATAAGAAAAATAAACTTTAGGAGAGAAGAAATGAGATGGTCCCATTTTCACCAAGGCAAATGTCTCCTTTCACTCTCAGCCTATTTTCCATTTTGGGCTTAACCTTTCTCAGCTCAGAATCAATATTTAACCACCTCATGACCTCAGTGTCTCTTCAAAATACAGCAAATTATTTTGCTTATTGGAAATATTCAGTTTAATCTATTAGCTTGGAACTAAAAATAAATGCTTCAAGAAAGACTTTATTTTTAAAATGAATTTTAAAACTTTGGTGTTGTTTTTTTAATTTTTTTATTAGTTACCTAAGCTTATCTGTTTCCAAATGCCTGATTGATACACAGTATTATTTTTGTTTCAATATAATGTTTTGATAATTTAAAAAATAATTTAAACTGTAAAAATAATAAAATTTATCATTTCCTACAATAAATTTTTATTGCTGATGCTCTCTTTTATTTCACTTTATTTTACAAAAGCTGTGATCATTTTAAATCCTTGTTACCTTCTTGTGAATCCGGTAAGATAGAACTAATTTAGTGCATGTTGAACATTTTTTTTCTTTCTCCAGGAACTGACTTAAAATCTTCAAAATGTATGAAGCAGAGTCAGGTACGGTGTCTGAATCCACATATACTGGATACAATTTTGAATTCAGTGAAAAAAGTATTCGTCTTGGTAAGTAAATCTTTTGCTATATTGAGAGAGAAAAATGATTCTCTCACTCACACACAACTGAAAAATTAATGATTATGTCTTTCATGTGTAGAGCAATTATTTTGTGATCCCTTTCTCACTTTAGCTGAATTTGTCTTAGAATTTATATTAAATTTTGTACATAAAGAATGAGGTGATAACATTAATTTATTTTTTGGTGGGAGAGACATAAAGTTTGACTGGTTTTTCGTTATTACTTTGTTAGAGTAACTAACATTTAAGATTTTGCAAACTCAAAATTTCTTTCCTTTGTAGTTATTTTGGATCAATTTAAATTCAGTGTATTTCTTTGACATTAATTTTTTTTTTTTTTTTTTTTTTTTTGCATAACTTTTCAACAATATATTAAACTCAGTTTTTTTAAAAATTTTTTTCTTCTTGATGTGTCAAGTATTGTGTAGGATGCCCTTTACACTGGCAAAGAGTGCAACGATTGAGCTTGGCACTAATTTCACATGGTCAGAAGACCTCTACAGAGACATTGAGTTATACCACCTCAATAGCTTTTTACATTTCCCTGACATTTGAGGCATCTTGTACAAATATACTTCTCTGGTGCATCCTATAATTGCTCAATTGGGTGAATGTCATGGCCAGATCATTTGTCAGAAGTTTTCCAAAAACTCTTTAGGCTCTGGGTAAATTCAGATTAATGACAAATTTCTCTATCATACTGGAATAATTAGCTGTAATCAGATGCAAATGATTATGAACTGGTGAAACTTAGCAGTCACCAGTCAATGATGTACTTCAGAGAATCTAACCCATGTGATATGAACGTAACAACTCGGAAACATGACTGTCTTACATAGTTCCTTATTGATAAATAGGATACATGGTATCTGCACAACACCTCAACCCTACCCACAGCCCAAAATGACTGGAATAATAATTTATTTTTCCAAATCCTCCAGAGTCCAATTAATATTTTATGTTAACAGGTACCTTGTTGCTCTCTTTAGTTCTCGTATCCCATGGAGGCTAAAGAATACTAACCCTGCCCTCTTGCATTGGGTGTGATTTGAACCAATATTGCTTGTTTGGTTATAACACATTTCTAACCAAACTCACCTGGTCAAGATCATTAGGGATAGTGTTTAGCCATTGTGCTCTCCAGTAGGTAGCAACGAGTACTATCAGGTATTCATGGTATACACGTGTTGTACTGTAAATCAAAGAATGGAAAATGTTCCCACATATTTGAGAACTGGAATCTGCTATTCATCTAACACCTGCCATTATGCTCCGTTCAACATCTGATAACTCATCTTGCCTTTCCAATGAGCAGCCTAGCCAGTGTTCACACTGACTCACTAGATGTCAGTGCAAGTGATATTGGTTTGGACATTTCCAGAATGTCAAGATACAGTGGAACCACCGGCCATGACCTTCTCTTAATGTTATTCCAGGATTTTTGGTACATTGATGTATTATTTTCATTAGTTTTACAGTAGGTACCTCCACAAAATTGCTGAAAAATCAGCATACCGTGATGAAAATATTCTCTGAACATAATGAAAACATAATTTTACCATCAAAATCTTTATTAAGAGGAAGGATCAAAATATTTTTTGGATATTTAATTAAATTTTTGACTCCTTTTTAGAATATTAGAAATTTAAAAAAAAAAAAAAATTTTTTTTATTGTCAGTGGTCAACTTTTAGCATAACAAATTTTAGTCTCATTTTGCGGTGACACACATTAATTTGGAAATTCATGTAAAAATCAAATAATTGTTGGATTTTAATGAAACTTTCAGGACTTATTCACAAATGAAATTATTTTTGAAATTTTACATGTTTTTCCCCCATTTATTTTATGAAAACTTGAGAAATTCAACATGATCATTTTCAGTGACAATGAGTTAAAAGCAGAATTCTTTGAAGAATTTAAATCACCAAATATCTTTTTGTAAAATCAGACCTCGTCTTAGTGAAAATCTGTTCTGAATCAAAAAATTTTAAATCCTTTAGCTTTCAATTAAAGCAAAAATGAAAGTTTCAAAAAAGTGTTTTTTCATTTTTAAAAATTCATTTTAAACCTTTCCGAATTAGTGCTGGTATCGACTTTACAGTGATCTCTTAATCTGTATCTTTAAAAAAAAAGTATTGTTGACCTCAGGTTTTTTATTATATACATAATGTGTGTGGTGGGAAGTACTTCATATATATTTGACTTAGTTTTCTTGGTGATCTTCTTTCCTCAGTTTACATTTGTTGCATGGTTCCTGCTTTATTGTTGTATTGATTGTCTGCAGCCCAAACAGATAACAAAAAAGCCCGAAAGCCACAAATAAAACTGCTCGCCTTTTGTTTTTCTTTAGTATATAAGTTTTAAATCCCACATGTTATGCATATAATTGTGTAATAAATTAGTAGGAAATTTGATATTGAATATCACTAAGGAAATTTCTTAATTTTTACTTTATTAACTTTTAATCTTGAAAAAAATTCTTTGCATGTTAATTTCCCCTTCTTAACATAAAACTAAGTGAATTGATATTTGATTGTTTTATTTGTAATGTTAAATTATAATTTCAGGTTTTATTCGCAAGGTCTATGGCATTCTTATGCTTCAACTGTTGGTCACGGTTGGAATTATTGCACTTTTTCTCTATGTGTAAGTAACTTTAAACTTATCCAAATATGCGTTCAAATGGCACGGGAGGGAACTCTTCATACGAAACAAAACAGCTGCACTTGCATTGTGTATGTAAAATTGAAGTGGCAGTTTCAGGCTTAAATACAATCTTCAGGACATATTTTTACAAGTTGTTTATACAGACATTGTCTGCAGTGTTTAAGCATGCAACTGACTGTTGCTGCTTGTTGGCTTCAGTGTTCAATTTTATATTTACATATGCTCTATCCATGATATTGAGCACTTTGATCCATAAATATAATATACCTTAAAACTATATTTTTATTATATATATATATATATATATATATATATATATATATATATATATATATATAGTCCTTTCTCCTCACTAAAGTTTTATTCTATTCCACTCTCAGTAAATTCCTTGTCTCTTAGTAGCATTATTGCCTTGCTTGAGGTAAAATGATTAAATTATAAAAAGGTTACCCTTTAACTTAAGTGGTGTGGTGGGGTAAAACTTCTTAACTTTGATTTGACTTGACCCACTTCCAAAAATGGCAAAACAAAAGATTCTTGGACAAACTGAGAATTCTTCAACTCCTGGTAAATGATCTTTGCATATCTTAGACTGCTTTACAATTCTATTTGCAATGTCGGTTATAATTAATTTAACTCTTATCAAATGTACAAAGAGTTGGCATGTTTCTTTATGACTTACTGTACCTAAAACCTTCTTTCCTATTAAAATGACAAAGATTTTCAAAAATTAACTAAATGTTATGAAACTTCTTTAATAAGACAATTCACGAAATGTTGTAAGATAGTATTCAAATCAATTTAACTTTTTAAATAAATGTGTCTGATATGTAAAGCAGTTTCTTTTCTTTTCAGTGATTCTGTGAAATTATATTCTCAACAAAACCCATGGATGTGGTATCTGGCCCTGTAAGTACTTTGCTTTTTGCTATTAATGTATTGAAGATTCTAGAAGTCTTAGAATAATGTTGAAACATTCTGTTCTCAGTTGATGGAATTTATGTCTCATGAATAATTTAATGAACAAATGCAGATAAATTTAAATATGCAATAAAATTGTTAGTAGTAAGTATTTTTCAGTTTGCTTCTCACTTTAAAACATAAAATATATATTTTTCAAACTGCATAAAATATTCTTTCTTTTGTCTAGTGTTATGATGCTGGTTACACTCATTGTGTTGGCTTGCTGTCCAGATGTACGACGTCAGTTTCCTATCAATTTCATTGTTCTTGTTGCATTTGTAAGTATTTGTCACATTGGCATCTTAAGTACACACACAGTTAAAAAAAATTCTAGATGTTTTTCATTAGTTTCATTTTTATTTATTTCTAATGGATTTAAAAAAGGTGATGTTTTGGATACATTGAGGTACACTTGTGGAGATAATGAAAATAAAGTTGATGCTTGTATAAACAACTTGTAAAATATACACTCATCAGAATTTAAAATATGCTGCTTACAAAAATTAACTTTTGTTTGAAGAGATTGTTTCATAACTCCAAATATTTTGGTCAGCTAACACAAACTTTTATTTATTTTACACACACGCGCATATCTATATATATATATATATATATATATAAAACATTACTTTTTAGTGGATACCCATATTTGAGTATACATTCCATTTATTTATTAAACAGTGTATTTTATTTCGTCTATTGGCCTGAATAGTTGAGAAATAGTGTTTAGGTAATGAACTCTTATTATTAAAATAAATACATACATATATATATATATATAGGTGGTGGGGGGGAATAACCCTAACCCTGACATGTAGGGGCACTGCCTCACTGTACTAGGCATTGCTGCTGTGGTTTCTGTAGCAAGTAAGTTTTTACAAGGTGGAGTTGCTAGCCTCTCCCCCAACTGGTTTTAAATTTATTAGTCCTTCTAGACAAGTTGCTAACCAAGTTTAGAGAACTCAGTCTGGCTTTGCTATTTAACCAATGAGTGTGTGTATGTGGGGGGGGGGGAGTGGATTCATAGCTTTTTTTTTTTCCTTTTCTAGGGGTATTTGTATGAAAGTGAACACTAAAATTTGCACACCAATTTCATTTTTTATGCTTTGCACACGTCCATTTCTACACACTGATTGAAAAAATGTTTGACTTTACACAAAAATTAAAGAACACTTAATATAGCTGAATTATTATGACAAATGAAAACACATGAGCTTTGTATCAACTCTACTTAGGCCCCTTCCTCCCATTAATTACACTGTATGCCCTCCTTGGGCAGGAATATAGGCCTGTATAATTGCATACTTATTGTCCAGATAGGGAATCTTCTGATACATTTATTCTGTGCCTCTTGTTGATGTAATACATCCAGACTTGTAGGTATGCTAAACAAATTGGTCAGGGTGAGTTGTTAAAGAACATTTTTCAGTTTTGTGAGTAGTATGGGTATCATGTAGGTTGGCATTATCCTGCTGAAACAGCAAATTACTTCCTTGTTACATGAATGGCAACAGAATGGGTTGAACCAGTTTTTGGATATACAAACCTTCATCTGAGCAAAATCAAAATAGCCAAACATATCTTTAGAGTTGCTACTATTATTATTTTTATATACTTATCATTATTATTGTTTTCATTATTGTCATTGTTTTTGTTATTATTGTCATCATAAACGATCTTCATGATCAAATGATCTTAAATTTAAGAACTAATTTATGAATGCATATGAAAAATTATTATTTAAGAGAATCTGTCATAACTTAATTTTTGAAAATAACTTTATTTGAATAAAGTGATTTTTTTATGTTTTGGTTTCAAAAATTTTAATGTAAATTGGTGCATTAATTTGAAAGTGAAGACCTTACTTGTTTAACATTATTAGACATTTTCTTTTAATGCTCATAATTAAAATTTTAATTTAGATAGTAATTATTCATTAAAATCTTAGTATTAAGTTTAGACTGCAATTTAAAATTTTTTTTTTATTTTTTCCAAAATCTTAGACACTCTGTGAAGGATTCCTGTTGGGAGCAATTTCCAGGTAAATAAACTTTACACAGCACTTATTTCAATTAACCACATTACTTAGAACGATTATTTCACTACTGATGTAAATGTAAGAAGTCTTAACAATAATATAAGTGACACATGGTTATAAAGATGCTTTCGATTCTTTGACTAATTTGTTTAGGTAATGTACTGACTTTAGTTTGCATCATGTGGCAATAATTCCAAGTTAAATGATGAACTGAAATAAGTAATTGTTTTAACTTCTCTGATTATCAGTGTCTAAATTTTATTGCTTTGTTTAATAATGATGTTATGGAATTCACATATAATGGATAATTTATTTTACCTCAATTTTATAGATATGGTAAAGTAAACATCACTTTTTTTTATATTTTCTACAATACGATTTTTTTCTCTTTATTTCAGCAACTATGAACAAGATGCTGTAATTATTGCTGTTGGTATAACTGCGGTAAGAAAAAAAATATTTTGAATACTTTTTGTTGCTTTTAGTCGGGAGTGGGTGGGGGCCTCCACACCAATTCTTAAATGTAAGAAAAATTTTCTATCTATGGAGAAAATGTTTCTATCTTTTAATCCAGTATTATTTTTAAAAGAATTTTCAAGGAACAAATTAATAATTAATTCTGTCAACAAATTTTATTCTATTTTAATCTTGCTAATGAAAAGAAAAAAACAATTATCACACAAATGTTTCAATTTTAGTTTAATTTCATTTATTGCAGGTTGTGGCGGCATCATTGACGCTGTTTGCATTTCAAACGAAAGTAAGAAGTTTTTGTTTTGACATTGCTGTCTCTGTATTAGAAAAAGATGAACTAAATTATTAGTTGAAAATAGTTCAATGAAATTAATTTTAACAAGTTGTAAACTATATAATGAAATCCTATTAGGTAATAATTTAGTATTTTTGTTTTGCTTGCAAGATTAATAGACTTATTTGGGTTATTTCCCTTTGTTAAGGGTTTTTCAGTCTGTTAATGGCTCAAGATTTGTTTCTTATTAAAGTAAAAACAAAAAAAAACACATTCTTCTAGATCAGTTCAAATTAGAATATAAAGATCAATATTGCTTAATTTTGTATTATAGAATTAATTCTTTCTGTATTTAAGTCATTCAATCAACTTAGAAAAACATTTTTTTCTTTTGAATGTCCCATTAATATTTTAGAAGCCTGATTAATTTTTATGCACTTGTTCCTCATATGCTACAATAAGACTTTCTTGTTGATTCTGTTCCCATATGATCAACAAAGTTAAGCAACGTCGAGCCTGGTCAGTACCTAGATGGGTGACCACTTGGGGATACCAGATGCTGTAAGTTTGGATGTGTGAGTGGTGTAATGGATAATTGCTCGGAATTGTTAATTGGTGAGCCGAGTTCCAGTTGGCTTGTTATAATCATTTATGTGCAAATACCATTGGGGAAAAGTATGAATCCATCTATTATTCCCCCCCATCTATGGGTTAATTAATAAAACTTGTATTACTAAAACCATTATCTCGAGAAAAAAAAAAAAATAAAATTAATAATTTAAATTTTGGCATTAAATGTCCCATAGAAGTGTTGATATGCCGCTAAACAAAAACAACCAACCAACCAACTTTTGTTGATTCTGTATTAATCTCCCAAATTCCTTTTTTCTATTATGTACAATTATTTTGAGTTTCAACATTTTTTCTTTTCTTAATTTCAGTGGGATTTCACTGCCTGGGGAGGAATGCTTTTTGTCTTTGTCATTGTTTTGTTTTGTTTTGGGATCCTTTGTGCCATCATTCAAAACAAAGTAAGTCTGACTTTTTGCTCTTTGTACATGAAAGTAGGTTTGATTTTTTTTTTTTTTTTTTTTTTTTTTTTTTGTCCACTTGTTTTATGTACACAAACTTTTAGCTTAAATACTTATGACATAAACAAGGTGCAAATTGAAAGGTTTTTATCAGAATTTCAGCTTTGTTTAAAAATCACGTAAATTATACCAATAGATGATTACATTATAAAAACCACCTTTTCACATTTCATTGTGTTTTATGCCCACACTGCATTAAAACACTGGTTCCCATATGATCACTGAAGTTAACTAACATCGTGCCTGGTCAGTATCTAGATGAGTGACTGGAATACCAGATGTTGTGTGTGGGTGGGTGTAATGGATAATAGCTCAGAATTGTTAATTGGAGTTAAAATTCCAGTTGGATTCATTATATTCACTTAGACACAAATACACTTGGGAAAGGTATAAATCCATCTCTTCTCAATTAGTAAGACTTGTAAAATTAAATTATCTCAAATAAACAATTTTACAAGCTAAATATTTTCTGGTTTTAAATAACCTGCAAAGGGTTGGTAAGCTGTAGAGAACAAATCAATCAAGTCGGACATTTACATTGTGCCTTTTATTTTCATTTTAAAGGAAGACCTATCTGGGTAGTGTTTATATAATTTTTGCCCCCCCCCCCCAGCTGTTGATAATATATATATATATATATATATATATATATATATACACACACACACACACCTCACTGGTATTTGTGTTCAAATCTGTATAAAATGCAGTTTTTTCAAATGTTTGTAGAATGCCTGCAAACTCATTGCAACACTATATAGCATTGTATTCTACTCTGAATTTGTTCTGGGCTAAAAATTAAATTTAAATTACTGGAGTATTACTATTAGTAAATGAATGGATATTATATGCCTAAAATACTAGTTGCTAATATTGTATTTAAAACTTTTCTTTTTCAGTATGCTACATTGGCTTATTCTGCATTGGGAGCGCTACTCTTTAGTGCTGTAAGTTAAAATTTATATCAAATTTCTCTTCCAAAAAATATGTAACAAAAATAATTGGTTTTACTTGTATGATGTTAAAATCTTTTGCTGGCATCTAAATTTTAATTTGTTGGTTAAGGCATTAGATGGCATTTAGTGTCTTTTTAAATAATTTATGATAATTATTATATCAGCATGCACTTTTTAAATTGTCAGAATGTTATTGGAAAAAAAGACTGTTTTTGCTTTATACAGAAAAAGCAATCTGTTCATAATTAAACCGTAATTATTAAATCTAAATGTGACTTTTTATTTCATTTCTTATTTATTTTTTAAGCTACTAAAACACAAGAGATTACTGAGTGAAAGAATAAGAATAATTATTAAGGGACATCTGTTTATATTTCTGAGATGAAGTATTGTAAGTACACTATTTACATTGTTTGGACTGTTGTACTCCTCTTTATTGTCATATTCACAACGTTTCGGCCGTTGTACACTCCAACCTTCTTCAGGTGATATACGTTGCAATTTCATGGTCTAGTAGATAGAAGCGTTGGTTGAAGTAATCAACTGACTTGACTGAAAGAGTTGTGAGTTCAATACTTGGGGAGTTTAGTGACTAAAGGGAAATAACTGAAACTGAGATATCCAGAAAAGATGTGGAATGAGAACAATCTACCCCAGTGGACTAAAAGGGTTTGGTCCAAAATTCCAGTGTATATCACCTACAGAAGGATGGAGTGTACAACAGGCGAAACGTTTTCAATATGACAATAAAGGTGAGGACAACAGTCTGAACAATATAAATAGTTTAAATTATGAAGTACGGAGAACAATAGAAAAGTAGTCAAAAAGACAGTAGATAATAGACATTGCATTTGAATTTTTGAAGATCAAAGTTGATAGGCAAGCAAGAAGCCAGAAGAGAGTTCCACATGTAAAATGTGAGAAAAGAGACTGTTAGCATAGAACTTATGGTTACATCTCATGAATTCAACTGAATTGATGAGACCTTGCTGCCAATCTAGTACTACACTTAAATTCATAAAGCCTAGTTAACATGGTGAAGAACTCATCTGAACAATTACCATGAAAGTATTTCTAGAAAGGGTTACAGGGGGGAAACAACTTCATGGCAGTGGGAAAGTGACTAACTGAAGCCGATATGCAAGGTCAAGATCAATAATATTGCTGATTCTTTGGATTTTATCAAAAATCTTTATATAACAGAAGCAGCAGATCATATATGGCAGCCATTTGTCTGCTAAATGGCATACTCTTGTAAGAAAAAGAAAATGTCCGTTATTTGCTTGACATGAAATGCCCACTCTCTTTGATATGTTGACATTTTGTCAATTGCAGTTGAAACCTTTTCTTTCCCTAAGCCAAATCAAAATAGGAGTAGATAAGTTTCGTATTGTCTGGTTCACACTATTCCCTGGTCTTTTGAACAGGAGTAGAGGTTTATCCCATGTTCCCAGTTTCTTGTCTTTTCTTTCACTTTCACTTTCACTAATCAGACATTAAGAAAGGAAAACAAAATGCTGTTCAAATTCATCGTTTAAGCATTGCTTATCAGTAAAATCTTTTAATGTATCTTTTATGGATTATACATTATTTTTGAGTATAAAGCTTTCATGTTCAAAAACAGTGATAGAAAGTTCATTTTTGGTTGGGTTTCCCATTGCTGGAAGGCTAATACTACATTCTTATGATTGGTTACTGATTTAAAGAATGATTTGAATAGAATTTTCTAAATTTCTTTTTCTTTTTTTTTTTTTCTTTTTTTCAGTATTTGGTATTTGACACACAGCTTATGATTGGAGGCAGACATAAATATTCACTATCACCAGAGGAATACATCTTTGCTGCTCTCAACCTTTATTTGGACATTGTTCAACTCTTCATGTTCATACTGACTATTGTTGGGCATGCTCAAAGTGATTAATGCATGTTTGTCAGCCATTTTTTTCTTTTTTTTTCTTTCTTTTTGGCTGACACTCTTCTCTTGAAAAGGACATCAACAATCCACTTTCTGCTAGTTTCATGTCCAACAGGGCATTGCAACAACACTATTACCTTTTTAAAAAAACAGCCACAATAATTGGATGCTGATGATGGAGAAATAAGCAACTGTTGACTCCCATGATTACAAATGCAACAATAATTTAGACGATATTTTCCTTCAAAACTCTGCCCCTTTTTTTTTTCTCTTTCACCATTATTTTCTAAATTAATGTTTTCTTTTCAGTCTTTATATACAGTTTTAATTTTACTTGATTTAAACCTTGTTATCCCACTAAGGGGATATATATATATATATATATATATATATAAAAATTTATTTATTTATTTGTAAATAAAATCCTGTAAACTTATATCAAGGTGAAGGAAAAAAGTTTTAAATACTAAAATGTAATTTGGAGTTATGCTGAGGCCTTACCGTTGGATTCTTTATCTTCCAAATTGAAGCAAGATTCTTATTAGAATGCATTCTGCACTTTCCAGATTTTAGGCTGTTTTAAGGTCTTTGTACCCCCTCTTCATTTCAAAGTTGCTGAGGATATTTTCTTTCAACAGATTTTATAAAAAATCAGAATTATTCAGAAAACTAAATGAATGCATTTGTGAAATTCTTTTAAAAAAAAAAAAAAATCTTTTTGACTCTAAATTTTGCAAGATTCCTGCATTTCTTAGAAATTTTGTTTTTATAAAAAAATTGTTTAAAATGTTTTTTTTCCCTCTCATTCTCCTTTCAGTTTCTATGAATCTTGGTTGATTTTATGATTTGCAGGAATGAGCAGCATTAACCATTTGTTAACCAATTAGTTGATGCTTTAAAATTAAGCTGCAGAACAGTTTCATTATTTTGATTCGGATGATGTTACTCATCCTTTCAATACACGATTTATCTTTGCTCTCACAAAATTGCTGAATGGACATATACCTTTATATATATATATATATATATATATATATATATATATATATATATATAAATCTTCAATACAATTTATTGTTGCCAATGTTCCTACTAGATTTGTCTGTTCTTGCTTAATAAATTCCTTGTAATGTTAGATCCAGATTAACTTTATTAGGATCTCATCAGATGGACCACTAGGGACAGTCAGAATATTAACTATTTAAAAAAAATAAAAAATTCAGAAATTCTTTGCAAGCAATATGGATAAGAAGACTTGTTTTGTAGGCATACACAATGGCAAAAGGAAAAAAAAACATTGACAATCTGTGAGTGGATCATTTGAACTTTAAAATAAATTCTAATCTGGTCCATTGATTTCTTGCATGAATGTCGGTCTGGTTGTCTATACAGTAACAGAATATAGTCTTTTATGTGTAGTATGTTGAATCTCTTTACCATTCAGCAGATGTCAACACCTGGGACCATTTTTTTTTTTTTTTTTTTTTTTTTTTTTTTAAC
This sequence comes from Acanthosepion esculentum, assembly GCA_964036315.1. NCBI lineage: Eukaryota > Metazoa > Mollusca > Cephalopoda > Sepiida > Sepiidae > Acanthosepion > Acanthosepion esculentum. The sequence continues at coordinate 69,336,205 of OZ038513.1, read as the reverse complement.
TTTAACATTTTTTTTTTTTTCTTTCACATGTTTTCAATGAACTAACTTGTGTCCTGATTCACTCCACTTGTTCATACTGTTAAGATTTCATGTGCCAATTACATCAAAGCAGTGTAATGATTCATAAGTAATGTAAACATTTGATTACTTCACTATATGTTTACTTGAAATCAGTATCTTTTATTTAAAAATCTTAGCCTGGTTTCATTTATGCTATTAATTGTTAGAAATCAAAATTATCTGTGGCTTTTGTTATATTTGTTTGTCGTTTTATCAGTATTATTTTTATTCTCTTAAGATGTCTTAACTTGTCATCTGTGATTTATCAAATCTGTTAAGCACAATCAATAAAACTTTTTTCTTTAACTATTTGTGCATTTGTTTTGATGACTGCGGATCATGTTTGTACGTGATTCACTAATGAATCTCTCACTATATATATATATATATATATATATAATATATATATATATATATATATATATGTGTGTGTGTGGCTGTGTTTAATATCAATCACTGCTATTTAATACTGGAGTTTTTAAGAGATAGCTTGTGTATATTAAAATTGATTTTTTTTTTTTTTTTTTTTTTTTTTTAAAGCTGATGGAAAAGATTTTTCTTTTCACATAAGTTTCCAGTTATTTCATTAATCCTCTCCCCTGCCCCCAAATTGTACATATGTTTTTCTTTTAAGGTGTCTGAACATGGAGCATTTTCATGATTCTTGACTTTTAGAATATGACAGGTTCCAAATTAAAATTTTGATGGTAACTTGTGTATTTCCAATCTATACTACTTAAGTCTTAGAAAAAAAAAATTGTGTTGAATTAAAAACTAATGAAAAAGTTTATAAACTCAGAAATCAGTATTTAACAGTTTCATGTAAAACTACTTTATTAATTGCAAATTTACAAAACTGTTTTATAGATATTTAAGCTTCAGTAAGTCGGTTATCTTTGCAAAACTTATTTGTTGTAAATAAGATTGCCTTTAAATCTTTATGGTAAATATTTAGTCTTTCATTGCTTTACTTGAAATTTTGTGCATTTTTTTTCTTTAAGTTTCCAATGTCTATTATTGTTAATTGGTCTTCAAATAAATCCCTGATTCTATTTTAATAACTCCACTGTTGTGATATTGTTTGTTTCCATTGACTTTATATTTTTTTTTTTTTTTGTTATTTATGTTTTTATTTTACTAATTTGAGGCTCTCTTTGGATCAACACCGCCTTGCCTGTCTACTATCCGCTTCACAACTGAGTAGTGGCACCTGGCTCAATGCAGTGCACTCTTCATCTGCTGGTCCCTTTCTAGATGACAAGTGCACTCTAGTTGGAGTTGCGATCTGTCTTGGACTTAAATTATGTGAGCATCACAGATGCAGATGTGGAGCTTCCATTGATGAGTTTGTTTTGCATCCTCTCTTCTGTTGTTGTAGTGCAGGCCACTTTCCAAGGCATGCAGTAATAAACATCATCATCAGAATAGGTCTGGATGCAGATGACTTCCCTTCCGAAATCGAACCTGTAGGCCTCGACTGTGGTGATGCAAAGCGGCCAGATGGCATTACCATTTTCCTTTTTAAAATAGTGAAGTCATTGATTTAGGATCCAGCCTGTGCCGATACATTTTCAACTGGTAATTCGATCAGGTCTGCGGGTGAGCCAGGGTCTGTCACTCAGACGTGGAGATAAAAAAAAAAAAAAAAAAAAAAATTCTTCTTGCTGACAGATTTTTTACTGTGGCAGTGGAGACTTCTGGGTTTATTGGCCCTCATTCGATGACATTCCTTTGGCATGAAATGGCGTGGCTCTTGCAGCATGTCTCACTGGCAATGGTGTGTGGTAATGCTTTCACAGGTAATGACAGGCAGAGGATAACAAAACATTTTGTTTTTTATGTTCTTGCACATAAATTTTTTTTATGAAAATAAGAACTTGTCCTGCTTTCATGTGACTTTATATCACAAAAGCAAATTTAATTATTTTGTAAAACTGTGAGCCTCACCCCAAGTATTATCCCACATTGCAATTCATTCCTTAATGTTGTCAGTGTGCACTGAAAGCTGCAAAAAGGCCTGCTGTATGCTCACAAGGTAACAAGATGAAAGAAGAACACTACATTGAGAAATAAGACTGCAAATTCTATTTCCCATATTATTATATGTTGGTGTTTTATTCAGGGCTTTGCCTGCTCAACTGGTTTAGTAGGGAGGTGATACTTTGGGTAACTTCTGCCATATTAGTCTAACAGCTCAGCTATTCCTCTGACCAATTCCTAGCCGATCTACTCATCTCAACATGGTGGATGGCATAGAAACTGTGTGGTAAACAAGAGTGATGCCAAACATGACTGTCAAGAGACCAACACCCAGATATACCCTATTTTCGGTTTAATTGCCATTTAACCTCAAAAAAAAAAAAAAAAAAAAAACTCCTTCCACTTCTTTACTTCAGTGTTATACTGTCAAAGTGGATGAAGCTTAGAAGACTAAATTTCAAAAATCATCTGCTGGGTATCACTGAAACATGAGATGGAAGATAAAACTACCTTTCCCTTTTTATGTTGGAGTAGCCATAGTATCACTTTTTTTTTTTTTTTTTTTTTTGACTTGAAATTGTGCTAATTTTTTTTTTTTTTTTTTTTTTTTAAACTCACTCCGACAACATTTTAAAATATTCAATAAATTTGGCATTTTTGCTTGTTTAGCCTGTATTTTTTAATTTATTTATTTATTTTTCAACTATTTTGTAAAGAAGGTAATGTGAAAATTCTAACTAATGCTATTTTTCTAATTACTGGTGTCAATATTTTTAAGTATTAAAATTTAAATGAAATAATGAAGCTAGAAAGAGCTAACAATCTTCATATTGCTCTGAAGTCGATGTTTGTTTTATTAGGTTGTCTGACTAAAAAATCAACTTTTATTCCTAAATTGATTTTAAAATGTTTAAATTGGTAAAAAATAGAAACCCTGAACATTTATATATTTCTATCATTTAGTTACAAGATTATTTATACCTTTAAGAAAAAACCCCTTGTCACTGTCAAATTCAGAAGTGCTTGCTCCGACTGGTGGACAAGGGAAGTAACTTGATTGTATTATGAGTTATAGTCCCTTTATAGGGGGAGCAAGTTAGAATCCCCGCTAACAGATATAAAATTAACACACAGGACACTTTAATCATTAGGAATAAGTAATATTTTTGTGCAATTATTCTATTAGTATAATAGAACACAAATTGGACATTTTTTTCCAACCCTAATAACTTATCTCAAATTCCAATAATTGAATATATGCTGTTGCTATGTGGTTATGGAAAATTTTACTCTTAAACTTCTAATAAACTTTGACATAAGCTTTCTAAGATTAGTGGGATATCAACCTGCCAGAAATACATTTTTTCCTTTCATTATGCAAGTTCATCACTGTATCGAAATTCTAAGATTGTTTTTAATTTATTAAAAATGTTTTTTGTAAGAAAAACTATTATACTTTGAATAATGGTATTATTTTTTTTTTTTCCTAATTTATTTTTATTTCTTGATTGCTATTCTCACCTAAATGTTTCTCATGCTGAATAGAAATTTTATATTGTAATAATACCTGTTGTGTGCAATGACTCATTAGGAAGAAATAGTAGCTCTCCTGTTGCTTTGTCTATTCAAATATTAAATAGAGAAAGGTTAAACAAAGGAAAGGTCTCTTTATTTTCAAATTGACTTGTCTGGCCACTTTTTTTTTTTTTTTAAGTATAAATTTCTGCTGTTTGCTATATATATATATATATATATAGATATATATATTGGACAAAGTCCGACAATTTAAATAAATTCAAAAATATATGACTTCATTTGGGTTACATTTGATACGCTAGAGCAGATATGAATAGAAGAGATTCATGGAAGATTTAAGTTTAAAGATAGTAAAATTGACCTTGTTAACCAGATGCTTCTCTGTGGCCGAAAGGTTAAGGCACGTCACGCAAAATGACGGTTCCGTATAGGATACAGGTTCGATTCCTGTTGAAGAACGAAAATTTTCTGTGAAAATTTCTTGGACATTCAGGCCGGTAAATGTTATTTAATACTGTTTATTATAAAACAGAGCATTTGCTTAAATACTTGTATCTATAAAAAGAACGTTAAACATATCATAAATGTCTTTTTATTTATTTATTTATATATATATATATATATATATATATATATATATATATATATTTCCATGGCAAAGTCTATACAAACGTTACATACTTTAATTGGTCATATGATTTTAATCAGCATATCACTAAATGTGATGTTCTTTTAATTAAGCAGTCCATAAGTTTTGAAATTGTATTTATTTTTGGCATATGAAATTTTTGAAACTATTTTTAAATCTTTGATTGTCTTTCAATCATTCCACTTCACTTGCTATCCTCTTCCACGAGCCCTAGTAGGGAACCACTGTACTATGCTGTTCTGTGATAGACATTGTAGATTTCTGAAAAATATGTATTTGTGTATAGTACAACTCTTCCCTGTTTGTTTATTTTTTATTTTTTTTTGTCTTTAATTTTCATTCAAAATTTCTACTTCAACTTCTTGTATTATTGTATCTTGTATCCAAGGTATACCTTGTTCTAAGGTTTTATTCAACAGAAAAGTGCAACACCTTTTTAGAACAAATGGCATCGGTAAACCAAAGTAAAATAAAAAAAAAAAAAAATTTAAAAAAAAAGACCATTTCTTAAATATCCAAATAAGGCAGCGTATGACAAAACAGTTTCTTTGAATAAAATTCATTGCACCTTTTCAGACTAATGTTTTATACTGATGTGAAGTGAAAAGATTATATTGAATCAATTGCCAAGTCTGCTTTTAGAAAAAATTGGTTCACTGTGTCATGCAAGACAATTTTTCTCTTATATTTATAAGAGTCTACCATTTGGCCATGCATTGAATGTTGCTGCCACATCTTGTCTGGTGTTTCTGCTTTGTATTTAGAGATTATTAAATCCAAAGAAGAATCTGCAATGTTATTGGTCCTGATCTATAATCTTGGATTCAATTAATTTCTCACCACCATAATGTAGGTTCTCTGTGCCTTTTATATAAATATTTTCATGGTGGTTGTCTGATGAGCTTTTCTCTTTGGCAGCTAAACTTTGTTAATTTAAGTGCAGTATTAGATTGGCAGCTAGGTCTCATCATTTTACAGTTGAAATGGCAAGATGTAACCATAAGTTCTATGCTAACAGTTTCTTAATCTGATAAGTATGTTCATGGCATTTGTTCTGATGAACTTTCCTCTTTGGTACCTAGACTTTATGAATTTAAGCAGAGTACTAGATTGGCAGCTAGGTCTCATCATTTTACAGTTGAAATGGCAAGATGTAACCATAAGTTCTATGCTAACAGTTTCTTAATCTGATAAGTATGTTCATGGCATTTGTTCTGATGAACTTTCCTCTTTGGTACCTAGACTTTATGAATTTAAGCAGAGTACTAGATTGGCAGCTAGGTCTCATCATTTTACAGTTGAAATGGCAAGATGTAACCATAAGTTCTATGCTAACAGTTTCTTAATCTGATAAGTATGTTCATGGCATTTGTTCTGATGAACTTTCCTCTTTGGTACCTAGACTTTATGAATTTAAGCATAGTACTAGATTGGCAGCTAGGTCTCATCATTTTACAGTTGAAATGGCAAGATGTAACCATAAGTTCTATGCTAACAGTTTCTTAATCTGATAAGTATGTTCATGGCATTTGTTCTGATGAACTTTCCTCTTTGGTACCTAGACTTTATGAATTTAAGCATAGTACTAGATTGGCAGCTAGGTCTCATTATTTTACAGTTGAAATGGCAAGATGTAACCATAAGTTCTATGCTAACAGTTTCTTAATCTGATAAGTATGTTCATGGTAATTGTTCAGATGAACTTTCCTATTTGGTACCGAGACTTTATGAATTTAAGCATAGTACTAGATTGGCAGCTAGGTCTCATCATTTTACAGTTGAAATGGCTAGGTGTAACTAAGTTCTACGCTAACAGTTTCTTCTCTCACATTTCTTGCTTGTGGAACTCTCCTCTAGCTTCTTGCTGACCAGTTGACTTTGGTCTCTAAAAATTTAAATGTGTTATCTTAATTCCTGTTCTTTTATTGTTCTTTCCCCTTAATGTTTTTTTTTCTCCTTCTCCTCTTTTTTCTCTCTCTCTCTCTCTCTCTCTCTCTCTCTCTCTCTCTCTCGTTCAGTAGACCCTTGCATCTTAGTGGCTTTATTGCCTTGCTTGGGGTAAAATGACTAAAAAAAAAAAAAACACCCCATATATATACACCCGTATTTCACTGATGCCTGTTTTTGATATATTGTAGATTGGTATTGTGGGGTTATTTATTTTATATATATATATAATATATGAGAGAGAGAAGTCAACACTTAGAGGCGACAGTCTGTTCCATGCTAGATGAAATCGTCAGGCCTGATGATTGCAACTAACATGAAACAGACTGTCGCCTCTAAGTGTTGACTTCAATGTTTACTTTTATATTTATACACGCTCTATCTCTGATATTGAGCACTTTATCCCATAAATATAGCACACTGTAAGACTATATTTCTTTTTATATATATATATATATATATATGCGCAACATAGTGTAACAGTTATATGCTGAAAATGGAATCAGCATACTAAATTCAAATTTTGACCAAGTCAGTTTTATTCACATGGTACTAATTTATCTGGAAAGGCATATGTCAATCTTTTTTCTTTTTTTTTTTTTTTTTTTTTTTTTTTTTTTTTTTTTATATATAAATATACACTGCAAATCACTCCCTTTTCATTGACTTGGCAATGATTTTGGTTTACATTGGTGTGCACCAAAAACTGGGAAAGGCGCACTGAATGTAACGAGAATAATAACAGTTCATCTCCCCTCTCACCAACTTTCTGACCATCTACATGTGCAGCTGACAATACGAATGGGTAGCATCAGAACTACATGAAAGACTGTCAACCACAAAGAGCAGACTAGAACTGCCAGCTATAAGTTAAAGTGTGACCATTTAATATAGACCCGCAAATGTAATTAATCAATGTCAGGTTTGGGTTTGTTATCACTTGATCTACAAAAGCTCTCATTTACTCTTCTGTTCCCCTTTGGTCAAACTGGATGCTGCTTGGAAAATTAAAAAAAAAAACAGAAATGATTGAGATAAAATCACACTTTCTTTTTCTAGGTGAGTTCCAATTATAGTATCACTTTATCAGAAAGAATATTTTTTATTTTAATAATTTCTATCCTTGTTCTTCATTGAATTTGATATCAGATATCCTTTATTTTAAAAATACTTTTTCTCGAACATCATTGCCATATAATTTATAATAATGGGGGCACCTCGGCGTGGTGCAATGGTTAGCAAGCTTGTCTTGTTAGATCAGTTACGACTGAAAAGTTAGTTCAATCCTCACTCGATGTCCTGTACTTTTGGCCTTGTGCCACACCTAAGCTACGCTTAGAAAATCAATATGATTTATAATAATGGTGGATGATATAACAAAATAATATCTATATTATAATCTAATATTAATAATATCTATAATATAAAATAAATATGTTCTATAAAATATAAATATAATATAAAGTGTCTATAATAATATATATATATATATATATTCTATTTTTTTGTGTGTAAATGTGCAAACAATTCCCATGATTCAAAGCGCTAATCTCTATACAATGTGAAACGTATCAACAAATGGCACTCGATTTAAAAAAATGACTTTTATTTATGCCCTCAATTTCTGGTACATCAGTCTAGTGAGAGGATTGTTAGCATAATGTCATCAAAGTGGCAGATATAAAAGAATTCCATGGAACTTGTAGAGGATTGTGTGTCTAAAATTGAAGTTGATAATCATCGGAGAAGCTGAATTCTACATTTCCAGGAATAAATTTCAAGACATTTTTATATAATGAATAACATGATTCGCAAAAAAAAAAATACTATGTGTACATATATAACTGAAAAGAGAGTATGAAAAAAAAAAAAAAACATTTATAGGGTTAGCAGGAGTGTATGCATGTGGGAGATGCACCATATGGCTGGGTGATTAAGTTTCCCTAGAAGGGAAGACTGGACAAGTTTTCTACCTACTGCATTCTAGGTTGAAGAGATAGAGGGAGATAGATAGATAAAGAAAAACAAAAAAGAAAAGGTGGCAACATTTAACCTTCATGCCTACAAAAAAAACTGTCGAAAGGACAGTTATTCCCTTGATGCTACTATTATTGTATACACATAGTGACGTGAAGCTTATAGCTTAAAATGAACAGTTGATTTACCCATGCCAAGATGATTAATGAATACTGATAATGATGAGAAAACACAGGTAATTTTAACAAAAGATGAATTAATTTATGTATATGCACACATGACGTTGTCAGTAGCTTGTTTTAGTTAAATAATTCAGAAATTTTGAAAGTCTAGTTTAAATCAATGTTTCTCAACCTTGTTGTGGGGCCCCCTTCTATCCAATGCGAGTTCTTTATGGCCCCCTCATGCCAACTTGAGTTCTTATCTCCTCCCTCCTACCCTGTCCCTCAACTTAATACATCTCAGGAAGTAGAACTATGGCATCAAAACACTAACTCCAGTTGTAAATCAAAAAATAATATTTGGATAAATATTTTTGAATAAACTCATTTATTTACAAAACAAGACCTACATGTACCATCAGCAATATCTTGTAGCGTTTCAATGGGATCCTTGTGACTGAAGCAGGGCTGCCAAATTGTTAATGTTTGGCTTGAGAGCCGTCAGAGAGAGATGTAAATTGCCTCTTTTTTTCTACGTCAAAACAATTTTGAATCTTTGACAGCAGATGCATCATCCGACTGAGACCAAATTCAACCAAGTAAGATGTGAGAAAAGCGATTAAGAGCAACTTCACATCTTTACAGAGTAGTGGGTAATTCTTATGCATGTCTTCATTCATCCACAGCTTCTGGTATCCTCCATGTTTGAAACTTGCTTGAGCTGCTGTGTTTATTTTGAAGTTCAATGAAACTTTCTTGGGGGGTGACATCAACTTCCGATGCACCAGCAATGAAGGGACCCACAAACCAGTGCGGCACCGTCATTTGGAATTGATCAGAGAAGCGAGTTTTCATATCATTATGCAACTGCTTCAAATGATCAACATACACTGCTAGGTCATTATCAAGAACTGTCTCTTAAGATTCAACCAGAACAGCTTTAGTTTTCCATTAAATGCGTTAATTGCCTCCTTGCCAGAAAACAGGGTGGAGTCATTTCCTTGAAGCTCTTTGTTCAGGACATTTAGCTTTTAGAAACTGAAAGACAAATTGGTGAAAACATACCTTAATTTAAACTTTAAATTATGAATTTCAAATTTTAAGAAATTGAAAACTAAAAATGACCATTTTACATAGATCAGCTGAAAAAATTACAATAAATAAATATTTATGTTAACAAAATGGTTTAGATTAATATTTAACTTAATAATAAATTTAATATTTTAAATAATTATTAATTACAAAATACTCCATATATATATTTTGTGGGTCCTAAATTTACTGTGCCCCCACCCACCATTTTTCAAACTTGGTCTTGTGGGTTTAAATGAATTGTCATGAAGAGGAAATGTTCATACAACAGATTAAATGATCTAACACAAAATAATCAAAAATGTTTAAAACAAAGGTCAGAGTTTGTTGCTCACAAAAGTTTGCATACTTTCAAAAGTAGACGAAGAAAGATAGTTTGAAATACTTAGGTTTCTTGGATTGTTGAGAGGAAATTCTTTGCAGTGTCATGTGCTCAGTTAAAGGCCAATAATATAATTGACAAGTAATTTTATACTGGTGAAAACTTCAATGCTGGACACAGTGAACAGAAAGGAAACCTTTCACATGACTTCAGATACTCTTCTCTTATTAATTTAATTTTTCTCATTTTATATCACATACGCTTTCTATTTTCTTTTCTTTCATCTTGGCTCAACAGCTAATTTCTGTGAAGATAATCTTTTCACTGGTCCAAAGAAAATTTCATGTACACTTGTAAATTTATTTCTTCTTTCTTTCACCAGTCAATTTCTGTGAAGACAAGGTTTTCATTGGTCTAAAGAAAATTTAACATTTCACTTTTTCCTCAGTCCTCCAAATCTGAAGAGAGTGGTTAAAGGAAGTTATTATTTTGCACTCATTACACACTTTTAATTCCCTCAACAATATTTATATACACGATTATCAAAATATTTGAACGAAATACAAGATGATATTTATTATTTACCTTTTATAAAGATTTTTTATTTACCATTTTATAAAGAAATAAATTTGAAAAGAAATCTTTTTATTCCAAAATTTATAAAAAAATTACAAAATTATCAAAATATATAAACCAACTACAATGCAATATTTATTATTTACCATTTTATAAAGATTTTTTATTTACCATTTTATAAAGAAATAAATTTGAAAAGAAATCTTTTTATTCCAAAATTTATAAAAAATTATCAAAATATATGAACCAACTACAATGCAATATTTATTATTTACCATTTTATAAAGAAAGAAATTTGAAAAGAAATCTTTTTATTCCAAAATTTATAAAAAAATTACAAAATTATCAAAATATATAAACCAACTACAATGCAATATTTATTATTTACCATTTTATGAAAACAAGTTTTTATTCATCTAAAATTAAAATAATGTTAACTAAAGGCATTATTGTAATAAAACCTGTTCATTACATACTCAACAAAATAAGAAAATAAAAACTGCTATATATAAATAAAACTCTGGATAGGAATAGTTCACTGCAGTAGCAGGGGTGAAAGGACTATGCCCATTATTTACAACAGTCAACAAAAGCAAATACCATCACATTCTTCTCCTCTTTAAATTACTGCTATTGTTGCAAATCCAAACTGTTGGGTGAACGACATACCTTCTTCGATTTCCTCAGCAATATCAGTGGAAGTTAGAGGTGGGGAGTTGTGATACTCTGGGTAGTATTATCCGTTTTGGTCGAGGTAGCTTCAATAGTTTCTTTGGGAAGGACTGGTAGTTATTCCCATTGGATATCTCCTGGGATTCCCTAACACCAGAGGTCTCAACTGGGCATAGATGTTTATTGTTACCGTTGTTTCTTCACTATTTTTGTAGTGAATGTAGGTGTGATGTGGATTTGCTTTGATAAGCTCCACCTCTTTGAACAACAGGTCAGCCTTGTTCACATAGACATGTTTTAGGAGAACAGGTCCTGGGTTACATAACCAGGAGGGAACAGTGGGGAAGAACGTGGGGGTAACTAAATAACCTCTCATGTGGTGTTGTATTAGTCACTGTGCAGTGGAATGAGTGATTTGAATGTAAAGTTTTAGGCAAGACTGTTTGCCAATGTTGTGCAGACAGACCACATGATCTCAAAACCATGGTCATTGTTCTCCATTATAATGCCATTATATCTTTCCATCTGGCCATGACCTTGAGGATTGTAACTCATACTCCTACTACAAGCAACCCCTTTCTCAACCAGAAAAGCTTGCAGTTCTCTGCTCATGAAGGATGTATGTAGGCAGGCATGTCAAAAATGGAGAACAACAGATAAATAGAAGTGGTCATATCTGCACAAGGGAAAAGCAAAAAGAAATTTAAAGTATTTGTTTCTAATGTCGAGGAAATAACAATTCTTATTCATGCTAGGCAATGGCCCCTTAAAGTTTATGCTTAATTGGTTGAAAGGTCAAATAGCTTTAATCAGGTGCATACCTTCTGGCTGATGAATGTTTGGCTTTCATTTGGCACATATTCAACTAGATTTTATTACTTGTTGCACACTGACCGAATAGGGCATATTTTTTACTGTTACAATATGAAGCAAGCATCAAACTCCTGGGTGCCAAAACCTTATGGAGATTCAATAAAGATTGTTCATCATAACATACTGCTCCACAATAAGCACATCAGCCGAAGATTTTTCCTTGATGTAGGAGTGACTCTTTTGTGTTCCCTTCAATTCTTGTCTGGTGGTTGTCAAATTTCTTCTGCATTGTTTTCTTCCTTGGGTTCCTGCAGCAGATATTTGTCAACTCTGAAATTTAACTCCAGGTCACCCCTTTTATAACCTATAGATAGGCTTCAAATTCACTTCTCAGAATTTGGAGTGAAACCCTTTTATTGGTTTCTTGCAGGCTGTGTGTGTGTGTGTGTGTGTGTGTATATGCATTGTGAAGTAAAACACATGTGTACGTCTAGAAAAATTTCCCACAACAAATATGTCAGACTCGAAAATGAGTTTATCAAAAGAAAATGTAAAAGAAAACAACAAGAAATGATATATATGTAATAAACAAATATGTGTATTAAACAACAAAAGAATTTACAATAGACAAAGATGTCAATGTGCGTGTGTGGAAATTTCATGTTTCAATGAATATTCATATATATATATGTGTGTGTGTGTGTGTGTATGTTAGTGTTCATGGCATCTCCCACAAGAGGGAATGCTTATCTTCAGCAAGAGCTTACATGGTCGTAGTTTGCTGAAAATGAAAGAAAGAGAGAGGGATTATTTATTTCTGTATTTTAACAGAAAATGTGGCACAAGGCCAAAGTGGGGAATGGGGAAAAGGTCGGCCTTCTGTCTGACCCAATCATACTAACAATATTTCTTGCACCAAAACAACACATTCTTACTTACCTTTCTTACCACACCCACCATAATACCTCAATGACTCTATGAAAATACTAACTAGCCCCATATGTAAAATTTATCGTTGTGAGGGGAGGGGAATAAAATAACAATTTAAAATTTTAAAAAGTAACCCCAATGAGTAATTACAATATGAGACAAATAACTATTTAAAGAAAGAGAGAGGGAGAACGAGGTCAGGGTCTTGTCAAGTATATATAGTAATTGGATAGCTCTCCCAAGTGGTGGTGTCAGAATTTAGGAGGAGATAACTCCGACAGGTTCTGGATGAAAAACAGACACAGCTTTTTTCCCATAAATCAAAATGTACCAAAAATAATTTCGAAATTCAGAAATTAAGCAAGAGTCCAACACAGTGTTTGCTTTCTCTCTGAAATGCCGACAATGCTCACTCAAGCAGCTTAAAGTTCTTATAGAATTCAAAGAAATTATGAAGAATTTAATTACTTTGTACAATTTGTTCCTGATAGATCGATAAGCACCCTAGAAGCAGGCATCCAAAGATGTATTGAACAAGGTTCTATGATTATTACTGATGCTTGGTCCACTTAAAAATGATCTGGGTAAACTCACAAAGTTAATTTATGAAAATAATTTTGTTGATTTACAATACATAAATCTTTAGTTCATACTCAAACAATACAGAATAGCTGGTTTCATAAAGTGGTTTCTCACAGTAAAAGGAACCAACAAACATCTGCACAAATGGGAATTCTGAATACATGCAAATATATATTTTGGTAAAAAAAATAAAAACATGTTTTTGAAAATATAAAAACATAACTTGTGAATTATTGCCATAATTCTACTTTTACTGAAAATTGTTCCTCCACACAAATTCTTGAAGGTGTGTTTCAAAAAAGGCTCTCAAAATTCCATGCTGTTTACAAAATTCCCTGCTATAATTTGGGGTAATTTGCTTTTTAAGCCCTGCGCTAAGTATCTAATAAAAATTTCCCAAAGAGTTATATTTAGGTGTAAATGTACATGCTTAATTCGGAAATAACAAAGAAATTTTGATAAAATCTACTGTTTTGCAGTTATTGACAATAGAAGTTCAGATTCATTCCCATTGTGGCAGTTTTTTGCATATATTTGCTGCGGATTTAACATTCATGTGTCTTGATGATTGCTGACCTGCATTTGAAGATTCGTCTTCAGCTGTGCTGGTCAAACTCTCTACCTCCGGGCAGCGAGGATCCCCAGTTGGGGCTATGTCGAAGGGCAGAGGCTTGTCTCGGGAAACACCTACCTGACCCCATTTTATACGGGGTCTATGGGGAAGTTTTGGCTGAGCCTATGGACTCGGGAACCCTACATTAAATTTGGCCTTGTGTCACATCTGACTGCATGGGACAGTTGGTAGATATCATCTTGATGACTGTGCGCACATAAGTCCTCAGTTGCGTAGTAATAGAGACAAGAGCAATAAAAAGGCCGTTAACAATGTAATCTTCCGCGCAAATCTAATCAGCAGCGAATATATACAAACAACACCAGTAGTGGCTGTTGTGTCGCAACGCGAATGAGACCGAACCTTTATGTCGATAACTCCAAAACGGTAGATTTTATCAAAATTTCTTTGTTGTTTTCGAATTAAGCATGTAAATTTACACCTAAATTAAATATAACTATTCGGGGAATTTTTATTAGATACTTAGCACGGGGCTTAAAAAGCAAATTACCCTCCTAGAAATTTTTTAGATGTGTGAGAAAATTTAAGGGGAGATAATTCTCAAGTTCTTGAAACACAACCGGAAGTAGGTTTGTAATAACAAAGATGGAGCCGATCGTATTCAAAAGTTCACGGATAATTGCAGCAGAGAGAGAACAACTGAAAGAAGCTCGTAAGAATACCATAGAAAAAGTAAGTTATTAATTATTTGTTTTATGTTTTACTAGATATGTGACTCCCGTTTTATTTCAATTTCACTTGAATTTCGTACGGTGGTGCTACATTTCAATACTCCAAACATCTTCAGCTAGTAAACAAAATAGTAAAAAAAAATAAAAAAGTAGAGTATTGTTCATTTTAGCGTTTCAAATGATTTTTACATACCCTTACATTTCATGTAAATATAAGTGAACGAGAATAATATTGTGAACTTTTTTTTTTTGGATATGGAAAGTCGTGCATTCGAAATAAAACGAAAAAATGTTAGAAATGTGAAATAAACTATTTATGATCAATAAATGTCAGAGTTTTAAAAATAAATTAGTTTACTAAATTCTAAAATCTTTGTGTCAAACTTTGGTCATACTTTGTCCAAGAAACCCAGTGAAGGGAGTTTTCGTTACATTTTTTGTTTGATGCTGGTAGGCCGGACCATTTTTCATTTTTATTCTTTTTGTTTTTCAAATTCTTATGGTCACAAATGGTGAATTAAATTTCAGTTTTTTAAAATAGTTGAAATAAACTACATTACATTTTTGGATAGTATTTTTCCGTTTTATTTCAAATACACGTCTTTTCATTATTGAAAGAAAGACTTAGAATATGATTAAAATAAAATTGAGTTTCTTTCACTTTCATGAGAATTTATTTACGTGTGTTATCTTTATTTGGTCGAGTTTTATCATGAGCCTATCACGCCAAACATCTCGTTCTGCATCAAGCATGTCATTAGGAAATTATTTTGTTTCATAACATAGCTGGTCTAAAAAGGAATTGTTTTATTTGGTTAAAAAAACAAAAAGTTCAAACATGTTTGCTGTGGTAACATTTATAAGCCAAGGGGACACAACAAAGACAGACGACATGAGCGTTAAAAATGCAGACGATAAATTTATTAACACACACACATACAAATGAAAGAATTAGATAAATTAAGTGCTTTTTGTGTCAAATGATGGCCAATAACAACCTGTATGCACAAATAATCACTGCAAATAGAATACGATCCTTTTTACAATAAAAATCACTTTGCTCCCAGAAAACAACAAAAATCTTTTGTCTAAAATAAATGAAAAAAGGGGAAAAAGTACTTCTGAATAATTTTCAAAGTATAGGTACAATGTTTAAAGCAAACTTTGTGGTAACAGTGAAGAACAGAATAGTTACACCAGCCGAAGAAGTTTCCCTGATGGGGGAGTGACTTTGATGTTTCAAATTCTCGTCTGGTGGCCGTCAAATTTCTTTTGTGTTGTTTTTTCTTTTACCGGGCCGATCTGCAGCAGCTGTTTGTTGACTTCTCAAATTCAATTTTGTTTTTGCTTTTATTCACCAAGATAGGCTCCAGATTTGCTTCTTGGAATTTGGAGGGAAATCTTTTGATTTGTTCCGGGTAAAAACTAAACGCAGTTATTTTCCATCAAATCAGAATGGTCCAAAAATATTTTCAAAATTCACAATTTTAAGCAAGAGCTGAACACAGTGTCTGTTTTCTCTCAGAAAAGCTGATGATACATGCTCAAGCAGCTTAAATTTCTCATAGGGTCAATGTAGACAGTTGTTGGACAACCAGCTCAGCTTGCTCAATGGCTAGATGTCCAGAAGAGTAAATGCGAGTTTTACTTGCCAGCAGTATCCTGCAAAGTGCATTCTGCGATATGCTAATGCAGAATGCACTTTGCAGGACACTCTGTGGACCCATCCCTGACAATCTTATGCTGTCAGGGATGGGTACATAGAACTGCAATTTAGTTGCATGTTGTCTCCAGGAGATGTTAAGTATAGTTCTCAGCATCTGAGTGTAGACTCTAGGGTTTTAGTTAATGTCCAGGCAGTGACACCATAACACTGCCTCTACAGTGGCTCGAAAGAATCTCAGGTTGAGGTTGTCTGGTAGATCAGATTTCCAGATTACATATGTAGGGAGTAAGATAAATTCTACTGAAGAGGATGTGAAAATTCACATAGCTAAAGATTGGGACATGTGTTATAAGGGAGGTAAATCAATTTGAGATGTAAATATTGTTTGAAGCATTGAAACAGACAAAATGAAATATGTTTAAAGACAGTTATGTGTATTTGTACATTAACAATTCAAATTCATCATGAAGAGAGTTGTGAATCAAATACTTCAGTATTTATTTCTCACCGCAAATGTGGCCTACAGCCTTTTTAATGTACATACGGGGGCATCAATATCAAGCATGTACAGAAATTTAATCATCTAGGCCAGTGGTTCTCAACCATTTTTTACTCATGGACCACTTTTACTCTTAATTTTTTTTTTTTGGTGGATTGCCCATAACCATTCGATTTAAAAAAAAAAAAAAAAAAAAAAAACTAATAAAGACGCTAACTTACATCACTTGATCTTGTTTTCCTGCTACTTTTAGAGTTGTTTTTCTATTTTTAATATTTTAATATGGCATAGATTACTGTAGAAATTCCAATTCTCAGTTTTAACAACCATTCTGAAGTGAAATTGCTCTATGGACCACTGAAATATTACTATTTGCTATTTTTTTGTGAGGACTCCTAGTAATGTTACATGAACTCCCAGGATTTACTGATCTAGATAGTGTTGTAGCAAACAATGGAAAATGTGATCCAGAAATCTGAAGATGCATAAGGATAGAGAAAGGTGCTTTTAAGAAATTAAGTATTAAGACATAGGAAAATATCAATAGAAACAATGAAAATGAATGCTGAATCTCCTTTATCAATCATGGGTAAGCTGAGGGCCACATGTCATATACAGCCTGATTGGCTTTCTGAATGGCATGCTTAATGTCACAAGGAAAATAATATTTATTAAAATGTTGTTTGTTTTCATTCTCACTTGTTCACTCACACACTCTCATACATAACCACATACATAAACAATGATAAGTACAATGTTAAAACTTCATTGAAGGTAACATTGTCAGCATTTTAAACCATTGTCGATTTTCACTAAGGAAGATCATATGTGTAAACATCTTTTGCTTCAGAAACAGGAAATGTCAGTAATAATTCTTCTTTTACAAATATTTTTGCCTACTCAAATGAATAAATTAGAAGCAAGTCACATGATTCAGCAATGTGTGTTAATCATGCTGTCATCAGTGATAATATTATAGCAAGACTTCAATGTTTTTAATCATACACAGGATCTTTTCTCCAAAGAAAACTATCAGCTGTTCCCTATTTCTGAGGTAGATGCTTTTGTTGGGAAAATGGTTGACTTGAAAGACGACTGGATGGAATATATACAAATCTACTTAGAAAAATCCAGAACATCAGTTGGAGATCCCATTCAATGCTTTACACAATTTATGGAGAACTGAGACCAATCTCTTTTAAGCTCAAACAAAAGCAATTGCAGTTTGCTGGTCACTGCCACTGAGCGTATGGGGAGGTTGTCTCATCCTTACTTCTTTGGCATCCTTCTGGAGGTGCCTTCTCACGAATGTTGATTTTCCCAGCCACCATGACTTGGGATTCAAGGTTGGACATTGGGGACCTGTGTACAGCAATGCAGGACCAAGCAGTGTGGAAACGGATTTTTAATGGAGTTCTGACCAAGCACAGGGAGGTCGAAGGATGATGATGAGAGACTTGAAGTGATAGAAATATTGTTCTACAAACAAATGCTGAGAATATGACAACAAAACATGAATAATAATGGAGTTTTAAGGAAGATACAAGGAACGAACAATTAGAAAGAGACAATTGAAATTTCTGTGACATGTAATGAGGAAGGACAGCCTAGAGAATTTAACACTAACACGATATATTGAAGACAAGAGAATAAGGAGGGAACAGCATAAGCTACTTAATGAATTTGTATGAATAGATGGTTGAACAAGGACAAAGAGGGATTGTAAAGGACGAGAGACAGAGTTGTGGAGAGCAATGATCACACCCATATCTTAAAGAGAAATGGTGTATAAAAGATGTACATATGATTCAAGGTCACATGGTGGGCTATCCAGAAACTACTTGGTTATTCCTGATATTATCAATTGAACAGCCATATGGGAATAAGAAAAGATTGTAGTTATTGAATAACACATGCACATACACACATTTTTATATAACACACACACACACACACACACACACACACTCTAAGATTTTTATTCAATTTTTCTTGCAGTCGTACACGTCTCCTTTCCTGGACATCAAGTTAAGAAAAAACATCCTTGATATGTGGCTAATATAATGGCCGCAAGTGTTCAGATATATAGAGCATTTGCACAGTTTTTACATCCTTGCTGAATTTCACCTTTTAACCTCACGGAACTGATTAGACAACTGGAAAGGATCAATATAAAAATAAGTAGACACAATACACAATATGTTTATATTATTTGATGAAACATGTTATATATATATATATATATATATATATATATATATATATATATATATATATATATATATAATATTATATATATATATAATATTATATATATATATATATAATATTATATATATATATATAATATTATATATATATAATATATATATATATATATAATATTATATATATATAATATATATATATATATATAATATTATATATATATAATATATATATATATATATATAATATTATATATAATATATATATAAAAGTGGACATGGAAGTCAGCACTTAGAGGCGACAGTCTGTTTCATGCTAGTGCAATCGTCAGGCGACTAGTGCTGTTATTTTTCTCGGCTGTTTATATAAGGGTCAGTGGTGCATTGTGGGTAGTATATTTTGGCGGGTACTTTTACCGGAAGTCGCTTATTTGTTTATTTATTTATGTCAAATTATTTTGCTTGTTTTTTTGTTTGTTTTTTTATTTTTATTTTTTATCTTATATATTTATTTATTTATTCTTTTATTTTGATCGGTGTTTTTGGTTAACGTAGTAAAAAAATTTGTTTATATAGCTTATTGTTGGTAGTCTATAATGGCCGCCATTTACCGGAAATCGCTTGTTCGCTTATTTATTTGGGTCAAATTGTTTTGCTTATTATTTTTATTTGTATAACAGTTATAACTTTCGTCCGTTCTTTTGTTTTGATTTTATTTCGCATATTCTAACAGGTGTGGTTTTGTGATTTGTTTGGAGTAGTTTATTTTGCTTATTTTATTGTTGTTTGTTTATATATTTATTTATTTTTCTATTTTAAGTTAATAGTTCAAGGAAAAATACGGGTTCAAAACAAAAAAATGTCCCCCGCAACAAAAAGACTTAGATGACTTCGAGAAGGACTTAACTGACCTAGTTAGAAACATAAAATTCCATAAAAAACAAGATGCATTCCAAAAAAAGCTAAAAGAAGATATAGCTAAAATAACCAGTTCAGCAAATGTATTCATCGCAGCCGACAAAACAAGAAATTTATACAAACTAACCCCTCCCACGCACAATAAATTACTAAAGAACAACATAACCAAAACATACAAAAAGGCACCCAAAACAATAGAACACGATATAAATAAAGAAGCTAAAGCAATCGCTCAAAAATTAGACCTAGATGACCGAATAAGTTGCATGAGCAAGACGCAAGCCTTTATCACACTAAAAGACCACAAGGAAAATTTCAAAACCAACCCTGCATGCAGACTCATAAACCCAGCCAAAAGCGAACTAGGTAAAATAAGTAAAACAATACTAGAAAGAATTAATTCTGAACTTAGGAAGAAGTTAGGAGTAAACCAGTGGAAAAACACAAAAACAACCATTGACTGGTTCAACAGCATAAATAACAAACAAAATTGCCACTTCCTACAATTAGACATAAAAGAATTTTACCCATCCATAACAGAACGTACACTAGATAAGGCCATCAACTTAGCTCAGGAACAAATAATAATAAAACCAAACGAAATCGACATCATTAAGCACTCTCGTAAATCATTATTATTTCACCATGAAGAAGCATGGATAAAGAAAGATGGGATATTTGACACTACAATGGGAAGCTTTGACGGTGCAGAGACATGCGAAATCGTAGGTATTTATTTACTACACGAACTAAGCAAAATAATAGATAGAAATGACACAGGGCTCTACAGAGATGACGGTCTCATAATCTTAAGAAACTGCAACAAACAAAAGACAGATAAAACTAGAAAAGCAATAATTAAAATCTTCAAAAATAACGGATTCGAGATAGATATAAAAACTAACCTAAACGAAGTAGATTTTCTAGATGTCACCTTCAACCTAAGAAAAGGCACACACAAACCATACAGAAAACCGAATGATAAACCACAGTACATACATATATACTCCAACCACCCGCCTTCTATAATCAAACAGATACCTAAATCGATTAACCGCAGGCTTTCCGACAATTCTTCCGATGAATCTATATTTAACAAAGCCAAGAAAGACTACGAAACAGCCCTAAAAGATAGCGGATTCCCAGCAACACTCACATACTCACCACAGAACACAAAAAAGACCAACAGAAAAAGAAATATCATATGGTTCAACCCACCGTACAGCAAAAACGTAAAAACAAACATAGGAAAAATATTCTTCAAGCTTTGACACAAACACTTCCCGGAATCAAGCACACTACACAAAATATTCAACAAAAACACAGTAAAAATCAGCTACAGTTGCACCGAGAACATGGCACAAATAATAAAAAAGCACAACAGAAAAATTATTAACAAACCACACGAACAAATTAAACCCACGTGCAACTGCAGAATAAAAAACGAATGTCCCTTAAACGGTAATTGTTTACAAAACAACGTAATCTACCAAGCCACGACAAAATCAGCAGATAATGAAGAAAAAGTATACATAGGAGTAACCGAAGGACCATGGAAACAAAGAAATTATGTACACAAAATGTCTTTCACAAATAGTAAATATGCGAACAGCACAATGCTTTCTAAGTATATCTGGGAAATAAAAAACAAAACACACACCACACCAAAAATATCTTGGAAAATAAGGAAAAAATCATCAGCCTACAACAACCTATCAAAAACTTGCAAACTTTGCTTGGAGGAAAAAATAGCTATCATTACCTTCCCAGATCAAAATAAATTACTAAATAAAAGATCCGAGCTAATCTCAAAATGTAGACATGAAAACAAATTTTTACTACGTAACTTAAAATAGAAAAATAAATAAATATATAAACAAACAACAATAAAATAAGCAAAATAAACTACTCCAAACAAATCACAAAACCACACCTGTTAGAATATGCGAAATAAAATCAAAACAAAAGAACGGACGAAAGTTATAACTGTTATACAAATAAAAATAAAAATAATAAGCAAAACAATTTGACCCAAATAAATAAGCGAACAAGCGATTTCCGGTAAATGGCGGCCATTATAGACTACCAACAATAAGCTATATAAACAAATTTTTTTACTACGTTAACCAAAAACACCGATCAAAGTAAAAGAATAAATAAATAAATATATAAGATAAAAAATAAAAATAAAAAAACAAGCAAAATAATTTGACATAAATAAATAAACAAATAAGCGACTTCCGGTAAAAGTACCCGCCAAAATATACTACCCACAATGCACCACTGACCCTTATATAAACAGCCGAGAAAAATAACAGCACTAGTCGCCTGACGATTGCACTAGCATGAAACAGACTGTCGCCTCTAAGTGCTGACTTCCATGTCCACTTTTATATTTACACACGCTCTATCTCTGATATTGAGCACTTTACCCCATAAATATAGCACACTTTAAGACTATATTTCTGCATAATATATATATATATATATATATATATATATATATAATATTATATATATATATATATATTATATATATAATATTATATATATATATATATATAATATTATATATATAATATTATATATATATATATATATATATATATATATATATATAATATTATATATATATATATATATATATATATAATATTATATATATATATATATATATATATAATATTATATATATAATATTATATATATATATATAATATTATATATATATAATATTATATATATATAATATTATATATATATATATATAATATTATATATATATAATATATATATATATATATAATATTATATATATATATATTATATATATATATATAATATTATATATATATATATATATATATATATATATATATATATATATATATATAATATTATATATATAAACACACAGGGTGAGGCAAAAGTCGCACAACATGTGTTAATGGATAGGTTGAAGAGGTTTAGTTGATTGGTCACTGAGGTCACCAGATCTCATACCCATGGGTTTTCTTTCTGTGGAGCCATTTGAAATCAATTGTTTACCAGAAGTGCCCAAGAAATATCGAGGAACTTAAAGGAAGAATTAAAATTTAATCCAGTAAAATGACAGGAAACTCTGGCATTTTAATGAATTATGCAGGCACAAAATTGAAATGTGTTTTGAAAATGTAGGAAGACATTTTGAACAGCACTTATAACAAATAGTAAATAAAATTTTAATTTGTAATTATACTTTTAATAAATTATCATCCCTATGGTGCATAACTTTTGCCTCACCCTGTATATATGCATACATAAACATACAATATCTTTCTTGGTTTCTCTTTATATAACTTCAAGGATTAAAAAAGAATATGTTTGTGAAGAAGATCTTTTAAATAGATAAATAAAATTTTTTGTTTGAGAGAATGCATTTTTCAACTTTTTTTTTTTAATAAAGCAGTTTGTAACTGTTTTCCTTTTTCCTTATTTTATGATAACTGGCTTAA
Source organism: Acanthosepion esculentum (assembly GCA_964036315.1). Classification (NCBI taxonomy): domain Eukaryota; kingdom Metazoa; phylum Mollusca; class Cephalopoda; order Sepiida; family Sepiidae; genus Acanthosepion; species Acanthosepion esculentum. The sequence continues at coordinate 69,312,819 of OZ038513.1, read as the reverse complement.
AAGCTGTTTTTTATTGCCTCCACTTGATATTAAATCCGTTCTTATTTATACAGTTTATATAACTGTATCAAAAATATTAAAAGTTCATGATACTTATGGAAGATTGATTCAGAGTTTCATGATCCTTTGCTCTTCAGGATCCAAATAAGAGTGAAGAATCATGAAATTCTGAGTTGATCTTTGATAAGTATCATGAACTTTTAATATTTATGATACAATAATTATTGCTCTAGATAGCTATTGAAACGATTAGCAAAAATTCTATTTGCTTTGACATACATTAAATTATATATTTAATAGGTATTATTATTATTATTATTTTATACTTCATATAATTATTAGAAAATACCAATTATGAAGAATTATATTTGTTGTAAAGTACTATATCATATCGTGTCTACACAACTGCCTCGCTGTGTAACTTCATACTTCTGAAAGTAACAGTAAAACGCATCGGTCAGACTTTGACACAATTTGGTTCTTCCAGCAATAACTTGAATCCTGTCAGTGGTGTCATTGTTGTAAAATCTTGTAGTAGTCAGTAGTCAGATAAAATGATTATGGACAAACTTATTCTTCTCTAGTGGAAGACTATAATCGCTACTCTTCACATATTTAAATTATACTAGAAGTCAAATGTTATTATTAATGTTAATACTGGTAATCATAGTTTCTTAAGAAATCTCAGGGGAATAACTGCGTAATTAGTATCTCCGGAGTTATCTCCCCATGACAGATTTTTATCCCCCCCCCCCCAAGTAAAACTTGATTTTTTTTTTTTTTTTTTTTTTTTCATTTAAGAAGAAATACATGGCTTATACTTATCTGCAGGGTGATTTAAAAAGTAATTCCCCATTATACAATACTCATAATTTATTAACTAGAATTTTTACAAGAAATGCATACAAGAGGAAAGTGTTTAGCATGAGGTTTTATTTAAAATTCTATATGGGCACCAGGTTTCGCTACCAGTTTCTCAAGCCGTCCAGGAATTATGTCAACTGATTTCACCAGGAACTCTTATGGTATGGAAGACATAACGTTTTGTATTTGCCCTTCAAGTTTTTTCAATTTTCCTTTAAACCAACCACAAAGAAAATAGTCACAGGGTATTTATTAAATCAGAACTCCTGGCTGACCACTCATACATGAAATAGGGAGTTACTTTTCTGTATAAATAACTCATTGTTTTGAAATTAATTTTAGGCAAAATCAGATTTCCAGAAAGTTGAAAAAAGAAAAGAAGAGAGTAAGAAGCGTGGCTATGATGACTGGATGTTACCATCAGTGCTGGAGACAATCGATAAGCAGGTAGGAAGCTTTTTACATTATTATGCAAATTTAACCACTTTAGGTTTACTGTAACATTTTGTAAAACAGTTTTATTCATATTTTTTTTTTTTAATAAGTGATTTGCTTATCCTAAAATATTTTCAAAACTTTATATACAAATTTTTTTATTTATTTTTAAAGCTAAAACATTGCTTCAACATTTATGGCACATTTTATCATTTCTTTTGTCTTTCTTTCTATAACAAAAAGCAATTGATCTTGTATTTATTTAAAAATTCAGTTTTATCCTATTCTTGTTGTGTTCTTGAAGTTTTACGCAAAATTTCAGGGTGGGCCTTCTCAAGGGAAATGGTTAATGAGTCTAACCTGATTGACTATTACTAATAAATCATGACTTTGATCATTACTGAGTGTCTGATGCAAAATTCAGCATTAATTAATGCAACAAGGGTTGAAATGTTGTAAAATTGACTATCCTAACTGAAATCATTTTATTGTAAAATCATTTTCCAATGAATTTTCATAGTAAAATCCCTTTCCAATGCATTTTCATAGTAAAATCCCTTTCCAATGCATTTTCATACTAAAATCCCTTTCCAATACATTTTCATAGTAAAATCCCTTTCCAATGCATTTTCATAGTAAAATCCCTTTCCATTGCATTTTCATAATAAAATCCCTTTCCAATGCAATTTCATAATAAAATCCCTTTCCAATGCATTTTCATAGTACAATCCCTTTCCAATGCATTTTCATAGTACAATCCCTTTCCAATGCATTTGCATAATAAAATCCCTTTCCAATGCCTTTTCATAGTAGAATTCCTTTCCAATGCATTTTCATAGTACAATCCCTTTCCAATGCATTTTCATAGTACAATCCCTTTCCAATGCATTTTCATAGTAAAATCCCTTTCCAATGCATTTTCATAATAAAATCCCTTTCCAATGCATTTTCATACTAAAATCCCTTTCCAATGCCTTTTCATAGTACAATCCCTTTCCAATGCATTTTCATAGTAAAATCCCTTTCCAATGCATTTTCATAGTAAAATCCCTTTCCAATGCATTTTCATAGTAAAATCCCTTTCCAATGCATTTTCATAATAAAATCCCTTTCCAATGCATTTTCATAATAAAATCCCTTTCCAATGCATTTCCATAGTAAAATCCCTTTCCAATGCATTTTCATAATAAAATCCCTTTCCAATACATTTTCATAGTAAAATCCCTTTCCAATGCATTTTCATAGTAAAATCCCTTTCCATTGCATTTTCATAATAAAATCCCTTTCCAATGCAATTTTATAATAAAATCCCTTTCCAATGCATTTTCATAGTACAATCCCTTTCCAATGCATTTTCATAGTACAATCCCTTTCCAATGCATTTTCATAGTACAATCCCTTTCCAATGCATTTTCATAATAAAATCCCTTTCCAATGCATTTTCATAATAAAATCCCTTTCCAATGCCTTTTCATAGTAGAATTCCTTTCCAATGCATTTTCATAGTAGAATTCCTTTCCAATGCATTTTCATAGTACAATCCCTTTCCAATGCATTTTCATAGTAAAATCCCTTTCCAATGCATTTTCATAATAAAATCCCTTTCCAATGCATTTTCATACTAAAATCCCTTTCCAATGCCTTTTCATAGTACAATCCCTTTCCAATGCATTTTCATAGTACAATCCCTTTCCAATGCATTTTCATAGTAAAATCCCTTTCCAATGCATTTTCATAGTAAAATCCCTTTCCAATGCATTTTCATAATAAAATCCCTTTCCAATGCATTTTCATAGTAAAATCCCTTTCCAATGCATTTTCATAATAAAATCCCTTTCCAATGCATTTTCATAGTAAAATCCCTTTCCAATGCATTTCCATAGTAAAATCCCTTTCCAATGCATTTTCATAATAAAATCCCTTTCCAATGAATTTTCATAGTACAATCCCTTTCCAATGCATTTTCATAGTAAAATCCCTTTCCAATGCATTTTCATAATAAAATCCCTTTCCAATGCATTTTCATAGTAAAATCCCTTTCCAATGCCTTTTCATACTAAAATCCCTTTCCAATGCATTTTCATAATAAAATCCCTTTCCAATGCATTTTCATAATAAAATCCCTTTCCAATGCATTTTCATAATAAAATCCCTTTCCAATGCATTTCCATAGTAAAATCCCTTTCCAATGCATTTTCATAATAAAATCCCTTTCCAATGCCTTTTCATAGTAGAATTCCTTTCCAATGCATTTTCATAGTACAATCCCTTTCCAATGCATTTTCATAGTAAAATCCCTTTCCAATGCATTTTCATAATAAAATCCCTTTCCAATGCATTTTCATACTAAAATCCCTTTCCAATGCCTTTTCATAGTACAATCCCTTTCCAATGCATTTTCATAGTAAAATCCCTTTCCAATGCATTTTCATAGTAAAATCCCTTTCCAATGCATTTTCATAGTAAAATCCCTTTCCAATGCATTTTCATAATAAAATCCCTTTCCAATGCATTTTCATAATAAAATCCCTTTCCAATGCATTTCCATAGTAAAATCCCTTTCCAATGCATTTTCATAATAAAATCCCTTTCCAATGCATTTTCATAGTAAAATCCCTTTCCAATGCCTTTTCATAGTAAAATCCCTTTCCAATGCATTTTCATAGTACAATCCCTTTCCAATGCATTTTCATAGTACAATCCCTTTCCAATGCATTTTCATAGTACAATCCCTTTCCAATGCATTTTCATAGTAAAATCCCTTTCCAATGCATTTTCATAGTAAAATCCCTTTCCAATGCATTTTCATAATAAAATCCCTTTCCAATGCATTTTCATAGTAAAATCCCTTTCCAATGCATTTCCATAGTAAAATCCCTTTCCAATGCATTTTCATAATAAAATCCCTTTCCAATGAATTTTCATAGTACAATCCCTTTCCAATGCATTTTCATAGTAAAATCCCTTTCCAATGCATTTTCATAATAAAATCCCTTTCCAATGCATTTTCATAGTAAAATCCCTTTCCAATGCCTTTTCATACTAAAATCCCTTTCCAATGCATTTTCATAATAAAATCCCTTTCCAATGCATTTTCATAATAAAATCCCTTTCCAATGCATTTTCATAATAAAATCCCTTTCCAATGCATTTCCATAGTAAAATCCCTTTCCAATGCATTTTCATAATAAAATCCCTTTCCAATGCATTTTCATAATAAAATCCCTTTCCGATGCACTTTCATAGTAAAATCCCTTTCCAATGCATTTTCATTGTAAAATCCCTTTCCAATGCATTTTCATAGTAAAATCCCTTTCCAATGCATTTTCATAGTACAATCCCTTTCCAATGCATTTGCATAATAAAATCCCTTTCCAATGCATTTTCATACTAAAATCCCTTTTCAATGCCTTTTCATAGTACAATCCCTTTCCAATGCATTTTCATAGTACAATCCCTTTCCAATGCATTTTCATAGTAAAATCCCTTTCCAATGCATTTTCATAGTAAAATCCCTTTCCAATGCATTTTCATAGTAAAATCCCTTTCCAATGCATTTTCATAATAAAATCCCTTTCCAATGCATTTTCATAATAAAATCCCTTTCCAATGCATTTTCATAATAAAATCCCTTTCCAATGCATTTCCATAGTAAAATCCCTTTCCAATGCATTTCCATAGTAAAATCCCTTTCCAATGCATTTTCATAATAAAATCCCTTTCCAATGCCTTTTCATAATAAAATCCCTTTCCAATGCCTTTTCATAATAAAATCCCTTTCCAATGCCTTTTCATAATAAAATCCCTTTCAAATGCATTTTCATAGTACAATCCCTTTCCAATGCATTTTCATAATAAAATCCCTTTCCAATGCATTTTCATAATAAAATCCCTTTCCAATGCATTTTCATAGTAAAATCCCTTTCCAATGCCTTTTCATACTAAAATCCCTTTCCTTGCCTTTTCATAGTACAATCCCTTTCCAATGCATTTTCATAGTACAATCCCTTTCCAATGCATTTTCATAATAAAATCCCTTTCCAATGCATTTTCATAGTAAAATCCCTTTCCAATGCCTTTTCATACTAAAATCCCTTTCCAATGCATTTTCATAGTAAAATCCCTTTCCAATGCATTTTCATAGTAAAATCCCTTTCCGATGCATTTTCATAGTAAAATCCCTTTCCAATGCATTTTCATAGTACAATCCCTTTCCAATGCATTTGCATAATAAAATCCCTTTCCAATGCATTTTCATACTAAAATCCCTTTCCAATGCCTTTTCATAGTAGAATTCCTTTCCAATGCCTTTTCATAGTAGAATTCCTTTCCAATGCCTTTTCATAGTAGAATTCCTTTCCAATGCCTTTTCATAGTAGAATCTCTTTCCAATGCCTTTTCATATTAAAATCCCTGTCTAATGCATTTGCATAATAAAATCCCTTTCCAATGCATTTTCATACTAAAATCCCTTTCCAATGCATTTTCATATTAAAATCCCTTTCCAATGCATTTTCATAATAAAATCCCTTTTCAATGCATTTTCATAGTAAAATCCCTTTCCAATGCATTTTCATGGTAAAATCCCTTTCCAATGCATTTTCATATTAAAATCCCTTTCCAATGCATTTTCATAATAAAATCCCTTTCCAATGCATTTTCATATTAAAATCCCTTTCCAATGCATTTTCATACTAAAATCCCTTTCCAATGCCTTTTCATAGTAGAATTCCTTTCCAATGCCTTTTCATAGTAGAATTCCTTTCCAATGCCTTTTCATATTAAAATCTCTTTCCAATGCCTTTTCATATTAAAATCCCTTTCCAATGCATTTTCATAATAAAATCCCTTTTCAATGCATTTTCATAGTAAAATCCCTTTCCAATGCATTTTCATATTAAAATCCCTTTCCAATGCATTTTCATATTAAAATCCCTTTCCAATGCATTTTCATAATAAAATCCCTTTCCAATGCATTTTCATATTAAAATCCCTTTCCAATGCATTTTCATACTAAAATCCCTTTCCAATGCCTTTTCATAGTAGAATTCCTTTCCAATGCCTTTTCATAGTAGAATTCCTTTCCAATGCCTTTTCATATTAAAATCTCTTTCCAATGCCTTTTCATATTAAAATCCCTTTCCAATGCATTTTCATAATAAAATCCCTTTTCAATGCATTTTCATAGTAAAATCCCTTTCCAATGCATTTTCATGGTAAAATCCCTTTCCAATGCATTTTCATATTAAAATCCCTTTCCAATGCATTTTCATAATAAAATCCCTTTCCAATGCATTTTCATATTAAAATCCCTTTCCAATGCATTTTCATACTAAAATCCCTTTCCAATGCCTTTTCATAGTAGAATTCCTTTCCAATGCCTTTTCATAGTAGAATTCCTTTCCAATGCCTTTTCATATTAAAATCTCTTTCCAATGCCTTTTCATATTAAAATCCCTTTCCAATGCATTTTCATAATAAAATCCCTTTTCAATGCATTTTCATAGTAAAATCCCTTTCCAATGCATTTTCATATTAAAATCCCTTTCCAATGCATTTTCATAATAAAATCCCTTTCCAATGCATTTACATAATAAAATCGCTTTCCAATGCCTTTTCATATTAAAATCCCTGTCTAATGCATTTGCATAATAAAATCCCTTTCCAATGCATTTTCATAGTAAAATCCCTTTCCAATGCATTTTCATAGTAAAATCCTTTTCCAATGCATTTTCATATTAAAATCCCTTTCCAATGCATTTTCATAATAAAATCCCTTTCCAATGCATTTTCATGGTAAAATCCCTTTCCTACGCATCTTCGTAGTAAAATCCCTTTCCGAGGCATCTTTGTAGTAAAATCCGTCTCAAACAGATCTTCATAGTAAAATTCCTTCCTAATTCATCTTCATGTCATTAAATAGTATTAGTGAAATTATCATCAATAGTTTGATATGTTTAAAAAAATTTCTAGTTATTTATTTCCTCTAGAATATGTATATAATATTATTTATATTTCATTTTTCAAAATCTATAATTGAAAAATGGCAACATTGCTTACTTTATTTTACTTTTAAGATGTAATCTGAATGCTAAGGTAATTACCACTTTCAATACAAAAAATGGCTTTTAAACTTATGTACTTCTTAATAAACCTTTACATTTTTCATAATGTTTTGTTGAATTTACATTTTGATTTTAACATATTGGATGATATATAAGAACCCTCATTTCAGCAGGGAATCTTTATAAAAAAAATTGAATTTTACTGGAATTTCATCTGGCTTCCCATTTTGGCTCAGTTCAAATTAAGTTTAATATAAAGCTATTAAAATTTAAAATGGAAAAATGGTCAGTTTTATATACTATCTAATACAATACTAACAAGGAAATTATTTTAAAATGTCTTTGCTTTTATGGAGAACATTTTAACTTTGCAGAGTAGCCACAAGTCAAAATCAAAGAAGTCCAAAAAAGAAAAGAAAAAACACAAAAAATCAAAAAAAAAGAAAAAGCACCTTTCTTCAGACAGTGATTCAGTAAGTAAAATTAGAGACTTTTCATTTTATTATTGTTTTTATCTAAAAGAATGATTGCTATTTAACAAAGTGTGTATTATCTGCCTTGTGTCACATAAGGTCTCTAGTAAGGTTTCTGGAATTGTTCTGTAATTGGCCTTACTCTCAAACCACTTTACTTTGAGAAAGATTTACTTATCTGTCAGGTTTTTCCTTCTCTTAGATGATCATGTATTCCTATGCTGATATGTTTCATGAACCAAAGTTTGGGAATTTAAAATTTTCCTTCTAGATAGGTTGACAGAGCTGAATAGCCTAGTCTTCCCTACAACTTAATTTGTAGCATGCCCGAACTGTACAGGCCTGAATTGATGGAATTAAAGAATGGAGCTCATCTGAACATTTACTATCAGTGGTTCCCAACCTTTTTTACATGGCGGCACACTATTGAGTTCTTTAAATTTTCGCGGCACATCTATCACAAAAAATTAATATTTTCCACTCATAAAGCCTCTTTTGCAATAAAATAATAAAAAACAAAGAATATTATCTAAGAAGAATTTTTATTCACATAAATCAACATATCCTGTATTCAATATCGGGTATAAAATAATAATGGTGAATGTCAGTTGGACAGTTGTGCATAAAGTTAGATTAGCCTGAAATTGAAAAGTTTAAAAATGGTTAGGAAAAGGTAACAAAATGTTTGGGAGTTAGGAGCATTACGTAAAACCTCACATAGTACAGTTCTGTGTTACAACTTTTTGTCTCAGAACCTGTGTATTTAGGAATCGTTTTGGTATCGAAATCGGGTCTGAATTATTCAGCTCCGATGCCGATTCCCGATACTTTGAAAAACTCCTGATATTCCGATTAATCATCCCATGACTAATATAAGCCATAATAACGCTTACAAATTTGTATACGCGAAACGTTTAGATTCCAGAAATTCGGCCATTTTGAATTGAGCGGTGTCATCATGATTAAGAAATTGAATGTCTTTATTAAACAAAATGAAATTAAATGGCTTCTAGGTATTATCTCTTCGCGGCACACCAGTAGTCATTCCGCGGCACACTAATGTGCCGCAGCACAGGGGTTGGGAACCACTGATTTACTATGGAAATAGTGATAGAGTAGGGGTAGGCTTGTGACATTGGGAAAGAAGTTGCAGTGTGGAAAATTAGTCCTCCTTCACAAGATTGCATTAACGATTTTGAAGTCTATCAAGGCTGGAAAGTGAGAATTGAGCAGCCCCAGCCCAAATATGGCAGCAGTACTCCATTCACAGATATTTAGGGAAGCTGTGGAGGGCAGTGACTTCCTACTCGTATATTGGAGAAAAAAGTGGCAAGTCTAAATCTTTGCACTTTTCTCATCTTGACTGAGTTTGTTAAAATTAGCATGTCACATTGGTTGACAGAAAAAAAGAGAGTTGGTATGCATTTAAACAAACCACTCTCTTATAAATACCTCTCCTTTTCAGGCAGTTGTAGTTATTACATCTCTTGTCAACCTTGACAGAATCCCATAAGGTTTGTAATAAAAGAAACAAAACAAGTAGTCTTCAGATAACAATAATTTTAAATACCTGAATTTATATTTGTCTATATTTCTGAGATGAGGTAACTATTAATATTTATACTATTTACATTGTTCAGACTGTTGTCCTCATTGTTATTGTCATATTCACAACGTTTCGGCCATTGTACACACCAGCCTTCTTCAGGTGATATATGTTGGAATTTTAAACGGAACCCTTTATTTCATCCACCGGGGTAGATTGTTCTAGTTCCATGTGCCATGTCTCTGGCCACAGCAAAGTTGAACAAAAACTTGGAGAGTTGAATTACTAAAGGGAAATAACTGAAACTGTGATATGTGTAAGAGGCATGGAATGTAGAACTAGAACAATCTAAACAATGTAAATAGTGTAAATAACTAATTTTTATGGAAACAAAAATCACATTATGGAAGATTAACTCAGAGAACACACTGTGCCAGTTTATCGGTATAAGGCTCACCAGAATCAATCTTAGATATTTATAAGTCTACCATTTGTCCTTGCTTTGAATATTGTTACCATATCTGGTCTGGTACCCCTACTATATATTTAGAAATTCTTGATAAAATCGAAAGATACTGCAATGTTATTGGTCCTGACCTGGGATCTCAGCTTCAGTCACTTTCCCAATGTTGTGCTAATTGTTCTGATGAACTTTCCTCTTTGGTACCTAGACTTTATGAATTTAAGCATAGTGCTAGATAGGCAGCTAGGTCTCATCATTTTACAGTTGAAATGGCAAGATGTAACCATAAGTTCTATGCTAACAGTTTCTTAATCTGATAAGTATGTTCATGGCATCTGTTCTGATGAACTTTCCTCTTTGGTACCTAGACTTTATGAATTTAAGCATAGTACTAGATTGGCAGTTAGGTCTCATCATTTTACAGTTGAAATGGCAAGATGTAGCCATAAGTTCCATGCTAACAGTTTCTTAATCTGATAAGTATGTTCATGGCATTTGTTCTGATGAACTTTCCTCTTTGGTACCTAGACTTTATGAATTTAAGCATAGTACTAGATTGGCAGCTAGGTCTCATCATTTTACAGTTGAAATGGCAAGATGTAACCATAAGTTCTATGCTAACAGTTTCTTAATCTGATAAGTATGTTCATGGCATTTGTTCTGATGAACTTTCCTCTTTGGTACCTAGACTTTATGAATTTAAGCATAGTACTAGATTGGCAGTTAGGTCTCATCATTTTACAGTTGAAATGGCTAGATGTAATCAAGTTCTATGCTACTAGTTTCTTCTGTCACACTTCTTGCTTGTGGAGCACACTTCTGGCTTGTTTCCCAGTCAACTTTGATTTTTGAAAAATTAAAATGTAATGTCAATCATTTATCTTGTGTCTTTTTAATTCCTGTTCTTTTATTGTTCTCTCTCCTTAATAGTTTTTTTTTGTTTCATATTCTGTAACACTCAGTAACGCTTGTCTTAGTGGCTTTATTGCCCTGCTTGGGGCATAATTATTAAAAAAAAGACAGTAGTAGAATGAGGCTAGTCAAAGAAGCAGCTTTGTTCTAGCTATTTGCTGCTCTTCATTGTTGCATTATACAGATAGTTCTGAAATTGTGAAAGTTATGTGGCATATCCATTGATAGTATATATTCAAATCTTAGAGTTTAATGGATTTGGCCTTCACTTAATCTACATAATAGCAAGGATAAATACAACTGAGTAAATATCTTCTTTATTGCCATTTGCTTGAAGGGCTGTCTTTCTATTTGTTCCACCATTTTCACCTTAGCTTATTATAATCATCTGATGAGTAGAACAACCAAGATGAAAATGCTGGTCCAGAGAGCAAATCATATAATAATGATAATACCTTATCTCAAAACTCCAACAGCAATATTTACTTATCTATTGTGTTTATTTTTTTTCTTTTTGAGGATGACACTACTGAAGAAAAGTTGATGTGGGTAGAAAAAGATATTGTCCAAAAAGCAGATGAGGCTGTACCACTTTTAAAACCTGTCCTGCAGGTAAGATTGCTCACAATACATTCAAATATAAATTTATTATTTCTTCTTCATTTTTCTATTGTTGCAAAAACTTGATAATAGATAAAACAGAAATAAAGGGGGGGAAAAAAACAAACCATAACCTATATTAGAATGCTCTGATTTCTTTTTGGTGATGTGTCAGTAGAAAACATAGAACATTATATATTTTTGTTAAGTCAAAACTCTTAAAATGTTTTACGTTGAAGAATAAAGCAATTTCCAATTAAGCTTGCAAATTAATAATAGGTTTGCATTAATGCTCAACTCAATAAGAATTCAGTTTTTGTTTTAACGTTTGTCTTGTTAGAGAAGCTGAAAAAAATAACGTCATTGTTTCAGTTTCACATAAGATGTTTTTTGTATCAATAAATATTTTTGTCTATTTTTATTATTATGTATTAGATTAAACAAAAACAAGACGGTTATTAATAATAAATGTAATCAACATCCTTGTGAAAAACTAACACCATTATTGTCTAAAAAATATTTTTATTACATATTTTTATATAGAAATAATCTCTTAGAAAAGAAAGCTACTATAAAGTGTAATTTTTTTATAGGAAAGAAAGCTACTATAAATTGTAATTTTTTTATAGGAAAGAAACCTACTATAAAGTGTAAATTTATAGGAAAGAAACCTATAAAATGTTATTTTTATAGGAAAGAAACCTATAAAATGTTATTTTTATAGGAAAGAAACCTACTATAAAATGTTATTTTTATAGGAAAGAAACCTACTATAAAGTGTTCTTTTTTTATAGGAAAGAAAGCTACTATAAAGTGTAATTTTTATAGGAAAGAAAGCTACTATAAAGTGTAATTTTTATAGGAGAGAAAGCTACTATAAAGTGTTATTTTTATAGGAAAGAAAGCTACTATAAAATGTTATTTTTATAGGAAAGAAACCTACTATAAAGTGTTATTTTTATAGGAAAATTTTACTATAAAGTATTATTCATTTAGAAAAGAAACATACTGCAAAATGGAGGAAAAATGTATGACAAAGTGAAAAAAGTTTTCATGTGATGCATTTTGTCCTTTAGGATTTTATTGAACTATGTTTGTTTATATTGATGCAGCTACACATGCAGACGAATGAGAGATACTGGGAATTTTAAATTTAAAAGAAATCTTTTTTAAATTTCTTTTTTAATATATTTTGGGTCTATAATCTAGCCAATTTCATTTAGATTTTTTTTTCTTTCCATCATCCTTGTTATTAAATATTCCATAATGGGATTTGGAGATCTAACAGACAAAGCCAATACCTTAAACTAAACAAATAATGAAATTTTGTATGTGTTTTGGGTCTATAATCTAGCCAATTTAATTTAGATTTTTTAAATTTTTGTTTCCATCATCTTTGTTATTAAATATCCCCACATTGTGATAACAGAAGATCTGCCAAGAATGGTGAAACATAAGAACCTGGATGTAAATTTATGGCTGATGAATTAGCAGTTAAAGCACTTTTTAAACATTTTCATCTTAGTGAATTGTTTACTGTTTTAATTAGATTAGCATGTTTTATGTTAAAATTGTGTTCAGTCTTGTTATGGTGAGTAACTAATTTATTTAATGTAGGTACCTCCAAAAAATTTCTAAAAAAAGTGCATACTTTGATGAAAAAAAGGCCCCAAAACTTGATAAATACAAAGTTTTACTGTCAAAATGTTTGTTATTATTAAGAGGAAAAATCAAAGTATTTTTTTTATTGTTTAGTTAAATTTTTTAATCCTTTCTAGGACATTCAAAATTTTAGTTAAAAAATTTTTTTTTTCTTGAATTTGCAGTGGGCCAAAGATTAATATTAGAAATTTTAGTGTCCTTTTTGGCATTAAAAACACATTGTTTTGGAAATTCTTGCAAAAATTAAATAATTGTCAGATTTTAGCAAAATTTTCAGGATTTATTCACAAATGAATGAAATTATTTTTTAAATCTTGGTAAAAATATTTTATTTATTTATGTTTTTTTTCTACATCTGTTACCCCCACTTAATTAATTTTATGAAATTTCAAGAAATTAAAACTTCAGCCTTTTCATATTTATTAAAAGCAGGACTCCTTGGAGAACTTAAATCATCAATTTGTTTTTGTCAAACACTATTTACTGAAAATTTGCTCTGAATTGTAAAATAAAAAATACAATAAAACTATATTATTTCATTAGAAAAGCTTTTAATTGCTTTTATAAATAAGATATATTATGGATACTATTGTCTTAAGAAAAATTTTTTTTAATGAATAATGAATTTTTACAATGGTTTTCATTTTTTTAAAAATTTCAATAAGAAAAATTTATTAAGTTTTAAGTCTTTTAAAATTCTGTATTAATTTCAGTCTTTTAGAGATGATATTATTAAGTAAAAACTATATTTACTCATCATAAATGGAAGAGCTTAATACAAATCATCAAACACAAATATTTTTACAATTTATTTTGTATGTGTATAAATGTGCTGATGTTTTTTTTGTTTTTTTTTAACTAAGGCATCATTCCTGACATTATCAGAAAATAAGAGCAGTAACTATCGTAAATTAAAACCAAAAATTTGTAAAATTCAATAAAACATTAGATTACACTACAGAGAGTATTTTCCTGAATTTTTAAGATTACTGAGTTCTTAAAAATTATAATAAAAAAAGACGCTCATATCATTTTTTCAGATTATGTTTTACAGATAAAATGTCCATAGAACAACACTGTCATCAGACTGTCAATACAGCTATTGTCATTTTCGTTAAAAAAAAAAATGTATTTCTGCAATATTTTTAACTTAAAGTAAATAATATTGGTTTCAAATCAGCTAATATTCCTCAAAGTTTCAGAAAAATCTATTTTGTTTTTGAAAGATTTTTTAATAAAGAGAATTACATATTGATGAAAAATTACTAAAATAAGGCGCTAATCAGCTATTTTAGCAAAAAAACAAAACTTCCAGTCAATTTAAATTAGTTTTGGAAATACAGCAAAGTACTTTGCTTATTGGAAATATTAAATTTAATCAATTAGCTTGAAATTAAAACTAAAATAATAGCTTCATGAAAAATTTTTCATTTTTAAAAATTTATTTTAAAACTTGGATATCACATTTTTTGTGGCAGTCTCCAGTTTAATGTGTTATTTTTGTTTTTATACTATTCTATACTACAAAGTATTTTTCTTAGCAAAGAAACATACCATTATTCTGCAGGTATTTTATGCAAAAATTGTTTTTTTAATCATTTCACCCCAAACAAGCATATGCAGGGAGTTAGAGGGAGTGAAGCTGAGAGAAAAGAGTGGGAATAGGAGGGACTGAGGAAAGGATAGAAGATGGAGATTGATGTTTCATTTAAATTTTTGAAGATTGCAGTTATCAAGGAAGCCAGTAAATGGAAGCGAATTCCACAGGTGGGAAGTGCGAGAAAAGAATCTGTTGGAGTAGAAGTGGCAGTTACATTTACCTAAGGGTGGGACCTAAATGCCAATCTAGTAACATGCTTAAACACACATAGTCTGGGCACAAGAGGAAAAAAGCTTGTTAGAGCAGTAGCCATGAAAATATTTGTAGAAAAGACAAGGGAAGCTATGTCACGTCAGTGAGAAAGTGACTGAAGTCAAAATGCCAAGTCAGGATTGATTACATTGCCGATCCTTCTTTGGATTTTGTCAAGAACCTCAAGATGAATAGCAGGAGCACCAGACCAAATAATTAGCCTGGTGTGTCTTACTGCTTGGTCATGAAGAAATACAGTCAGCCGATGACAATTTCATGCATTTCAAGCGAAATTTCTTCTGTCATAGATCTTTTGATGTTTTTATATCTGCACACAGTTTCATATCCAAATGTAAACAAAGAGAATTTTAATCTAGTATTACATTTAAACACATGTAATCCAGGTACCAGGGAAAAAAAGCTTGTCAGAGCAGTTGCCATGAAAATATTTGTAGAAAAGGGAAGCTATGTCATGTCAGTGAGAAAGTGACTGAAGTCGAAATGCCAAGTCAGGATTGATTACATTGCCAATCCTTCTTTGGATTTTATCAAGAACCTCGAGATGAGTAGCAGGAACACCAGACCATATATGGCAACAGTATTTAATTCACAGACAAATAGTAGATTGGTAAATGTGAAAGATGGACTCTGAGAAGAAAAACCTGGCATGTCACAGTGACCCAACATTCCTTGAAGTAGATGCAGCTGTTGATTTGATGTAAGCATTCCAATTCAGGTTATTTGAGAATGTGAAGCCAAGAAGGTGTAGTGTGTTGCTCTTCATGAGTCTAGCATCAGCCATGCTGATGGTGGGCAGGAAAGTTTCTCCATGGTGGTTATTACATTTTCATTTCCTTTTTCATCTTGATTATTTCCGCACTTTATTTTTCTCAATTCTATATAACTCTCGACCACTGCTGATTAGGGATCAGAAGAAGTGTGATGAAATCAAGGTGCATTGACAAAATGATTACAGAAAATGTAATCTCTCATTTAACAGATACAAAAATGTTAAAATCTTGTTTTGGTTTTAGAAACTGTCTGTTTTTTGTTTTTTTAGTCTGTAAATAATTCTACGGTTATCTCTTAAATTGTTTTGCTTTATCAATAAAACTTAATTTCTTAATTAGTAACAAGAAAACTTATTCTCTTTTTTTCAGAGAGATGATTGGATGGGATTTGGATTTGATGCTTTACCAACTGTGAGCCGTCAAGAAATAAAAGACAGTAAAAAAAAATTAAAAGATGAAGAAAGGAAACTCTTTGAACAGGTGAGTAATGGAGTGATGGGAATTATATAATTATATGGGCATGGACCTCAAAAAAAAAAATAACTGGTTTATTTATGTATAGATTAGCACTTCTATCTAGATTTGGTGTACTACCTCCTGATATATGTCTGTCTCATACATGTGCATACCTCAGACTGCCAGATAAACGCCTTATGGTAACTGAAACTCTGAAGCTGAAATCCTGTTCATCAGCAGGTTTATTGAAAGCCAAAAGCGTTGTGGTTGAAGAACTGAAGGGAAAAGCAAGTAAAGAAAAAAAATGACTTACTGCTGGCACTAAGACTTTACATTGAATGTAAAGAAATTCAAATAAAATGAAGATGGCTGCTCATAAGGTGAATATTTAAGAATGTTACATTCTCACAAGTACGAGATTTTGCTGGTAACATGCAAATTTCCAGCTGTTGAAAGGAATATAAAAATCAAATAACCAAGGGAGTAAGGGGGGAATTTTTTTAGATCCTACGATCGTCCATAGTTGGGTGTGGGTTTTCTGCAGTGGATGAATGGGGAGAGATCGAGGAAAGAAGAGGAGGAGGAAAGGTAAAGAGGAGGAGGAAAGAAGAAAAAGATGATGAGAAAACAGAGGAAGGAAGAAGAGAAGAATAGGAGGAGGAAAGAAGATGAGAATGGGAGGAGAAAAAAGGGGAGGGGGAGGGGGAGAAGAAAAGAGAAGAGGAATGAAGAAGAAAAGAGAAGAGGAAAGAAGACAAGGAGAAAAGAAGACAAGAAGAAGACGAAGAGAAAAGAAGACAAGGAGGAGGAAAGAAGAAAAGATGATGAGGAGGAAAGATGAAGAAGAAGATGGATGAAGAAAAGAACATGAGGAAAGAAGAAAAGATTTATTGTTGCCATCAAAGTGAACATCAAAGAACTGACGAGAAAGACAGTGAAATTGATTTTCTCACAAGTGAACACAAACTGCAACAGTGAAACTAGAAAAAGAAAGAAATACAAACTTGTGACTGATTTAGTCTAAATAACAAAATAAATGAAAAGGGAAAGAAAGAAGAAATATGAAAAAGGGGTCAAAGGCTGAATGTAATTGGAGGTCAAGGGTTTAAATGGGTATAGGAGTTAGCAAGTTGTTTGCTTACAGGAATATGTAAGTTTGTATTAATAAGAAAGGAAGAAAGTTACATGAAATTAGTCATGTTGTGAAAGCGGTTCTACACGAGGAAGTACAATAATAAAAATAAATGTATATAAAGATGGCTAGCTTAAGCAAATGTTCAAATAATAATACAATATTAAAGAAAACCAATGCAGAGAAAAATAAAAGTTAATGTTATGTACAGGCAATGCTATTGTTTGGATAGAATTAAGAGGATAAGAAAGTAGGAACTATGTGCTTTTGACTGTGTGGCTTAATATACAAGTTGTAGTACTTTACTCTGTTAAGTGTCACAATACATGCTTGGGCAATCATGTATCTTTTGATACATAACTGATGAAGCAGACTTTTTTCCCACAGTAGGTTGCCATTTCTTTCTGCAGTAGAAAGACTGGTTGCCAACTAAGGCTAAAGAACCCATTCTGTCCTGCTATTCAACCCATAGCTGGGGGGGGGAGAGAATAGATGGATTTATACCTTCCCCAAGATATTTGTGCGTAAGTGAATCTAACGGAACTCTACTGGGATTCAAACTTGGCTCTCAGAGTTCTCACTCTGAGCCGGCAACCATTACATCACAATGCACATCTGGTAATTACGAAACAGGAAGTGGACAAAATGGTGGCAATCTAAAATGAGACGTAATCGATGTTTTATTTATTAATCTGGCATATTTTTATCAATTATTAATTTTAGTGGATATTCAGGCTGGTAGATGATAATAATTATACTGTTTAAAAATTAAAACTCTATTCAAATACACTAAAAATAACACGCAAGTCATAAAAATCTATTGGATTAATAAATAAAAAATCCCTTACTTTATAAATTGCTTTGTTTATGTTTGGATATGAAACTGAACAGATATGAAATTTTGTGAATCTGTGATGAGAAGGATTTTGCTTAGAGGCCCTATTCAGCCTTGCTTCATTGGTGATGTCCTTTGACAGTGAGTCCATAGAAGCACATCAGATCTAACAACAATTTCTCATATGGAGGATGCAAGTTCAAATCCTGCTGGATATTTTTCTTTAATAAGGTTTCTCAAATATTCAGGCTGGTAGACGATAATAAATACACTGTTTAAAAATAAAAACAAACTGAGTATGTACTCAAATATGAGTATCCACTAAAAATAATGTTGAAATAATAAAATCTTTCAATAAATAAAAAATTCAGGCTGGCAGACGAAATAAATAAATATACTGTTTAATAAATAAATGGAGCATCTATTCAAATATGAGTATCCACTAAGAATAACATTTGAGATCTAATTATAATATATTGCACATATTGTGTTAGTGCTAATTAAACACTTCTGGATGTAATACAACAGAGCTATTAAATATTTAAAAAAATATATCTGGTTATTGCAATGTTGGTGTAGTTATATATTATACTGGGATTACAGTTTTTTCATTTAAAAATATTTCGTATTTAAAATAAACAATGTATGTATGTATGTATGTATGTATGTATATATATATATATATATATATATATATATAATAAAATTGGCTTTGTGGTATGGTTTTTCAGGCACTTTCCAAAGGTGGCACATGCTGGAATCGCCTCCCATAGACCAATAACATCACCTTCTTGACAAATCGACCATGGTGAGAATTTAACCTGGATCTCATGGTCAGAAAGCATATCTCCACGCAGCCCCATGTTCCCATAAATCTAGCATAACATCAAACCATATATATATATATATATATATGTATATATATATATATATATATATAATCAATTGGTTCAGTTTCTTTTTTGCATTTGAAAATAGTGTGGTTAACTGAATGAATGACTTAAATACTTCTGTTCTTTTCCTTTTATTTCTATTTAAATTGAGGTGTGCAACTGACAGTCACCTATCAACACTTCATGATGACTTGTAGTTTTATGTTTCATTGCAATGTTCAGACCAAGTTTATATCTATCTGTCCTAGGTATGATGTTAAACTACATCTGGCAGCAAGACCTCTGATTGGATTCACCTCTTAGCCGTTGCTGTTCCCAGGTCTACCCAGACCTGTGATGGTTGCACCTGTTAGGATCCCAGCTATGGGCAAATAGTTAACCCCAAAACTGGGGTTAAAACACTATGAAAGTATACAAAATTTTGTAAATAAAACAAATTAGCAGCAATACAGTTTTGTAAGAAAAAATAAAAAAAATACCAGTAATACATTTTTTTTGTAAAAGAAATTACTAATGCTCCCAAGACAATTAAATTTTGTCATTAAATGACCCATAAAGAGTTGATATGCCGTTAAACAATCAAATCAAATCAAAGCTCCTAAGAAAATTAAATTTCGGCATTAAATGACCCATAAGGAGTTGGTATGCCGTTAAACAAACAAATCAAATCAAAGCTCCCAAGAAAATTAAATTTCGGCTTTAAATGACCCATAAGGAGTTGATATGCCGTTAAACAAACAAATCAAAACTCCCTAGAAAATTAAATTTTGGCATTAAATGACCCATAAGGAGTTGATATGCCATTAAACAATCAAATCAAATCAAAACTCCCAAGAAAATTAAATTTCGGCTTTAAATGACCCATAAGGAGTTGATATGCCGTTAAACAATCAAATCAAAGCTCCCAAGAAAATTAAATTTCGGCATTAAATGACCCATAAGGAGTTGATATGCCGTTAAACAATCAAATCAAATCAAAGCTCCTAAGAAAATTAAATTTCGGCATTAAATGACCCATAAGGAGTTGATATGCCGTTAAACAATCAAATCAAATCAAAGCTCCCAAGAAAATTAAATTTTGGCATTAAATGGCCCATAAGGAGTTGATATGCCGTTAAACAAACAAATCAAAACTCCCTAGAAAATTAAATTTAGGCATTAAATGACCCATAAGGAGTTGATATGCCGTTAAACAATCAAATCAAAGCTCCCAAGAAAATTAAATTTCGGCTTTAAATGACCCATAAGGAGTTGATATGCCGTTAAACAAACAAATCAAAACTCCCTAGAAAATTAAATTTTGGCATTAAATGACCCATAAGGAGTTGATATGCCATTAAACAATCAAATCAAATCAAAACTCCCAAGAAAAATAAATTTCGGCTTTAAATGACCCATAAGGAGTTGATATGCCGTTAAACAATCAAATCAAAGCTCCCAAGAAAATTAAATTTCGGCATTAAATGACCCATAAGGAGTTGATATGCCATTAAACAATCAAATCAAATCAAAGCTCCCAAGAAAATTAAATTTAGGCATTAAATGACCCATAAGGAGTTGATATGCCGTTAAACAATCAAATCAAATCAAAGCTCCCAAGAAAATTAAATTTAGGCATTAAATGACCCATAAGGAGTTGATATGCCGTTAAACAATCAAATCAAATCAAAGCTCCTAAGAAAATTAAATTTCGGCATTAAATGACCCATAAGGAGTTGATATGCCGTTAAACAATCAAATCAAATCAAAACTCCTAAGAAAATTAAATTTTGGCATTAAATGACCCATGAGGAGTTGATATGCCGTTAAACAATCAAATCAAATCAAAGCTCCTAAGAAAATTAAATTTCGGCATTAAATGACCCATAAGGAGTTGGTATGCCGTTAAACAAACAAATCAAATCAAAGCTCCCAAGAAAATTAAATTTCGGCTTTAAATGACCCATAAGGAGTTGATATGCCGTTAAACAAACAAATCAAAACTCCCTAGAAAATTAAATTTTGGCATTAAATGACCCATAAGGAGTTGATATGCCATTAAACAATCAAATCAAATCAAAACTCCCAAGAAAATTAAATTTCGGCTTTAAATGACCCATAAGGAGTTGATATGCCGTTAAACAATCAAATCAAAGCTCCCAAGAAAATTAAATTTCGGCATTAAATGACCCATAAGGAGTTGATATGCCGTTAAACAATCAAATCAAATCAAAGCTCCTAAGAAAATTAAATTTCGGCATTAAATGACCCATAAGGAGTTGATATGCCGTTAAACAAACAAATCAAAACTCCCTAGAAAATTAAATTTCGGCATTAAATGACCCATAAGGAGTTGATATGCCGTTAAACAATCAAATCAAATCAAAGCTCCCAAGAAAATTAAATTTTGGCATTAAATGGCCCATAAGGAGTTGATATGCCGTTAAACAAACAAATCAAAACTCCCTAGAAAATTAAATTTAGGCATTAAATGACCCATAAGGAGTTGATATGCCGTTAAACAATCAAATCAAAGCTCCCAAGAAAATTAAATTTCGGCTTTAAATGACCCATAAGGAGTTGATATGCCGTTAAACAAACAAATCAAAACTCCCTAGAAAATTAAATTTTGGCATTAAATGACCCATAAGGAGTTGATATGCCATTAAACAATCAAATCAAATCAAAACTCCCAAGAAAAATAAATTTCGGCTTTAAATGACCCATAAGGAGTTGATATGCCGTTAAACAATCAAATCAAAGCTCCCAAGAAAATTAAATTTCGGCATTAAATGACCCATAAGGAGTTGATATGCCATTAAACAATCAAATCAAATCAAAGCTCCCAAGAAAATTAAATTTAGGCATTAAATGACCCATAAGGAGTTGATATGCCGTTAAACAATCAAATCAAATCAAAGCTCCCAAGAAAATTAAATTTAGGCATTAAATGACCCATAAGGAGTTGATATGCCGTTAAACAATCAAATCAAATCAAAGCTCCCAAGAAAATTAAATTTAGGCATTAAATGACCCATAAGGAGTTGATATGCCGTTAAACAATCAAATCAAATCAAAGCTCCTAAGAAAATTAAATTTCGGCATTAAATGACCCATAAGGAGTTGATATGCCGTTAAACAATCAAATCAAATCAAAACTCCTAAGAAAATTAAATTTTGGCATTAAATGGCCCATAAGGAGTTGATATGCCACTAAACAAACAAATCTATAAATATTGTAAATTTTAAAGATAATCAGCTGAGTCAGCCCCCCTTTTTCTTTCTTTTTTTTTTTTTACATACAAACCTTGAAATTGGAGTGGTTAAAGGAATGGCTCTATTCAACATTTGTTGTTTTTCTTTTCAGTTTAAGTGTCTACTTTCTGCATATATCTCTTTAGCCAGGTCAGCATCATCGAGAGTTGAATCCTTACTGGAAAGATGGTGGAGTTGGGCTGCCAGAGGAAGAGAAGAAAGAAAAAGTGTCATCATCTTTGCCTCACATTTCCTGGCTAAGAAGAGCTTACAGGAGATGTGAAGAAGAAGTCAAAGAGACGGGCCGTACTATGGAGGACGTGGCTGCAGAACGTTGGGGGGTAAGTGATTTATTAGGTGGAGTCATAAGTAATTTTCATTTTTGGGAACGGACACAACTGTTATGACAACTGTATCATCCGAACTACTAATCACACACAGCAGTTAAGAATAAACTTGGAGTTCACTGACATAGGACAATGTTCCATGCATTGAATTGACAAGGATAAATCTTTATAACTGACCACAAATCCAAGGTCCATGGAAGAAAGGTAATGTTGTGCATGTGGTGGGATCATTGGGTTATTATTCATTTAGAGTTTTTAAAATGCAATGAAATATTAAATGCACATTTATACGTTCAGCAGCTACAACATGTCCATAAAAGTTTGAAATGCACCTGTACTTGTCATTAGAAATAATGTTGTTCCCCTTCATGATAACCACATGTAGCAAGAACAAATCAGAAAAAATTTGGGAACTGTTTGTCATTTCTACCTGACTTTGCACCAACTGATTATGGCCTTTTTTTTTCAGTTGCTAGAAAGCACTTTGATGGGAAAAACTTTCTCTAGTAAAAACAAGATTCAAGAGTTTGTCAAAATTTTTCGCCTCAAAACCTGCAGAATTTTTCCTGAAAAGGTATCAAAGTGATGCCTGATAATTGGTAACATTGCAAATAATGGTGACTATATAATTGAATGAAATATAATTGCATTTTATTTTTTGAAGAATAATGTTGATGAAACAAAGAAATTATTTATGACTCAACCTAATAGCTTTATTTACTATCATGTTGAATTTTTTAATTGATACAAGATCTACCAAATCAATACTATCTTCTATGTTAGATATTCCCACAGAGTTTTTACACGTGTTGCATGAGGAAATCTGAAGATAATGTTTACTCATTATATAACTGTTCAACTGGATATAAAATTGCAAATCACTGGGAAAATTATCCAAGATGGCTTGAACGAATCAAAAGGTGTTTTAACAATCATATTGACAACATGTGAATGTTCAAGAGGAAATAATTAGGTTATTGTGTAACAAGGCCTCTATGCATGTTAAATTTATATGCCTTTTAAAAAAAAAAAAAACTCTTAAAAATTTATTCTGAAAATATGTATAACTTGCATAAAAGCCACTCTATTGAGATTTTTCAGCTCGTTCATCTGAACATTTTTTTATCTTTGAATGTTAAGAACTAAATTTTCCTTTTTCCAGTCTTTGAAGAAATTACAATCATTGATAAAGAAAGCGGAAAAAATTGAAAATGAAAAACGAGGTCAGTCATATGACCGAGACAGTTCAACTTATCATCCAACTAAGTCATGGCGTCAGTCTTCATCAGATTTTCGATATTCTGAGGACAGGAATCGGAGGTCTAAGTATTTCTTGGATCCTTCAAAGTCTTACCAAACCAAATCTGATTACCAACGAATGTTTAAACGACCTTCTGATTCGCCACCACCAGTGGAGAGAAGTGATGACTCTAATGTTTTGCCGTCAGAATCAAGGCATTCTCATTCAAGATCCAATTATGATGCGGGTCAGAGAGACAACTCGGGATTAAACAGAGACAAATATGGCCGACATTCAAATAGAGAATCTGGGACAGCCTATGTTCCAACTTGGAAGAAGAAAACTGCTTCATCCGAGGAGCAAACAGAAAAACTTAGAGTAGCACATTCAATGGATGAAGAAAAGAATCGAAAAAATACAACAATGAAAACTTCAGGTGAAAAGATTTTCTTATTGTTTGAAATATTTTGTCTTTTTTTTCTACAAATTTGACGGCGAATAAGGCTCCCCATTTCACCTTTAAACTTGACCTCTTCAAGATTGAGGGTTAACCGTTATCTTTTCAGCATAACATAACGAACTGCACTTCTTGCCTTATGCTTATATAACACAACACAGTAAGCCTCTACTTTGATTTTTATGGCTTATCAACCTTTTTCAGGTTATTTAAAGCCAGCAAATATTTTAGATTGTAAGAATTTTTGGGCGGTAATAATGATTTACTGATATAAGTTCTATTAATTAACCCATAGCTGGAGGAGAAGAGGTAGATTCATACCTTTCCCAAGAGTATTTGTGCTTAAGTAAATATACTGAACCCAACTGGAATTAGAACTCAGCTCTCCGATTTCCAATTCTAAGCCATTATCCATTACAGCATGTGATCTCCCAAAGCAGTCATCTATTTAGATATTGACCAAGCCTGATGTTGCTTAACTTGAGTGATCGTATATGGCCATAAATCTATACTGTTTGAACACAAGAATCAATACTGTATGGTGACTATTAGCTTCATGTCTCAAGCAATCTTGTTGATTTCTATGTCCAAACGCTGTATTTTTGATAGAGTGCTCATCCCCGATAAACATAATAAATTTCAAACAATATGTATTTTGAGACATTGACATCTCAAGAAGTTTCACCTTGATATGGCCATAAGTCCTTTTATGTTAGAATGTCTAGATAAAATGTTTATGTATATTTTTTTTTTAAATAACATGGTTTCTTTTATTTAGATTCAAGCAGTAGCAGTTCTTCCTCAGAAAGTGATAGCCCAGAAATAAGAGAGGAGGAGGAGGAGGAGGAGGAACGACCCCCATCTCCAGTCATTCTGACAGAAGACCAAATGAATGATTTGTCAGCAAAAATTCTTAGGGCAGAACTGATGGGTGATGATGTAAGAAAAAAAGATTTGTTTTCTTTCAGTATTTTTATATTATTTTATCCATGTACACCAGGGGTCGTCAAACTGGGTCCTATCCTCGGCCTTTAGGCTAAGATCAAAGTGTAGTATCTGTTCTCAGATTACTCGTTGAATGATCGCCTTTTGGCTGAGATTCGATCACTGATACAGGCCGGTCGCAGGGATTCGTCCCTGTGCTGGTAGTATCGCAGCTACGTCTAACTATGACCAAGTTTGACCAGCTCTGACCAGCTTGGACAAGCTATGACCAGCTTTGACCAGCTCTGACCAGCTTGGACAAGCTAAGACCAGCGGCCCGGGTGAAAACTCGGGTCAATCCCCCTCCCTTCCCACATTAAACCCCGACCTTGTGTCACAACCTGGCCCTGTGGGAGGTCAAGTAAATCCCTATCCTAGCCCCCACTTCCATCCCAGGGGTTAAGGATGAGTTCTAAGAGGTTGATGATAGTCAAGGGTTTGAATGATGGTTGGCGTGCAAACAACTTGCACAACAATACCAGACCCACCCTATTTATCTCTGCTAAAATCAGTCTTTGGTATTCTTGAGATGGTTTAATATATTGTAGGTTTTATTTTTTTTTTTTATCCAAGACATTTTTTATGCTGTATATTGACTTTTAAAGAAGTGTCAAATCCATTGAAAAAAATTCTGTTCTGATATTGCTATATTTTTTATATGAAGCCCATGCTCTTTTCATACATCTCCAAATATACACATCTTTGTGTGCTTTATAGGGCACTAATTTCAGAGCTTCTTTGCATTTGAGACAATCCACTCCCAATTTTAACCATCTTCTTTGCATGCAATACCTTATTAATTGGATATTAGTAATGGTTATGTCTTTCTGTTCAATAACATTGGCTGTATTTAGGCTTGGTGTACTTAATATATTATTTGTTTGATTCAGTGGGCTTATTTAATACATTTTCATAAATTATTTTGTAGGGGGTAAATTCTGAATCTGATTCAAATTTTTTAACTTTTAATTGACATTTTAGTTAACATTTAATTGCCAACATCAGTACAAGTTTTAAGGTTCAAAGATATTTTAAATGGGGGTCACTGGGTAAGGAAGAGAAACAAAAGGGGGTCTCTGGTCAAAAAAGTTTGATGACCCCCTGATCTACACATCATCCTTTTCATTTGTTAAAAAGAGAGTGGAAGAAAGAGACAGATATAGAAATTTGATTGAATATTACATTTTTATAATAATCACTTTTTATAAATTTACATGAGGTTAAATTTTGTCTGTGTCACCAACTTGTATATGTGAAAGAAAATGACATATAGAAATTTGACTATTACCTTTTTATAATAATGTCATTCATTATGTACATCACTTAAAATCTACTAATACCTTATATAAATGAAGAATTATCAATGTCTTTTTTCTTTCTCCACTCTGCATTCATCTTTGTTCATATGTGTTTACATCACTGAAGTATTTAAATAAAATGTAAAATAAATGTAAAAATTAAAAATAATTTATTTTAAAAAAAAAAGACATACCGTAAATACTTTTACTTTTAAAATTAATTAGTTTATTTTAACATTTTTATAGAATTCAAGTTTCAGGCCCAGCAATGTTAGTTATGATCTCGTTTCTGGCAGTGCTCATAATAACCATTGTTGTCATCTGCCATTTCACATTACTACAAATTAATTGACTAGAACAAAAAATATTTTTACAGAATTATCTAAATAATTCAAAATGTGTTTAATTAGATTTTCTTGAAACTATAGAAAATTATTTAAACACATAAAAAAAAATATTAAGTTTGATAAATTGATTTTTGTTATAATTGCTATAGACATTAGAAAGCTCTCATGGTCAGCTCTATGTAGTTCTGTCCAGAGTAGAAAATTCAAGTGAACTTAATGACAAAAACAACTTCAGAAATAGATGCCTTGCTGAAATGTTTATTCAGAAATTTTAGAGATGTCAGAGAATTTCTATGACAACTTACTTAGGGTGGGTATTTTTCTAGTAAAAATAATCTCTATCTATAAAAGGCAGGATGTGTGTGTGTGTGTGTGTGTGTGTGTAACGAATGCACCGCCGCAATTTTTGACGGATTTGCACCAAAATTTACATGCACATGCTCCAAGTTAGCGGAAGGCCAAGACCGACTTTGCATTTCCCAACTCCCATCGATAGTGGAAATAATCGATTTTTTCATGCTTCTACAGCAGTTTTCATGTAGTTTGCGCCCATTTTCTACTGGCCAGAGTGAGAACCTATAGCTGGCTGCCACGAATAGGCAGGAAGATTCTATTGAGCAGCGTGAAAGCTAACAGATGACTGACACGAATGTTAACTAGCATGCTCGCATGAAAAAAAAATCGATAGCTGCATTCGTCACAAGTAGGGAAAATTTTAATCTGCATGGCACTTTACTCCAATTGGCTCATTCGCTTGCTTAAACTCAACGTTGATTCTGATTCCGCAAAACTGGGTTGGGTGTGAAAAAGTATTTGTTGTTAACATTCTTTTTTCATTTGGTTTTTCCAGTTACGTGTCCTTTTTTTAAAGCTGATCATTTTGTGTTCATTTTGTTTAGTTCTTTTTTTGTAACAGATTTAATGTTTAGTATAGAGCTTAGAAAAAATTTGCAGTGTGAGATAGGCAAGAAGTAAGGCATGTAGCAACATCAGCATGGCAAAGGGCACTCGTTTAAAGGCAAGGAAGGGCAAAAATATTTTAAGTAAAGTGATAGCGATTGCTGTACGCGTCGTATGATTTTTGAATCAAGCCCGGGCAACGCCGAGCCATGCTGCTAGTTTTATACATAAATGTGTTAAAATAAAATCTTTCAAATGATAGACATATTTTTAATAAATAATTCTTTATTTTTAATTCAAATTTTAAAAATTACCATATATAAGCAATGTTTTTGCCATTAAAGTTTTTTTTTAATTCATAATATTTGTATAGAAAGAATTTATATCTGCTTTGTCAAAATTTATTTGTAAGGTACAAAACCTACAGTATTCATAATAATAAGCATTGTTGTCATCTGATATTTCACATTACTACAAATTAAGTGAAAAGAGCCAAAAAAAGAATTCTATGGAATTATCTAAGTCAATATAATCTGTTAAATTAAATTTTCTTGAAACTCTATGAAATTATTTAAACAAGTAAAACAAAACAAAAAAAAGCAAATAGTGAGTTTGCATAATTAATTTTATTTATTATTATTAATATAAACATTAGAAAATTATTCAGATATTTCTCTCATGGTCAGCTCTAAGTAGCTGTGTCCAGAGTAGGAAATATAAGCGGACTTAGTATAATGAAAAAAAAAACAATTTCAGAACGTAGACATCCTGCTGAAAATATTATTTATACAGAAATGTTTGAGATATAAGACAACTTTTATAATAACATACTTTCAGTAGGACAGGTATGTTGACTAGTTTAACAAAAATAAAAAATAATAATGAAAATAGTTTAGCTAAAAGAATTTGAAAAATTTAAGACCCAGAAATTTTTGATATAGTGTTTAATAAATCACTGCTTATATAAACATTTCAAATGTTTCTATTTTGTTTTTGCAAAAACAAAATAAAAATATAATTTTATTTACTACTAGCAGAGGTACTTGTTGTTGGTCAGGAACTAATTTTACCTAAATAGAAGGCAAATAGATTTTACTTGTGATGACGATGATTAAAATGACTATGGGAAGTAACCGCACATTTATTTACTACCAAAAGCGGTAATAAATATTTAACTTTCATGAAAAATGACTTCTTTCAACATTTTTTTTTTTTTATCTTTCATGACCTTCAGGTCAATTTTGCATAGCCTATGGCACTCTCTGGATTATAGCTTAACTGCACATAAAGTTTGCTTGAAATTCATCAAGTAGTTTTCTGAATCTATAGTGGACAAACAAACATTTCATTTTATTTCTATATATTTTTTTTTTATTTCTTTGCACAAACGAAGCCATACAAATTCATGGTTAATTTTGATTTAAAACTGTTAAATTCTATTTTAGGATAACCTTTTTTTTTTAATTTTTTTTTTTTAACTGATATTTCATCCAATACAAAACCCAAAAGCCACGGAAGGTAGAGGGTTACTGAGGGAGATTGTGATGGAAAGGGGAAGTAAGCGTATTATGAGGACAAGTAGGATAGATATCAGTTGACCTTGAACTTAAACAGACCAAGATTATAGTTATCAGGGAAGTATTCTCTTGGAAGTTGGTTCTGCAAAGTAACAGTTCCAGGGGAAAAGAAGCTGTCCGTGTAGAACTTGCTTTTTATCAAAGGAACATATATGAGGATGGTTTGCACCCCCCCCGGATTGGTCAAAAATTTGATTCATTATGAAATTTAATAATGGGTGTTTCATTAAGACGGATCAAAGTCAGCAGTAAATAAATCAGTGTTATTGGTGAAAATGTATTTATTTCTCTATTGGATCATGTTATTTAAGTCATGGCTATTATGTGTGAAAAATAATATCGACTAAATGTTCACCAAGGCTTCGGCGGCACACCTCCACTCGATGGTCAAAATCTTTGATGACATCTCTGCATAGTTGCTCCTCGATCTCACCAATATGCCTTCTTATCTCATCCTTCAGCTGTTGAATTGTTGTTGGCTTGTTGGCATAGACCTTACTTTTGAGATGACACCAAAGGAAAAAATCTAAAGGTGTCAAATTTTCACAATTGTGGTGGCCAATTGCCTTCACTGTTTCGAGAGATGATGCTACATGGGAACTTCTCATTGCATTTCTGTTTGACTATCCATATTCATAATAGGCTTTGATAACTTTAACACGTTATTTGATTGTTAATCTTTCCATGGTTGAAATTGCCAAAGTCTTAAGTTGTTAAATCTGAAAGAAAAAGAAAAAAAATCATTAAACTTAATTCACATTTGAAATCTGTCCAAGTTATTGGAACACCCTTTATATAACCCAAACAGTTTTTTTATATTGAGAAAATAATTTTAAAAAAATGAGTAATTTGTTTTATTTATTTTTTTTTCTACTTTAGGAACTTGTTGAAAGTCTTCAAAACAAACTGAAGGCTGCCCAGAAGGCTAAGGCTGACTCTTCTACTACTAAAATAAAACAAGCATCAAAAGATCAACAAGAAGTTCTGCTCACTCATATAGACCATAATGGAATGGCATGGCCATTGCTTGATAAAGAAGAAAGAATGCCTCAAGGAAAACAGAGAAAGAAAAACGTAAGCTCATTCAATCTTTGATCATAGGAAAAGTGTTATTTATTTGTGATATCTATACACTGTGTTCCATTATTATATGCAAATCGATAAAATGGTAATTATGAAACTAAGGTTCTAGAGTAATCATATTTTGGGCAAATTATATGTTATAGGTTATATGTTTATGTGAGATATCACAAAATCTACAATCATTAAAATATAGAATGGGTTGGCAACCCCCGGCCCATGGGTCACATCCAGCCCACCAACATAACACCTGAACACTAATTATCTAATTAATTTGTGGAGCAAGTGGCAAAAAAATATCGGAGTTTGTCAACTTACAATTTGATGAATTTTTGATGACATCTACAAAAAATATGTTTTGTCATGTGGAAAATCTAAAAGCCAATTGAATAATGCGAAAATGATGGTATCATTATTTGGAAGTATGCATGCTTGTAAACAACATTTTTTGAAAATGAAATATACTAAAAGTTGTTTAAGAACATGGTTGGGTGATACCTTCCACATTTTAATTTTAAAGTTTGAAATGTGGGGGTATTTCTGCTACATTCTGTATATGCAAAAAAAGTTATGCTTGTAAAATCTTCCTTATTACTATAAACATTATTTTGTTGGGTATCTGTCTATATTTCTGAGCTGAGGTATTATGTACACTATTTACATTATTTGGACTATTGTCCTCATCTTTGTTGCCATATTTATCGCAACATTTCGGCCATTTTACGCTCCGGCCTTCTTCAGGTGGTTGGAATGTCGAACTGAACCCTTTATTTCACTTGCTGGGGTAGACTGTTCTAGTTCCATAGTATTGAGTTCAATAGCTGGTTAAGGCAGTGGAGAACTTGGAGAGGTGAATTAACAGGAGATAACTGACATCCATTAGACATGGTACGTGTAACTAGAACAGTCTACCCCAGCGAGCGAAATAAAGGGTTCAGTTTGACATTCCAACCACCTGAAGAAGGCCAGAGTGTACAACGTCTGAAACATTGTGATAAATATGGCAACAAAGATAAGGGCAATAGTCCAAATAATGTAAATATTATTTTGTTAATAGCTTTTTTTTTTGTCAGACATTGAAAAATTGATATCTACCAGCTTAAATGCCTCAAGTCTTATTAAAGAAAATATACCTATTGACAATGCTCCTTTTTTAAATAAAATCAACAAAACTTTCATTTACTGTAATACTGAGGTAAAATATTGATTTTTTTTTTTATAAGACTTTCAATTTCTAGGCCGGTAGATATTAGTTTCACTGTTTGAGTGGGAGTAGGGGAGAAACAGGGATGTTCACTCAAACACTGTGTATCCACTATAAATAAGGTCTATAGTAATAAACATGTTGGATAAATAAAAACCACTGATTATTTAAAAATCATCTTTTCAACTTGGATGTCTTATGGCCATTTGTGTTTTTTTAATGTCATCTTTCAATATTTTTACATCTTATGGCCATATCATGTTGAAACATTGGTTCCCATATGATCACAAAAAGTTAAGCAATGATCAGTACATAGATGGGTGAATATCAGGTGCTGTAAGCTTGGATGTTAATGGATAACAGCTTGAAATTGGAGAACTGAGTTACAATTCCATTCAGGTTTGTTATATTCACTTATGCTCAAATATCCTTGGGAAAGGTATGAATCTATCTCTTCTCCCCTCTGCTATGGGTTAATTAGGACTTGTATCTGCAAATCATTATTATCTCCAAAGAATTCTTAGAACCTAAAAATATTTTTTGGCTTTAACCTGCAAAAGTTTGATAAGCTGTAAAAACCTAATCAGCCAATATTTTGACATAAATTCTAGATTTATCTCCCTTGATTATGGTCAATATCTTGAATTGTTATGTTGCTTTTTTGCCTCCAAATCCTGACCATTTGTCTGTTGTTGAAAAGTGTCATATGTCCACGTTGTCTGTTTTTACGCTTCAAGTATTGTTTTATATTTTTGGTGATACAAGTTAATTCTTTGCATACTGCACTTTGGGTGTATTGTATCAATTTGATATTTCTTAGTTATATTAAACTTTAGTTGGTCCCTCATTCTTGATACCAGATTCATTTTACCATTCTTATAATATGACTATAATATATCTGACTTGTAAATCTTATACCATCTGATAGAATTTGTAATTTTCAAAGAAAATTGATAAGGGACATCAGTTAATCATTTTCAGAAATTTTGATTTGATTTAATTGTTCTCATCAAATCGTGAAATGAAAGTTGTCTTGAATGACCACTCTTCTAGATCTTTCTACATTAATGAATATCCCCCAAGAGAGTTGTTCATTTAATTGGGTTTCCTTATCTCTTCTTTTTTCTATTCTTACGGTAGAAATTGAAGTAACATATTTATGACTGAAAGTAATAATTTAGCATGTATGTAAAGTTTTCATACTTAAAATTACAGATCAAAACACATGGGAGTACTGGAGAACGTCTGCAATATTTTGATGATGATGACAAATATGACTTAAAGAAGTTGGTAAGTTACCTGCAAGCAAAGAAAACAAGTTTGGGAATGGTCACTGCCACTTGTCAAATTTTAATTGACTTGTTTTGTAAGTGAAGGTGCAGTTGGCTTGCTTTGTAAGTGCATGTGTGATTGTCTTGCTTAATAAGTATTTGATCATTCCAATAAAATTATTGCAACATTTCCATGAAGAGAAAATTCCTATCTTTTATGACAACAGACCAACTATCAGGTCATCCCATAAGTTCTATCCGAATTTTGAATAAAGAAAACAAATGACCAAATGTTACATTTAATTACAGATTCAATCAACAATGTATTTTCCCTGATTATGACTTTCTTCCATTTATTAACAAGCTTACTAATTCCATTACTGTAAAATTCTTTTGGCTTTGATTCAAAGAACTCAGAAATGTCAGTTTTAACCTCTTCCTGTGTTACAAAAGCTGTTTCTTCCAAATGATTCTGTAAACTACAAAACAAATGGTAGTCTGAAGGAGCAAGGTCGGGAGAATAAGGTGGATGAGGAATTTTCTCCCAACCAAGTTCTTTGATCTTTTGTGATGTGATTCTTGCTGTGTGTGATCGCGCATTGTCCTGATGAAACATCACCCATTTTCGATTCACTAGAGCAGGTCTTTTTTTCCTCAAAGCTTGGTTCAAACGCTCTAATTGCTGACAGTATATTTGAGCATTAATTGTTGCATTAGGTGGTAAGAATTCAAAGTGGATTATTCCTTGGCAATCCCACCAGATTGAAAGAAGAACCTTTTGCCCATGAAGTTCCTTTCTCGGCTGTGGCTGGGGTCCTTCCCCTTTACCAAGCCACTGTCTACGATGCTTAACATTTCGATAAAAGATCCATTTTTCATTGCCAGTCACAAGTCTATCCAAAAAAGGTGAAACAAGTTGGCAAGAATGGAGAGAAGAGCAGATGTCAACTCGGGATTTGAGGTTGTTTTTAGACAATTCATGAGGCACTCATTTTCCAAGTTTAGGAACTTTTCCAAGTTGTTGAAGATGATGATGAACAGTTGTATGGTTTGAACTGAGAACCACTGCCAATTCCTCAACTGATAAAGCAGGATTTTCTTCAAGGGCTGCTTCAAGAAGCTTTTCATCAAACTCAACTGGACGTCCGGTTCGATCTTCAAGGGTGAAATCTCCACCTCTGAATTTTGCAAACCATCTTCTGCAAGTTCTTTCATTCACACATTCCTCTCCATAAACTGAGTGAATGTTTCTAGCCGCTTCGGCTGCTGAGTTTCCTTTCTTGAACTCATAAAGCATTATGTGCCTCAAATGATTCTTGGGTACTTCCATGTTAGCAGGGTTTTAATCAAACAAAATTTAATTTTATTGTTCTCTGAAATAAAATTTGATCAGTTTAAATGCATCTAAACATAAAAATAATGTTCAGCTCCATTAGACATTATAAAATACTCTTTAAATTTTGTTCATTTTAACAAAAAGTTAAAATTCCGACAGAACTTATGGGAAGACCTAATATAATATTTTTCTTTTTTACTGACATTCTGTTTTTGTCCTTCAAAGATTTATGAAACCACTGCTAATTATTAGGAAAATTTTCCACGTAATTTAATAAATGATTACACTTATAAAATTTGGCACTTTGCTATATATTGTCTTACATTTGAAATGGCAAGATCTAACTGTAAGTTCTATGCTAACAGTTTCTTCTATTGCACTTCTCGCTTGTGGAACACTCTTCCACCTTTTTGCTTTCCAATCAACTTTGACCTTCAAAAATTTAAATGAAATGTCAATTGTTATCTTCTGTCTTAATTCCTGTTCATTTATTCTCTCTTCTTGATAGTGTTATTTTTTTTCTTATATTCTTTCACACTCAGTGACCCCTTGTGTCTTAGTGGCTTTAATGTCTAGTTTGGGGTGAAATGACTAAAAACAAAAGGATGTAAAGTGGGATTGGTACACTGAAGCCATTGCATTCACTTTTGCACAAATGCCCAAAGGTATCTTCTCTTCTCAGTAAGAATTACCGTATTTTTCAAAATAGAAGACTCATCTGTATTTTAAAGACAGTTTTACTGAACATCTAAATGAAAATTTAGATATTGATTATGCAATTCCTGATGTTAACTGTATTAAGTACTCTGATGATGTGCATTTCACATTTTAAATTCTATCCCATTGTTATAAATAACACCTTCACCTAAATCATTCCTATATATATATATATATATATATATATTTATTTTCTTCAGAGAGAAAAGTGAATTTGTAAACAGTGACTGCTGCTGATGCAAGACTCTTCAAGATGAATTGAGTTCTCCAGTCACTGGCATGTATATCTAAAAAGAAATATGTCTAAATTCACCTTCATCCCTGCTGTGCATCAATGGCTTAGGGGTAGAGTCTCTGACTGATACCAAATCAGTCAGAGACTTGAGGTAATCAGATGTCTAGACACACTGATGAGCAGTGAAACAGCGAAACAGTCTGTCTGTGGATGACAAAATATATATATATATATATATATATATATATATATATATATATATATATATATGGTATTAAATAATAAAATTCCAAATTACCTCATATAGGGAATAGCATTATTATAATTAATGCTCCTGTCGATTTTGACACATGAAGATCCAACAACCTCATTCATGTTTGGGCTGTGTATGTGACACTTCAATTCTGCTAGTGACCTGCATACAACATATTGTGTAACCGTGAGGATCTTGGGGCATAGCAACAGGAACATTTTCTGATGCTTTTCACTGTTGTCTATTTCTCTCTTAGCCGGTCAATACAACTGATTTCAAAATTTCTGATACCATTCTGGCACAAGTATCTTTAGTTAACCCTATCCAGGGCAACTCGCTCAAAGTTAGTATGAGACACATTGACGGCTGAGTGGTTACTCTTTAGGTTGTCTTTATACCTGAGCCACGCCCGTCCAACACTCCTTTGTCCACTATATAACTTTGGTGTATAAGGACACAAGCAGTTTTTGGCATTAAATTTGAAGGTAAGAAAGTGCATTTTATATGCTGCAAAAAATATATTATGTGGTAGAATAGGCTTGCTAGCTTTGGTTATCAACCAGTCTAGGAGAAGAAAAACTTTGAATTTAAAATTGAGTAGAGATAGGGTGAGCAACTGTACCCTTTAAAAAAAATGAAAAAAACAGAAACCAGAGGTATTTAAAATTCAGAGTTAAGTATCCATTTGTCTTTAGTGTTTCTCTCATTGTTTAATTATAATCAACATTTGTTTATATTTCTGTTACATTCTCCTGCATATATATATATATATATATATACTCGATAAGAATAAATAATTTTAAATACTGTAAGTAATTCTAATACATGTACTTGGTTTTAATAAGAAGTATAGTATATTAAATATTAAAAATAATTTTTTAGAAAGGTGGATAAAACATATTCTAGCCTAAACAGTCCCTCAAAATCTTTAAATATACAAATAGAAAAAATACCATAAGAATTTTTGCCGTTAGGAAAAAACCCAGATGACATGAATTTAGCGGATGTCAGAATTTGTTAAAAGATACATCCCTACCCATCCCTAAACATAACCCCGCTTTCAAATGTAACTATTAACTGATACAACGAAAATTAAAAATTGAACCCTCTACCACCCCTTGTCTAGATGAATGGATTTATCGGTAACCTTGGAAACCCTCAATTTTGAATCTTTCCAGTGCTGTTAACAACCGTAAATTTTAAAAAGTAAGTTACTCCAAAATTCGCTTGATGAGGAAATGGAACTAATGTCTTTGGTTTAATAACAAAATTAAATTCAGGGGCTTTAGCTTCCATTTCTGAAACATGGTTATCACTGTGTAGCGGTAAAACCATATTTTAAATCTATTAATATATATATATATATATATATATATATATATACACACACACACACACACATGATTCCATCAATAAAGCATTTAGTCTGGAAAAGTCCGTTTGAATAGCGAAACTTGTTACATTGGGTTTTTTCATTTTGTCATTCATTTACCCACCATTAGTCTAGAATTTTTATATAATATTCCCCCATGCATTACAGTTAAAAAAAATTCATGTGTCAGACAAAATTAATATATTTTCAGGTACAGCGTGAGAAAATGAGCTCAGCAGAGGATCAGAATAGTATGTTTTCTCGACTGGCTGGGAGTGTAAGTATTTTAGTTTTATTTACCAATATAGGTAACTTGAGGTTATATTTACCAATATAGGTTATGATTATAACTTCTATGCTTTTATAGACTTTCTAAAGGATCAATATCAAACAAATAAATTCTAAGTTAACGCCTGTGATCATGAAAGTTTACAGGATGGTAATACTGGAAACAAAAATATGGGAGGCAACTTTCGTGTATTATTGAGAAATTTCTTCCATTCGGGAACAAGTGACAACAAATCCAGTATGAAAGTTAACAATGTAAACAAGACAAATGCTTAATCTTTATAAAAAAAAAAGAGAAACTTTATTTACAATAAAAACCACAGTTATATGTAAGCAAAAAAGAATAATACTTAAATTGCACTAAAAACAGGTTTAATTGCTATAAGATTTCTTCCTGGCCATTTAACATCAAACATAAAGTGATTTTTGTACTTACAAGTGGAGCGAAAAGGATGACTCGGCTATTTTCATCTTAGCTGTTGTATTATTTTATAAAATGTTTCATATGACCACCAAGGATTTTAATAATGGGTTTTAAATTTAATTTAAGCGTTTAAAATTTTGGAGTAAAGTAAAATTTTGGCTCACAAAGAAAGGTCATTTTTTCTAGTCTATCCTTTATTACTATATGGGCTGCTATTCTCTACTCTCTTTGCTGTACTATTCCTCTATTTAGATCACTATACGGATTACTATTCAAGCGAGTATTATCGAGCAAGTACTATTAGTGTGAGTTATATTCAAAGGCATCTGACACCAGCATTGTTCAATGGTGTACTATAGTTGTATTGGTGATTACAAAGTCTCTACTACAATGAGCATTACGAAGGTGACGGCGGGTGTTTGTCGGCATCACAAAAGTGGCAACAAGTGTTCAGTGACATCACAAAAGCCATCTAAAAGCTAAGCAAAGTATTAAGAAACAGGAAATCTTCCAAAACTAAAATAGATATTTGTGACACATTATTTGAGG
Source organism: Acanthosepion esculentum (assembly GCA_964036315.1). NCBI lineage: Eukaryota > Metazoa > Mollusca > Cephalopoda > Sepiida > Sepiidae > Acanthosepion > Acanthosepion esculentum. The sequence continues at coordinate 69,274,727 of OZ038513.1, read as the reverse complement.
AAAATTCACAAATTTAAAGTTAAATTTTATTTACCAATATAGGTCATGATTATATCTTCTATGCTAAGTTACTTTTATAGACTTTCTAAAGGATCAATATCGGAGAAATAAATTTGATGCCTGTGATCTTTAAAGTTTACAGGATGATAATACTAGAAACAGCAAAAAAGGGAGAGGCAACTTGGTAGTGTATTATCGAGAAATTTCTTCCATTTGGGAACAAGTGACAACAAATCCAATATGAAAGTTAACAATGTAAACAAGACAGCGAAGGAAACAAATGACAAATGCTTAATCTTTATAAAAATGAGAAAGAGCAACTTTATTTACAATAAAAACCACGGTTATATGTAAACAAAAGAATAATACATAAATTGCACTAATAATGGGTTTAATTTAGGGACCTTCACTAAATCTTTGATACCTAAGGTTTAAAATTAATTTTGAAAAATGTAAAAGAATTCTTTTATTCTTAATTGAAAGCTAAATAAATAAATTTACTATTTCCAGTAAGAAAAATACTCTAGTGTATTTCAAATAGAAATTATATTGATTGGAGTCTCAATTTTTTAGTTGCTTTCAGAAAATCAATAAATATCGGCCATTTTGATAGATTTGTAAACAAAAGTTAATTCTCAGTTTTAAAAATCTTCCAAAAATAAAATATATATTTGTGACACATTATTTGAGGAAAATTAGCAAATTTAAAGTTAAATTAATCTGATTTGAAACAAATACTACTTATAGCATAAAACAAAGTATACAAGCATTTCTTAACTACAGGGGTCTTGTTTTTCTGACATGTTGATAAATGTCATTGGCAGCCTATGGTGTTAATAGCTAAATATGGTTGACCAGAAATTGACATAAATTTATGAAATCTAAGTAAAAGCTTTGTTTTTGGTTTTTAACAACCTAGTAATTTTTAAAAATTAACATATTTTCAGCAATTATCTAATATTTTATTGAATTTTAGTTACTTCAACTTATATATTTATTTATAGCCTAATGTTTTTATCAAAATAACTCTCACAAAAATGAAATTTAAAACAATGTAAAAAGTAAAAAACTACTAACAAAATAAAAATATTTTTAGGAGTTAAAGTCAAAATAATTTGAAAGGAAATTTCAAAATGACATGCAAATTAAAAAAAAAAGAAAAAGAACTTCAAATAGAAATTGAATAAGAAAAATTTAAGTAAAAATTATTTTTTTAGTAGAAGTATATTGAGTTTCCTCTCTAGGTTCTTTCTTTAAATTAAACTAAAAAAAAATTTTTAATTAAAGTATGACCCACGCTGAAATAAATTCATAAAATAAAAATATTTAGTAAAATAGGAATTAAAAAAAGTAAAAATTACTTTAAATTTTAAAGTTTAAAATTTTGAAGGGACTATTTGCAAAGCCTGTTGAGACGTAAATATGATTATACACGGTAATGAAAATGAAAGAATTGCAGACGGCCAAATTTTTAGGGAGGACAACTCTTAAAACATGTGGTGGGCATCCATACTTACAAAAATGGGAATGTTTCTACACTAAAAAAAAAAAAAATTGTTTTAAAAATATTGGGGGTAACTGACTTTTATTAAACTTGTAAATTTTTGATTTGTAAATATAGTTTTTACTGAATAACAATATCACCAGACGGATTGAAGTAATGCAGAATTTTAAATGATTTAAATTATTCTAATTAAAATTTAAAAAATTGAAAACAATTCTAAAAATTCATTATTCATCGAAAAATATTTTTTTAAGACAATAGTGTCCTTAACAAATCTTAATTATAAAAGCATTTTTAATTAAATAATGTCATAGTTTTATTGCATTTTTTATTTTACAATTCAGAGCAGATTTTCGATAGCTGGGGGTCCTGTTTTTAATCTGATGATTTAAATTCTCCAAAGAGTCCTGCTTTTAACTAATAAAACAAATTTTCATACAGTCACTAAGAGTCTTAATAACGGATTTTAAATTTAATTTTTTTTTTATCCTTTAAAATCTAGGCTTTTAGCTTACAAAACTACATTCTTTATGATGAGATCTTTCGCTCTGTTCTGTGGTTTTTGTTATCATGGAAACGATCACTCCTGCTGGTGTCAGAAACTTCTTGAGTTGAGGAATGAGGGGAAGATGACATTATTCTCCCTTCTGCCTAAAGGCACTCAAGTCTGTTCGCCAATACCAAAAAAAACTTCTTGAAAGTTGTGAACTCGCTCTGTTTTGAGCATCTCCAAGGTGTGGCTAAACTCAAATGAATCAATTTACATACGCACAAGAAAACCCAATATGGGCAAAATAAACAGATCAGTTACCTTTTCTTTCATTTCCCTGCTAGTATACAAAAAATTGACACAAAATCAGACTATGAAAACGTTTTCAATAAAAAAAATCATTAAACTAGCAAACAAGATGTCTGCTTAAATTTTGACACCTGTATACATTATATTTTAATTTTAAAATAAAATACATCTACAAAATAAGTGTACATACGAAAATATAACAAAATGTTTATTCTATTATTTAATTTTAATTTCCAACCTATATCAAGCAAAAATAAATCTAAAACTTTAACTTTAAATTGACCTTGTGTTGAGACAAAGCTTTCACTTTAAATTGACCTTGTGTTGAGGTATATAAAGCTTTCATTTTTAAACTGACCTTGTGTTGAGACAAAGCTTTCACTTCAAATTGACCTTGTGTTGAGGTATATAAAGCTTTCATTCTTAAACTGACCTTGTGTTGAGACAAAGCTTTCACTTTAAATTGACCTTGTGTTGAGGTAGATAAAGGTTTCATTTTTAAATTGACCTTGTGTTGAGACAAAGCTTTCACTTTAAACTGACCTTGTGTTGAGGTATATAAAGCTTTCATTTTTAAACTGACCTTGTGTTGAGACAAAGCTTTCACTTTAAATTGACCTTGTGTTGAGGTAGATAAAGCTTTCATTTTTAAACTGACCTTGTGTTGAGACAAAGCTTTCATTTTTAAACTGACCTTGTGTTGAGACAAAGCTTTCATTTTTAAACTGACCTTGTGTTGAGACAAAGCTTTCACTTCAAATTGACCTTGTGTTGAGGTAGATAAAGCTTTCATTTTTAAACTGACCTTGTGTTGAGACAAAGCTTTCACTTCAAATTGACCTTGTGTTGAGGTATATAAAGCTTTCATTTTTAAACTGACCTTATGTTGAGACAAAGCTTTCATTTTTAAACTGACCTTGTGTTGAGACAAAGCTTTCACTTTAAACTGACCTTGTGTTGAGGTAGATAAAGCTTTCATTTTTAAACTGACCTTGTGTTGAGACAAAGCTTTCACTTCAAATTGACCTTGTGTTGAGGTATATAAAGCTTTCATTTTTAAACTGACCTTGTGTTGAGACAAAGCTTTCACTTTAAACTGACCTTGTGTTGAGGTATATAAAGCTTTCATTTTTAAACTGACCTTGTGTTGAGACAAAGCTTTCACTTTAAACTGACCTTGTGTTGAGGTATATAAAGCTTTCATTTTTAAACTGACCTTGTGTTGAGACAAGGCTTTCACTTTAAACTGACCTTGTGTTGAGGTATATAAAGCTTTCATTTTTAAACTGACCTTGTGTTGAGACAAAGCTTTCACTTTTAAATTGACCTTGTGTTGAGGTAGATAAAGCTTTCATTTTTAAACTGACCTTGTGTTGAGACAAAGCTTTCATTTTTAAACTGACCTTGTGTTGAGACAAAGCTTTCATTTTTAAACTGACCTTGTGTTGAGACAAAGCTTTCACTTCAAATTGACCTTGTGTTGAGGTAGATAAAGCTTTCATTTTTAAACTGACCTTGTGTTGAGACAAAGCTTTCACTTCAAATTGACCTTGTGTTGAGGTATATAAAGCTTTCATTTTTAAACTGACCTTATGTTGAGACAAAGCTTTCACTTCAAATTGACCTTGTGTTGAGGTATATAAAGCTTTCATTTTTAAACTGACCTTGTGTTGAGACAAAGCTTTCACTTCAAATTGACCTTGTGTTGAGGTATATAAAGCTTTCATTTTTAAACTGACCTTATGTTGAGACAAAGCTTTCATTTTTAAACTGACCTTGTGTTGAGACAAAGCTTTCACTTTAAACTGACCTTGTGTTGAGGTAGATAAAGCTTTCATTTTTAAACTGACCTTGTGTTGAGACAAAGCTTTCACTTTAAACTGACCTTGTGTTGTGGTAGATAAAGCTTTCATTTTTAAACTGACCTTGTGTTGAGACAAAGCTTTCACTTTAAATTGACCTTGTGTTGAGGTAGATAAAGCTTTCATTTTTAAACTGACCTTGTGTTGAGACAAAGCTTTCACTTTAAATTGACCTTGTGTTGAGGTAGATAAAGCTTTCATTTTTAAACTGACCTTGTGTTGAGACAAAGCTTTCACTTTAAACTGACCTTGTGTTGAGGTAGATAAAGCTTTCATTTTTAAACTGACCTTGTGTTGAGACAAAGGTTTCACTTCAAATTGACCTTGTGTTGAGGTATATAAAGCTTTCATTTTTAAACTGACCTTGTGTTGAGACAAAGCTTTCATTTCAAATTGACCTTGTGTTGAGGTATATAAAGCTTTCATTTTTAAACTGACCTTATGTTGAGACAAAGCTTTCATTTTTAAACTGACCTTGTGTTGAGACAAAGCTTTCACTTTAAACTGACCTTGTGTTGAGGTAGATAAAGCTTTCATTTTTAAACTGACCTTGTGTTGAGACAAAGCTTTCACTTCAAATTGACCTTGTGTTGAGGTATATAAAGCTTTCATTTTTAAACTGACCTTGTGTTGAGACAAAGCTTTCACTTTAAACTGACCTTGTGTTGAGGTATATAAAGCTTTCATTTTTAAACTGACCTTGTGTTGAGACAAAGCTTTCACTTTAAACTGACCTTGTGTTGAGGTATATAAAGCTTTCATTTTTAAACTGACCTTGTGTTGAGACAAAGCTTTCACTTTAAATTGACCTTGTGTTGAGGTATATAAAGCTTTCATTTTTAAACTGACCTTGTGTTGAGACAAAGCTTTCACTTCAAATTGACCTTGTGTTGAGGTATATAAAGCTTTCATTTTTAAACTGACCTTATGTTGAGACAAAGCTTTCATTTTTAAACTGACCTTGTGTTGAGACAAAGCTTTCACTTCAAATTGACCTTGTGTTGAGGTATATAAAGCTTTCATTTTTAAACTGACCTTGTGTTGAGACAAAGCTTTCACTTTAAACTGACCTTGTGTTGAGGTATATAAAGCTTTCATTTTTAAACTGACCTTGTGTTGAGACAAAGCTTTCACTTTAAACTGACCCTGTGTTGAGGTATATAAAGCTTTCATTTTTAAACTGACCTTGTGTTGAGACAAGGCTTTCACTTTAAACTGACCTTGTGTTGAGGTATATAAAGCTTTCATTTTTAAACTGACCTTGTGTTGAGACAAAGCTTTCACTTTTAAATTGACCTTGTGTTGAGGTAGATAAAGCTTTCATTTTTAAACTGACCTTGTGTTGAGACAAAGCTTTCATTTTTAAACTGACCTTGTGTTGAGACAAAGCTTTCATTTTTAAACTGACCTTGTGTTGAGACAAAGCTTTCACTTCAAATTGACCTTGTGTTGAGGTAGATAAAGCTTTCATTTTTAAACTGACCTTGTGTTGAGACAAAGCTTTCACTTCAAATTGACCTTGTGTTGAGGTATATAAAGCTTTCATTTTTAAACTGACCTTATGTTGAGACAAAGCTATCACTTCAAATTGACCTTGTGTTGAGGTATATAAAGCTTTCATTTTTAAACTGACCTTGTGTTGAGACAAAGCTTTCACTTCAAATTGACCTTGTGTTGAGGTATATAAAGCTTTCATTTTTAAACTGACCTTATGTTGAGACAAAGCTTTCATTTTTAAACTGACCTTGTGTTGAGACAAAGCTTTCACTTTAAACTGACCTTGTGTTGAGGTAGATAAAGCTTTCATTTTTAAACTGACCTTGTGTTGAGACAAAGCTTTCACTTTAAACTGACCTTGTGTTGAGGTAGATAAAGCTTTCATTTTTAAACTGACCTTGTGTTGAGACAAAGCTTTCACTTCAAATTGACCTTGTGTTGAGGTATATAAAGCTTTCACTTTTAAACTGACCTTATGTTGAGACAAAGCTTTCATTTTTAAACTGACCTTGTGTTGAGACAAAGCTTTCACTTTAAACTGACCTTGTGTTGAGGTAGATAAAGCTTTCATTTTTAAACTGACCTTGTGTTGAGACAAAGCTTTCACTTTAAACTGACCTTGTGTTGTGGTAGATAAAGCTTTCATTTTTAAACTGACCTTGTGTTGAGACAAAGCTTTCACTTTAAATTGACCTTGTGTTGAGGTAGATAAAGCTTTCATTTTTAAACTGACCTTGTGTTGAGACAAAGCTTTCACTTTAAATTGACCTTGTGTTGAGGTAGATAAAGCTTTCATTTTTAAACTGACCTTGTGTTGAGACAAAGCTTTCACTTTAAACTGACCTTGTGTTGAGGTAGATAAAGCTTTCATTTTTAAACTGACCTTGTGTTGAGACAAAGCTTTCACTTCAAATTGACCTTGTGTTGAGGTATATAAAGCTTTCATTTTTAAACTGACCTTATGTTGAGACAAAGCTTTCATTTTTAAACTGACCTTGTGTTGAGACAAAGCTTTCATTTTTAAACTGACCTTGTGTTGAGACAAAGCTTTCACTTCAAATTGACCTTGTGTTGAGGTATATAAAGCTTTCATTTTTAAACTGACCTTGTGTTGAGACAAAGCTTTCACTTCAAATTGACCTTGTGTTGAGGTATATAAAGCTTTCATTTTTAAACTGACCTTATGTTGAGACAAAGCTTTCATTTTTAAACTGACCTTGTGTTGAGACAAAGCTTTCACTTTAAACTGACCTTGTGTTGAGGTAGATAAAGCTTTCATTTTTAAACTGACCTTGTGTTGAGACAAAGCTTTCACTTTAAATTGACCTTGTGTTGAGGTAGATAAAGCTTTCATTTTTAAACTGACCTTGTGTTGAGACAAAGCTTTCACTTTAAACTGACCTTGTGTTGAGGTAGATAAAGCTTTCATTTTTAAACTGACCTTGTGTTGAGACAAAGCTTTCACTTCAAATTGACCTTGTGTTGAGGTATATAAAGCTTTCACTTTTAAACTGACCTTATGTTGAGACAAAGCTTTCATTTTTAAACTGACCTTGTGTTGAGACAAAGCTTTCACTTTAAACTGACCTTGTGTTGAGGTAGATAAAGCTTTCATTTTTAAACTGACCTTGTGTTGAGACAAAGCTTTCACTTTAAACTGACCTTGTGTTGTGGTAGATAAAGCTTTCATTTTTAAACTGACCTTGTGTTGAGACAAAGCTTTCACTTTAAATTGACCTTGTGTTGAGGTAGATAAAGCTTTCATTTTTAAACTGACCTTGTGTTGAGACAAAGCTTTCACTTTAAATTGACCTTGTGTTGAGGTAGATAAAGCTTTCATTTTTAAACTGACCTTGTGTTGAGACAAAGCTTTCACTTTAAACTGACCTTGTGTTGAGGTAGATAAAGCTTTCATTTTTAAACTGACCTTGTGTTGAGACAAAGCTTTCACTTCAAATTGACCTTGTGTTGAGGTATATAAAGCTTTCATTTTTAAACTGACCTTATGTTGAGACAAAGCTTTCATTTTTAAACTGACCTTGTGTTGAGACAAAGCTTTCATTTTTAAACTGACCTTGTGTTGAGACAAAGCTTTCACTTCAAATTGACCTTGTGTTGAGGTATATAAAGCTTTCATTTTTAAACTGACCTTGTGTTGAGACAAAGCTTTCACTTCAAATTGACCTTGTGTTGAGGTATATAAAGCTTTCATTTTTAAACTGACCTTATGTTGAGACAAAGCTTTCATTTTTAAACTGACCTTGTGTTGAGACAAAGCTTTCACTTTAAACTGACCTTGTGTTGAGGTAGATAAAGCTTTCATTTTTAAACTGACCTTGTGTTGAGACAAAGCTTTCACTTTAAACTGACCTTGTGTTGTGGTAGATAAAGCTTTCATTTTTAAACTGACCTTGTGTTGAGACAAAGCTTTCACTTTAAATTGACCTTGTGTTGAGGTAGATAAAGCTTTCATTTTTAAACTGACCTTGTGTTGAGACAAAGCTTTCACTTTAAATTGACCTTGTGTTGAAGTAGATAAAGCTTTCATTTTTAAACTGACCTTGTGTTGAGACAAAGCTTTCACTTTAAATTGACCTTGTGTTGAGGTAGATAAAGCTTTCATTTTTAAACTGACCTTGTGTTGAGACAAAGCTTTCACTTTAAATTGACCTTGTGTTGAGGTAGATAAAGCTTTCATTTTTAAACTGACCTTGTGTTGAGACAAAGCTTTCACTTTAAATTGACCTTGTGTTGAGGTATATAAAGCTTTCATTTTTAAACTGACCTTGTGTTGAGACAAAGCTTTCACTTCAAATTGACCTTGTGTTGAGGTATATAAAGCTTTCATTTTTAAACTGACCTTGTGTTGAGACAAAGCTTTCACTTCAAATTGACCTTGTGTTGAGGTATATAAAGCTTTCATTTTCAAACTGACCTTGTGTTGAGACAAAGCTTTCACTTCAAATTGACCTTGTGTTGAGGTATATAAAGCTTTCATTTTTAAACTGACCTTATGTTGAGACAAAGCTTTCATTTTTAAACTGACCTTGTGTTGAGACAAAGCTTTCACTTTAAACTGACCTTGTGTTGAGGTAGATAAAGCTTTCATTTTTAAACTGACCTTGTGTTGAGACAAAGCTTTCACTTTAAACTGACCTTGTGTTGCGGTAGATAAAGCTTTCATTTTTAAACTGACCTTGTGTTGAGACAAAGCTTTCACTTTAAATTGACCTTGTGTTGAGGTAGATAAAGCTTTCATTTTTAAACTGACCTTGTGTTGAGACAAAGCTTTCACTTTAAATTGACCTTGTGTTGAGGTAGATAAAGCTTTCATTTTTAAACTGACCTTGTGTTGAGACAAAGCTTTCACTTTAAATTGACCTTGTGTTGAGGTATATAAAGCTTTCATTTTTAAACTGACCTTGTGTTGAGACAAAGCTTTCACTTCAAATTGACCTTGTGTTGAGGTATATAAAGCTTTCATTTTTAAACTGACCTTGTGTTGAGACAAAGCTTTCACTTCAAATTGACCTTGCGTTGAGGTATATAAAGCTTTCATTTTTAAACTGACCTTGTGTTGAGACAAAGCTTTCACTTCAAATTGACCTTGTGTTGAGGTATATAAAGCTTTCATTTTTAAACTGACCTTATGTTGAGACAAAGCTTTCATTTTTAAACTGACCTTGTGTTGAGACAAAGCTTTCACTTTAAACTGACCTTGTGTTGAGGTAGATAAAGCTTTCATTTTTAAACTGACCTTGTGTTGAGACAAAGCTTTCACTTTAAACTGACCTTGTGTTGAGGTAGATAAAGCTTTCATTTTTAAACTGACCTTGTGTTGAGACAAAGCTTTCACTTTAAATTGACTTTGTGTCAAAGCAGATATATAAAGCTTTTACTTTTACAAAGTAGACTAACTTTTGTTTTCATATGCAGCTGGTAAATTTTAAAATCTTTCATATTTTTTCAATTTTGATGGATTTTAACACACTGTACTCAGTGCCTTAAAAGTTGTTTCAACTAGTGAATTTATTTTTCATGTTGCTTTTGCTATGACTGCATTTCACCCAATCTATTCCATGATTTCTTTTAAATGTCTAATGGGCTTCATAGCCAACCTCAAAAACAGGGATCTATCAGGAAATTGAAAAATACTTACTTCATTTTAAAGAAAATTGGAATTATGAGGGAATTTTCTAATGTAACTTGATATGCAGTGAATGACCGGTTTATAATACTTGAAGTTTTTGCAACAGGCTGATGCATGTTGATATCCTCAACGTATTTAGTATTGTTGAAGTTATTGCTAACATTTTTTGTTGAGATTTACAAACTGTTGGGGCCAGAAATAAAGACACAAGAGAGGAATTTGGTTAAACAAATATATTAACAGAAAAACAGTAATACAAACGAGAGTGGTACAGCAAGAATATTCAGTCTGACTATCAGAGCTGACTGCTGGAAACTACCCTCCTCTAAAAGGCAGTACTTCTCTTATTTATATCTAGGAGAGTCCATGCGTTCATGGGTAAATTACCATAACACCCCCCTCCTAAGTATTAACACCGCAGGAGTCTCAATATCTTTTTTCTTTGGGTTAATGATGTTTAAGTCCATCATTTTCCTTTTCCACTTTAAATGGCATTACTCTGGGGATGCCTGAGGTATTGGCATGTCAAAGGTATCATAAATGACATCCATTACTTCTTTTACTTCAGGAGGACTGCTGTTGGCATCGTCCGACAGGTGTTTCCTGATTTGATTCAAATTCTCTTGTGAGTAAACTGTGGACCTTTATGGTCTGTCTGCAATGTAAAGTGTCTACTGTGAATGTACTGGTGAAAATTTGTTACTGTGAAAATAATCGCTAATGACTCCTTCTCAATTTGGGAGTAGTTCTTCTCTACAGGAAGAAGTGCACTCGACGCGTAAGCAACTGGTTTGTGAGGTCCACCTGGCATCTTGTGCAGAATACATACTCCAATGCCATACGAGCTGGCGTCGCTGGCAACTAATGTCCAGGTCTGGGTTATAGTGGGTGAGAAACAATTTTGATGAATACTTCCTGACATTCAGGTGTCCACTCCCAGTCCTTGTCTTTTTTCGTTTAGAGGAGCACGTAAGTTGTGCATATTAGGTATAAACACTTGGTAGTAGGTTGCCAATCCTAAGAAACTTTGTAATGAAGAGACGTTTTTGGGAGCTGGTATATCCTTGATTGCAGTAGCCTGTTCTGGGTCTGGTCTTCTGCCATCTTTGTCGATAATGTGCCCCAAGTATTTAATCTTCTCCATAAAGAAATCTCATTTTGATTCTTTCAATTTGAACCCGTACTCCTGAATTCTTGAGAAGACTTTATAAACATGTTCCTTGTGTTGTTCTCCTTGTTGGCTGTTTATTAGTATGTCGTCCAAATATGCAACCTCAAAGTCAAGACCGCTTAGCATAGTGTCCATTATTTGTTGGAAGATTGCTGGTGCAACCTTCATCCCGAAAGGTAGATGTTGGAACATGTACAAACCACGATGGGTGTTGATACAGAGCAACTTAGAACATTCTTCCTCTACCGGTATTTGAAGATATGCATCACTGAGGTCGATTTTTGAAAAGAAATTTCCCCCATTTAGTTTCGCAAAAATTTCTTCCGGGCTTTGTAAAGGGTAGTGATAGTCTTTGAGTACAGCATTAAGCAGACCTGGATCTCCTTTGACTTCTTTTTCACGTGAAGCCTATTGACAGTACTCAATTTTGACAAGACCCCGGTTCTTCATTTAAGCGAAAGGCACATCTCTTTCTGGCTGGATGTCATCTTATTACACCGACCAAGGTCCCCATAAAAAATTTCTGGAAAAGTTTCTTTTAAATCTTTTATTAAATTTTCTGCCTCAGTGGTCAGGTTCTCAAGTTTTTGACAAAAATAATTAATTGGCATGTCCCACAACTTAAATTTCTCCATTCAGTCGGTGCCAAATAAATTTTCTGTATTCTTTTAATACATACGTTTTTACTTTGACCTTGTGATTTGGTTATAGTTCTCACAACCGCAGGGTGAACTGGAAACTAGATTCTTCCAGATAAAACCTTAAACTTTTAATTTTGTCAAAAAAATTAATGAAAATTTATTGTACTAAGCTACGCACACTAGTAAAACCAACTGTGCTTTGTACCCTCTTACCGGTTTGCACTTCTCCCTAAAATTTGGTGTTGATCAGTCAATGTATGGCAATTTTAGAGGGTGTGACAGACAGACAAACTAACGGAAGTCACAGAACTTTATATACAGCTAGATGATTTTTATATCGATAATTATTGGGAAATAAATCCTAAATATTATTTATATGAAAAGTAATTTTTTTCTGGGATGAGGAATATTTGACTACTTAAATGTTTACTTTTTATTCTGAATTTGCTTCATGGTTCATGCTAGTGAAAAACAATCCTAGTAAAAACTATTTGCTGCTTTTGCCGGATTCATCTACTGTCTTCCAGACAGGGACATATTCTGTGAATGGGAAATAGCGAGTCTTGGTTTTCCTAAATTGAGAACTGCGAGTTGGAGGTTCTTCTATTTCTAAAGAAGGGGTGGAATTTTATTCATTAATACGACAGATTTTATTACTTAATCGGATTCTTAGGGATAAAAATCAGCAATAATAAATAAGACTAAAACTATTAATAAAATAATAGTAATAATGAAGAGTGTATAGAGCCAGAGTGTTGGGATAAAAAGCAACAATAATAAGATGGAATAAAACTAGTAATAAAATAATAGTAATAATGAAGAGTGTATAGAGCCAGAGTGTTGGGATAAAAAGCAATAATAATAAGATGGAATAAAACTATTAATAAAATAATAGTAATAATGAAGAGTGTATAGAGCCAGAGTGTGGGGATAAAAAGCAACAATAATAAGATGGAATAAAACTAGTAATAAAATAATAGGAATAATGAAGAGTGTATAGAGCCAGAGTGTTGTGATAAAAAGCAACAATAATAAGATGGAGTAAAACTAGTAATAAAATAATATTAATAATGTAGAGTGTATTGGGCCAGAGTGTTGGGATAAAAAGCAACAATAATAAGATGGAATAAAACTAGTAATAAAATAATAGTAATAATGAAGAGTGTATAGAGCCAGAGTGTTGGGATAAAAAGCAATAATAATAAGATGGAATAAAACTATTAATAAAATAATAGTAATAATGAAGAGTGTATAGAGCCAGAGTGTGGGGATAAAAAGCAACAATAATAAGATGGAATAAAACTAGTAATAAAATAATAGTAATAATGAAGAGTGTATAGAGCCAGAGTGTTGTGATAAAAAGCAACAATAATAAGATGGAGTAAAACTAGTAATAAAATAATACTAATAATGTAGAGTGTATTGGGCCAGAGTGTTGGGATAAAAAGCAACAATAGTAAGATGGAATAAAACTAGTAATAAAAAAATAGTAATAATGAAGAGTGTATAGAGCCAGAGTGTTGGGATAAAAAGCAACAATAATAAGATGGAATAAAACTAGTAATGAAATAATAGTAATAATGAAGAGTGTATAGAGCCAGAGTGTTGGGATAAAAAGCAACAATAATAAGATGGAATAAAATTAGTAATGAAATAATAGTAATAATGAAGAGTGTATAGATCCAGAGTGTTGGGATAAAAAGCAACAATAATAAGATGGAATAAAACTAGTAATAAAATAGAAGAGTGTATTGACCCAACAAAACAATGGCGTTAAACTTATAATAAAATAATATTGTAAAACCTTGTCTGTCTACTGTGTTGGCAACTGAAGTGCTATTTTCTTGGAAAATCATTTTTTCCATTCTTGTTAAAATTTCCTACCTGTCTTTTATGAAATAATTTACTGTGTTTCAGTCAGTTGAAAAGACAGATGAAGATTATCAAATTGATGATATCTTTGTGTCTCGTGCTGCTCAGAAAGATTCAGAAGCAAAGACATTTGATCTGCAAAAGGCCCGTGCCATATTTGGTAAGTTTCTCATCTTCTCATATGAAGAATTCTGTTTATGCAAAAATTGGATAAAATTAGAAATTAAGAATTTAAATCAAATTTAAATCAGTTATAACAGAAGACAATTTTTTTTTTTGTTTTGTTTTAATTTGCCTTGTTCTTGTTTTTATTTTCTTTCTCCATAAAAATATCCAAATATTATACTCTACCAAACCTACTGGTATTATAGATGGGAGGATGTGCATTAGATAGTTGAATTATATGAAGGTGTGTTGAAAACGTCTTCGCATAACTAAAAGAGGATTTAAAAAAAAAAAAATTCTAATGTTTGGTCATTTTGTCAGATTTTGGGAACTAGAATAGTCCAAGTAATTTTCAGCACCCCTTTTTGCAATTGATGAATTATAGCGAACTGTAATCCAAAAATGCAGGCATAAATAACATGTCGTATAGGCTAGCTTTGTTTTTTATTGAATAGTCAGCTATGTTCACTTTTGTACTATACTCTTGGAAAAGGCAATACTTCATCTTTTGTCAACCCCCACCCCAATGATCAGCTATGGGTAGACAGGGCTCTCTAGCCTTGTGTTACAGCCAGTCTAAAAGAAAAACAACCCTGAATTCCAAACTGTACAGAAGATAATGGGAACCACTCTAATATTTTTTTCAAATTAAAGTTTATTCAATTTTGAAATGAAAATTAAGAGAATAAAAATTCAATGGTGAAACATCCGGTTCATTTCTTTAATATTGTGAAAAATTTCACTGAAATATATGTATGACATTGAGATTTTAATGGGTAATATGATACAACTTTTTAATGGGTAATATGATACAACTTTTTAATGGGTAATATGATACAACTTTTTAATGGGTAATATGATACAACTTTTTAATGGGTAATATGATACAACTTTTTAAAAAGAACTTACATATGGATGGCTGTACTACGGAGTTGTATTATACTCGAGGATGTAATTTACTCCGTGTTATTAGCTTCAGAAACATGTTTGTATTTTGCACAAGAATATATGGTACAGAATTAGTTTCATTATTTAATAACCACACAGTTTTGTTCAATTTCACCATCCATCTGTCTCCCTTGGTCCCAGTGCCTGTTAGAGTCGACAACACTGGGGATAGTTAAAAGATTATACATATTTATTGAAATCTTTTGTTTTTGTTTTACAGACATTTTCTCTGCACTCCATATGTAACCATCTTTGTACACTTCATGTGGCTGAGTTTTGAATTCAGAGCTTTCTTCTAGACTGGTTGTTATTTAACCCATAGCTTGTGGGGAGAGTTGAATCCACACTTTACCCCAAGGGTATTTATGCAAAAGCGAATGTAGCAAATAAAAAGAAATAGGTAAATAGAATGTAGCAAACTTGAGCTGAATTCAAACTTGGTTCACCTATTTCTTGTTCTGTGCCACTAAACTTTGCACCATCTGCACATCCACATCAATTTAATCTAATTGATGCATTGCTTAATTCTTAAAGTATTTCCTATCTGAAACACATGTCTACTTTAAGTGATGTTTAAGAAGATTTGAATAAGTGTGAAACATTTTAGAGGATTTTATGCTTGCCCATTGGTCAATATGTACTTTTGGTGGTTTGACCTTTACATTGGCTCAGTTCTGTTATTTAATAGTTTGAAACCCTCTTCCTTTATTCTGTATTTCTTTCAGTTGCTAAAGATATATCATAAAGTGAAACATCATAAGATAGACTACTTTTAAATTCCTAATGTTATCAAGTCCATGTCCGTGTCTCTTGTCAAGTCAGCAATCTTGTCTTGTCGACCAAATGGAAATCCCTGAGTTCAGTTCTCACTTTATAAATAATTATGCTCTACATAGAAAGCTTTTATGAAATACAGTGTAACCTGGATATAAGAGAGTTGTCTGGACTGGAGAAGTAGTCTCTTATATCCGGGTTTGGTCTATTTTACAGTGTAACCCGGATATAAGAGATCCGGATATAAGAGAAACCTGGATATAAGATACTTCTTCTCCAGTCCCGACAACTCTCTTATATCCGGGTTACACTGTATATACATTAACACAGGCTCTAATTTGGGACCAGATAAAATCTCTTATATCCGGGTTTGGTCTATTATATATACATTAACACAGGCTCTAATTTGGGACCAGAGAAAATCTCTTATATCCAGGTTTGGTCTATTATATATACATTAACACAGGCTCTAATTTGGGACCAGATAAAATCTCTCTTATATCCGGGTTTCTCTTATATCAGGGTCTCTTATATCCGGGTTACACTGTATTATTGCAATAGGATCTTTCAATGATAATACCTTTGTTTGTCTGCATTATTTAAAGAAATCACTCATTAATGGTCTCTTACCCATAATGAATTTATGCAGATATTAAAACATTTTTCAAAAGAATTTGCAACTGATGTCAAAAATTGTATTATAAACAAGGGAGATAAATCTGCAGTCATTTTCAACCTTTCCTTGGAATGTTGTTACAGAATGTATAAACTGGTTCCAAGTGGCAAACAGTTGGTCAAAACTCTAACGGCCTGAACTCAGTAGGAGGTGATTTTGAACCCTGTGGGCATGGAATCCTGACAGTGATGTGCTGTCTTTGTTTCAATTTTGATATAAGACCAAAACACACCCAAAGACAGTACAGTTGAAAGAATAGCATGGAGAATAAAGATATTCCTAGATGATAGCTGAGAGCCACACTTCACTTTAACATAAAGGTATTAATCTTGTAGAATGCAAACCTCATCTATTGTAAGTACTATGTTTATGTCATGTTATATTGTTAAATTTAATAAAAATGGTAAACGTATTTTGGCACCCTTCTTTTTATTACCTTGTATTTATTCTGGTTTGGGAGCTCCTGGAGATGGGGAGCAGTTATAAAATAACAATCCAAGAAGAACAGAGCAGGTTGAGTAGAAGGTAAGGTTTAGATAGAACGCCTCACCTAGCGAGCAGATAACTGAGGTGAGTTAATGCCTTTGGCACAATAGGGACAACTGCGATGAATTAAAGGCCCAAGCCACAGTTAGATTCAGTTTGGTCCTGAGAACAGGTTAGAGCAAGACATCATGCAATCAACATACAGACTCACACAATGGGGAATAAAGATATTCCTAAAAAGTGGATTCAAATTCTCCTTTCACTTAAGAGATGTGTACGGTTTTAGATAGAACAGCCTGCCTAGTGAGCAGGTAACAGAGGTGTGTTAGTGCCCTTGGCACAGTTGGGACAACTGAGATGAATTAAGGAACCTTGCCACAGCGAGATTCAGTCTGGCCCTGACATCAAGTTAGAGCAAGACGTGCTGCAATCAATGTCCAGACCATGGTATATCACAATCTATAAAAGGCAGGATGTGTTTGTGTGTGTAACGAATGCACGGCCGCAATTTTCGACGGATTTGCACTAAAATTTACATGCACATGCTCCAAGTTAGCGGGAAGGCCAAGACCGACTTTGCATTTCCCAACTCCCATCGATAGTGGAAATAATTGATTTTTTTCATGCTTCTATGGCAGTTTTCATCTAGTTTGCGGCCATTTTCTAGTGGCCAGAGTGAGAGCCTATAGTTGGCTGCCACGAATAGGCAGGAAGATTCTATTGGCCATCGTGAGAGCCAACAGCTGACTGACATGAATGTTAACTAGCATGCTAGCATGCAAAAAAAATCAATAGCTGTATTCGTCACAAGTGGGAAAAATTTAAATCTTCATGGCACTTTACTCCAATTGGCTCATTCGCTTGCTTAAACTCAACGTTGATTCTGATTCCGCAGAACTGGGTTGGGTGTGAAAAAGTATTTGTTGTTAACATTCTTTTTTCATTCGGTTTTTCCAGTTACGAGTCCTTTTTTATTAAAGCTGATCGTTTTGTGTTCATTTTGTTTAGTTCTTTTTTTGTAACAGATTTAATGTTTAGTATAGAGTTTAGAAAAAATTTGCAGTGTGAGATAGGCAAGAAGTAAGGCATGTAGCAACATCAGCACGGCAAAGGGCACTCCATTAAAGGCAAGGAAGGAATAAAAATATTTTAAGTCAAGTGATAGCGATTGCTGTATGAGTCGTACGATTTTTGAATCAAGCACGGGCAACGCCAGGCCATGCTGCTAGTAATTGAATAAATGTAATCATACTTTATTTTTTTGAAGAATAAATTTGATAAACAAAAATGAACCTAATAGAGGACCCACAAAAACAATCACCTTACACATACTTTTACAAAATATTTTTGTAATAGGATCTTTTTATGATAATACATTTTTTATTTGGCTGGATTACTTAAAGAAATCACATTCATTAATGGTCTCATGCCTTGAAACAATGAATCTATGCAGTTAAGACATTGGTCAAAAGAAATTGCAACTGTTGTTAAAAATTGAGTTATAAACAAGAGATAACATTTTAATATTTTTTATTGAACGAATCTTATCAAATAGAAATATTCTATTATTTTTATCTGCCAGGAAACTTTTTAAACAAATAAGCCTTATATAATCTTTAATCATGTGCAAACTGCTTTTTTGGTTATTAATTGAGGAAAATATATCCCTGTTTTATTTCTTCATTTAGAACACAAAAAGATGTCTTCAGCCATTGAAAACTGTAAATTATGTTTTGAGAAAGTTGCAAAACATCTCCTTGTTTCCATTGGACAAAAAGTAAGAAACTTTTTCTTTTCAATTATTTTTAATCATTTGTCTCTCCTCTAGTTTTAAATATTTGTCATTTGAAATAATGCAAACGTGTTAATTTAACAGTCGGAGAATATTCACCCGAGAACGTTGCATTAAAATACAACAATAAGATGAACATTAGCTAAAAATTAATCATGTTTTTGTCACAAAATTCTTAATCAAATATTGCCTACTCTTTTAAATAAAAGTAAAAACATATCTTCTAATTAAACTTGCATCTCAAAACACAATTATTGAGGTTTTAAGAGAAAACACAACAATAAGATGAAAACTAGCCAAAAACAAAATGATTTTCATCACAAGGTTCTAATTAAAATATTGTCTGCCTTTTGAAATAAGTATAGAAACATTTTGTATCTCAAGACACAAATATCGGGGTTCTAAGATAAAAAGCAACAATAAGATGAAGAAAAGCAAATTATTATTCATGAAAACATTTCACCTCAGTTTCTAAACAATTTAAAAAATATTATTCCATATTACATACATAGCCATATTTTTGTTGTTGAGGCAGGACCAGGATTAATTTTGCACAAAGTAAGGAGGGTCCTGCCTGACATAATGATTTGCGACAAGGTTTTACAAGACCAGATGCTCTTACTGAAGTCTAACTCAAATGCTCACTACTGTGAACATTTGAGTTAGTACACCATATATATTTTTATCAAGAGATCATCTCTAGGAAGGTTGCCATTTAAGCTTTGAGACCTCCTCCTAGTCTTATATGTTCAAAACTGTTCTTGATATATAAAAAATTTATATATCATTATACCATATATATATATATATATATATATATATATATATATTAAAATAAAGAGAAAGAACAGTAAGATTTATAATCTGGTGTTCTTATTAATTATTTTTAAAAAACAGTGTTCAATACAATTCTGCAGAGCATAAACATTATAAATTGACTAATTTAAAAATAGGGTTCATCGCTACACAGTAATTACCATGTTTCAAAAACAGAAACTAAAAACTTTAAATTTAATTATAGAATTAAATTAAAATTCTTAGTACTGTTTCATTTTCAAGTGATTTTTGGAATAACTTATTTTGAAATTTACTGAGTTTATAAGCACATACATTCTTGATATTAGTTGCTAAGGTTACAGGGAAATTCAATCATTTTGACAAGGGGTGCTAAGGTATTCATTTTCACTGACAACCTGTGTATCAAAATATCGTACGTTGTCTGTTTTTTTTTTCAATGACAAAGTTTTTCAGCACTTTTAATTTTGCAGTTAAATTTATAATTGTATACACAGATATTTTTCAAAAGGGTCATTTGAATATGAGTATGTCATATTAAAATACAATTTTAAATTATTATTCCTAATTCTAATTAGTAATAGACTATACTTTTTTTAGAACAAATATATTAGAATCAAAATCAGGTAGAAATATGTTTCTTATTTCATTTTTTTTTTATTCATTATTTAAGGAAAATCTTTGACAGTGTCTGCAAAAAATAGCTATTTCATTTCTTTGATTATGTAAATTTTTATTTTTCATAAACTTAATAACATATAATTGCTCATGTATGCACAAAGGACATGGGTCATTTCATGACCTACAAACTCTAGCTTATTAATTTCCATTTTACTGTAGGTGTTTTATTGGTTTCTTTAAGTGCCAGAAATATTTAGATAGGGATGTCTGATTTTGGTATCGCTTATTTTAAAAGAACTTGGTTCCAACATCTTTTGAATTCATGTCTTGTGCATCGAATGTAGACATTTACTTTGTCTGGATCCTCAATAGATGAGATATTGCATTGGTACACTAATGATTCAGTGCAACATTTATTATTGAGAGGACAGTTTTGAGGATTTGAAAAAAATCTTTGTGTATACAATTATAAATTTGACTGCAAAATTAAAAGTGCCGAAAAACTTTTTGTCATTGAAAAAAACCCAGATGACATGTGATAAACAGATGTCATCATTTGTTGAACAGGCACCCCTACTCTACCTTAACTTAACCTCATTTGTAAAGTAACTCATATTTTAATACACAGGTTGTCAATGAAAATGAATACCCTGCCACTCCTTGTCAAAATGATTGAATTTCCCCGTAACCTTAACAACTAATATCAAGAATGTATGTGCTTATAAACTCAAAAATTTCAAAATAAGTTATTCCAAAAATTGCTTGAAAATGAAACAGTACTAAGGATTTTAAAGTTTTTAGTTTCTGTTTTTGAAACATGGTAATTCTTGTGTAGCAATGGAGCCATATTTTTAAATTAGTAAATTTATAATATATATGGTGCGATGGGTAAATTGTCGCCATTTTATATTTTTTTATTTTGCACATGCATATTGTTTGTTTTTGATTTTATTGGGCATTGTTTGTGAAGGAAAAGAGCACCAGGACACAATTCACTCCACCATAAATTTAGAAATGGCAGACTGTATTGTGCATTGGCACCAGAAGCTCCACTACAAACATTTCAGAGTGTTTGGGTGTCAATCTGAGGACAGTACAGAGGATTCGGAAAGAGTTGGATGAGTCTAATGGTGATTACGGCAGCTCAGAAAACTTACTCTGATTGTTCTGATCATAAAAGAACTCCTAAATTTGTTGGTGAGGGCCTCGGCCTCAATGTAGATGCTTACATTAAGTGCCTTGAGGAGGTAGTGCTGTCCTGGGTCAAGAGGGTGGCTGCTGGAAGACCCTATGTCTAGCAACAGGACTCTGCACCATGCCACACAAGCAGAAGAACCCAGTCATGGCAGTCAGACAATTACTGTGATCACATCACCCCTTGAATCTGGCCATCTAACTCTCCAGACGGCAACCCCCTTGATTATTATGCGTGGGGTGCAAACCAACAAAACTCCTTGTAAGACCAAAGATGAACTGAAGTCAATGATCATGGCAGCATTTACCAACTTAAACAAGGAGACCGTCCAGAAGAGTTGCAGGAGATTCCAAAGTCGTTTGGAGGTCATGGTTGAAGTCAATAGTGATTTTATTGAATAAATTTAGTCTTTGATATTTCAAGATAATTTTGTATAATTTTGGTAAATATATCTGTTAAAATGAGATGTCAGTGTTATTTTCATTTTTGAACAATTTAGACAACAATCAATTTATCCATTGCATTCTCTCTCTCTCTCTAGTTGACATTGATATCAGCACCAAATGATGACAGTCTGTTTATGGCTTCACTGCAATCTTGACTCCTATAAAAATCTTATCTCCTCTTTGACAAGTCTTGTTTTTTGTCCTGCTAGGTGTCATGCCATAAAAGCTAGTGGGTGAGCAGGTTTAGACTCCAACCACCCATCCATGTAGCAGGTTACATGGAGTCACATGTTCCCAGTAGCAGGTCTAAGCCTGATTTGATCAAAATTAAAAATTAAAATACTAATATGGCATGAAGATTTAGAGTAGAAACATAGCTGCAATACAATTGTCTAACTATATACTTCTGTGGCTAAATAAACTAAGTCATCATCCATGAAAGATTGCCACTAGACATACAAGATGTAAATTCATTTCATATCTGAAACTATTTTTTTTATTGTTCACATTATATACATTAAGGCTCAGAAAATATTCATCTTTGAAACTTAGGATAAAAAGCAACAAGATAAAGGAAAGTCCCCGGAAGAATCAATAATGAAAATATTTAATTTCAGACTTTTAAAAACCTGTTTAAATTCTCTCTTTTAATGTTATTACTTTTGTTTTCTGTTTCACCAGTCTTATATATGCCTTCCTGATGGTCCATCATTAACAGAAGGGCATTGTTTAATTATTCCAATACAACACATAACATCCTCAACTGCCATGGATGAAGATGTTTGGCAAGAAATTCAAGTGAGTTGGTGTAATCTTCTCTTTTGCAAATAATTACATTTCCACTTAGATTTGAGGGAAAGATTTGGATGAAAAAGTAAATTATCAGTTCTTTACAATTAATAATTTCAAAATAATTCAGTAATATTTTATTGTAATTTATTAAAGTTTTGAGTTTTTTTTGCACGACTCACGCACTGTTTCATATGTTCTGATTGGTTTGTACTGAGGATTTTATTCTGATTGAATTTATTTAAATATTTTCATTTTTTGCTCAGTCATTTCTTTTTTATGGAAGTTATAATTATTTGCAAATGTTAATTATCAAATTGAATTGTTGTTCTCACTGGTATGCTACTATAACTCATCAAATGGAGTATAGAAAGATCAAGGGAAACAACTGTAGTAATCAGTTAATGTGTCTATATTTCTGAGATGAGGTATTATGTACCCACTTTACATTATTCGGACTATTGTCCTCATCTTTGTCGCCATATTTATTACAACATTTCGGCCTTTCAGTATCTGTCTATATTTCTGAGATGAGGTATTATGTACACTATTTACATTATTCGGACTATTGTCCTCATCTTTGTCGCCATATTTATTACAAGGTTTTGGTCGTTGTACGCTCAGGCCTTCTTCGGGTAGTTGGAATGTCGAACTGAACCCTCTATTTCGCACACTGGGGTAGACTGTTCTAGTTCCACGTGCCATGTTTTTTTAATGGATGTCAGTTATCAGTTATCTCCTGTTAATTCCCCTCTCCAAGTTCTCCACTGCCTTAACCGGGTATTGAACTCACACTCTTTGGATCCTGTCACTGGATCTAACTAACACCTTTATCCACTGTACCATGTGTTCCATTATAAACCTAATGTCTTCAGCAACCATTTTTTAGCAGTGCAATTTTTGCTGTTATTATTGCTTGTTCAGTAAGTAAATAGTGTACATAATACCTCATCTCAGAAATATAAACAGATACAAATAGGGAATTAAGAAATGAGGCTTTTCAGAAAGGGAACAATTTTGAGGACACTGGCCTAGAATAAACACATCAAACCATTTGCTCAAAAACATTGAACAGGTTATCTTTGTAAATCCTAAACTATACCATCCCTTTCAAATACAGAAACCATCCCCAAATTTACTCGCTTGATCATCTGCATCAATTAAACGACTGCTTCATATTCAATTGCACCTTCATTCTGCTCTATTATCATGTTCACCCACACTGGATCATTCTACAAAATTTGGCAATGAACAGTTTGAAATGGGTTGATAAACTGTACAGAATGAATCAACTAAACCAATTAATGGCACTATTTACATTATTCGGACTATTGTCCTCATCTTTGTCACCATATTTATTATAACGTTTCAGCCGTTGTACGCTCCGACCTTCTTAATTCCCCTCTCCAAGTTCTCCACTGCCTTAATGGGGTATTGAACTCACACTCTTTGGGTCCTGTCACTGGAGCTAACCAACACCTTTTATTCCATGTGCCACTTTATCCTCAAGGACACATGGCACAGTGGATAAAGGCAAATTAACAGGAGATAACTGATAACAGGAGATAACTGATAACTAACATCCATTAAAAAAACATGGCATGTGGAACTAGAACAGTCTACCCCAGTGAGCGAAATAAAGGGTTCAGTTCGACATTCCAACCACCTGAAGAAGGCCGAAACATTGTAATAAATATGGTGACAAAGATGAGGACAATAGTCCGAATAATGTAAATAGTGTAATCAGTTAATATATTTTAAGTTATTTCCCATGAAAGATTTTTATCCCTTTTCGCTATCTCTCTCATTTTATATATACACTTTAAAATTTCAATGGAAACCAGTGACCTGATTAGACTAGAAATTGCTTTATATGCCAAGTTAGGGCATTTTATTGTGCTATGCTGTGCTGTTTTTGCTGTTATAGTAACATGTACAAACATATATAAATCATAATATAGATCAGAGTGTCTGAAGGTGTGGTGCAGGTGACAGCAAACCCTGTGGCCAGGTTCCCAACTAAAGGATCTGCAGAATCTCTTCGTGACAGGTTCCTAACAAGGGCTTCACAGATCCAAAAGGCTTAATTTTTTTTTTTGTACTCATTTTACCCCAAGTAAAGCAATACAGCCACGAAGACACAAGGGGTTACCAAGTGTGGGAGAATATGAGGAAAAAAATCGCTATAAAAAAGAACAATAAATGAACAAGAATTAAGAAGACAGAAAATAATGATTGACATTGCATTTACATTTTTGAAGATCAAAGTTGACTGGGAAGCCAGAAAAATAGAAGGAGAGTTCCATAAGCGAGAGAAGAAACTGTTAGCATAGAACTTAGATACATCTAGCCATTTCAACTGTAAGATGATGAGGTCTTGCCACCAATTTAGTACTGCACTTAAATTCATAATGTCTTGGTCCCGGAGAGTAAAGGTCATCAGAACAATTACCATGAAAGTATTTATAGAAAAGGCACAGGGAAGCTACATTATGGCGGTGGAAAAGAGACTGCATCTTCCTGATGTCATCATTTCCCGAGTAGGACTGTTATGAATCTGATTGCTGCTACACAAGCTATAAAGAAAAAAAGAAAAAGTAAAAAAAAATCCAACTTGTCAAAGATATGACCAGGGTTTTCCACTCTGCAGTGAAGGTTTTTTTTTTATAGATTCAAATAGCCAACAGTAACAAACAACAAATACTGAAATATAATTTAACAACATTTAATTACAGTGATACCTCGGCTTCAGTCGTTTTGAGTTAACTCATTAAGTCATTTTTTAGACATCAGTCTTTCTTAAATATTATATGGAAAAATAAAACTCACCTTAGGTTGTTTTACAGGAGTTTACTTAAATTTTAAATTGTTTTTTACTTAATTATTTTGAGTTATTTCATTCAGAATACTGTATGTACATATCATAAATACAGTAATATGCAATTGGAAGTGCTTATTTGCAGTTTATAGTGTGATTATTTTGACTTAATTGGTGACCTCTGGAACCAATTAGCGACGTAGGGTGAGGTATACCTATATAACAAGGCAAAACATGAAAATGTTTGTGTGTGAAAAGGTGTGTGCAATACATTTTTGTGTGGAAATACGTATGTGCTTTATATATTATATGAAAAGTCAAAGCAAACCGTTAGCTTTAGTCTCTTGCCTAAAATAAAATAAGTTTTCTCTTTTCCCTTGTCTCTCAATTTATATTTCTTTTTTCTTGTTCTCTTTAATTTCAGCTCAATGCTTTCTGCTCGTGCAGCAATATCTTTTGATCTGTTATTCTTTCTTCGCTGTTATAAGCTCAGACTCCAAGTGATGGTTGCTTACCTTTTACAAATATTCAGCAATCTAGAATTCATCATTCGGTTAAGAAGGTTTTGGCTCTGTATCAGTCATAGCTTTTCTTCAACTGAATAATTGGTTGTGTGAGGAACAAGAAGACTTACCTCCCGCAAAGCGTGTCAGATCCTGTTGAGAGTTTGCGACCGGCATTAAAAGTGAAATGGGTTATTCCAAAATTCCTATCTTGCGTGCAGATGTACAAAGAAAAAAAAGACTAAAAATTCAAATCAGCTTGAATTTATAAAGTAGGAAGTCTCAGGCAAACGAGAATTAAGTCTTGTATGCAAATTTTAGCTGCCCCTGACACAGGCATAAATAGCAAGTCTGTGAGGAAGACAGCAGAACTTTTGTTGGCATGATGGCATATGTACGTACTGATGAGAACGAGAGAATAAGGAAGAAGTTACTTGCGACAGCTCAGTTGGTAGAGCGGAGGACTGGAGAAGAAAGCAAGCACTTTAATTCTTTTCAATTGTCGCAAAGGACAGGTGAACTGAATTACCTACAGGTTGGGTTACACATACCTGTCTTAGGTGATTATCACGCTTAGTAATTCACCTGTGCATTTGATATATGCAGCATAGTGGTATCAGTTAACGCTGGTACATATGGTAATAGGCAAGAAAAACCGAAAGATGATATGCTTTGCTCAGAAATTTTCCAACTCCACACTCGACTCATCTGGAGTACCAACACCAGATTTCCCTCCTAAAACAGAGGCTCTACTGAGTGATATGCACATGGTCTCAGACATCATTTCTAAATTAGACTCCCATAAGGCAAGCAGGGGTGATGGGATCCCAGTTGTCGTCTAAAAGAAATGTTCTCCCAAGCTGGCTCCAGTTCTCTCTAAACTCTACAACTATTTGCCTTGTTGCTTCCTGCTTTCCATCTTGTTGGAAGTCCTCCTCTGTAGTTCCTGTTTTTAAGGACTCTGGAGAATCCTCTGACCTCTCTATCACCATATTAGTTTCTTATCGCTTTCCAGCAATGTACTCAAAGCTCTGATCAATGCTGAAGTGGTTAAGCATCTTACTTCTCACAACCTCCTCTCTAACAAACAATATGACTTCCATTTCTCCAGGTCTACTGCCGATGTATTAATGGCCATCACTGAATATATATATATATATATATATATATATATATATATATATATATATATCAAGTTCTTGATAATAACAGCAAAGCTTGAGTGGTGACTCTAGCTATCTCAAAGGTGTTTGACACACTGGTCTTCTATGCAAGCTCCAGGACTACAGTATTACAGGATGATTGATTTAATCTAATCGTTCCAATCAAATCATGAAACAAAGTTTTTTTTTGTTTTTTTTTTTTTGAATGGGCTTGCTTCCAGATCCTTTCACATGAATGTATTTGTCACTCAAGCCTCTATCCTGGGACCTAAGCTGTTTCTGATCTTCATCAATTATCTTTTTGATGTCATCAGTTCCCAAGTAGGTATTCATGCAGATATTACCATTTACTCCTGTCCCAATACAAATGTGTCAGAGCTGATAAAGTAAATCTGGCTGCAGCCCTTGAAAAGGGCCTTCAATCAGTGGTTAACTGGGGCAGAGAATGGCTTGTAAATTTTAACACCTCCAAAAACAGTTCACATTTAACCACCATAGAGAAACTTTTCTGCCTGCCATCAACATGGCTGATGCTAAACTCTTGGAGAGCAACACATTGTACCTTCTTGGCCTCATGTTTTCAAGTGGAGGGACTACATTGAATCAATAGCTGCATCTACTGCAAGGAAAGTTGGGTCACTTTCGTGGCAGAAAATTTTTCTCATCAGAGTCCATCTTGTACATTCTGCCATTTGCTTGTGCATTAAATACTACTGCCATATCTGGTCTGGTGCTCCTGCTATTCATCTCAAGGTTCTTGACAAAATCCAAAGAAGGATCTGCAATACTCAACTTCAGTCACTTTATTACCAACGTGATGTGGCTTCCCTCTGTCTTTTCTATGAAAACTTCAACACGATTTTTTCCTTGGTGCCCCACCTGCATGAATTTAAGTGTGCTACTAGATTGGTATCTAGGTCCCATTTATGGTTGAAATAGCTAAATGCAACTGCCACTTCTACTCCATCAGTTTCTTTTCTGTGGAACTCCCTTCTGTTTGCTTGCTTCCCTGATAATTAAAACTTCAAAAATTCAAATGCAATAATTGCCATTGTCTTCTTGAATCCCATTCATCTTTTATCCTTTCATCAATCCTCCATATACTCAGTGTTTTCTCTCACTTTCACTAACTTTCACACCCCTCCCTGCATACTGGTAGCAT
>OZ038513.1:69241898-69244398 GCA_964036315.1 Acanthosepion esculentum | reverse complement strand
GGTTTTGACAGCAAGGTCCCCTCAGGCAAGTAGAAGGATGAACAATCTAGTATATTCCACCAACTTATATATATACATATACACACATACATACATATGAAAACACTAAAAGCAATCTACCTTGCTACCTGGGTTTTGACAGCAAGGTCCCCTCAGGCAAGTAGAAGGATGCACAATCTAGTATATTCCAGCAACTTATATATACATATACACACATACATACACATGAAAACACTAAAAGCAATCTACCTTGCTACCTGGGTTTTGACAGCAAGGTCCCCTCAGGCAAGTAGAAGGAGGCACAATCTAGTATATTCCAGCAACTTATATATACATATACACACATACATACACATGAAAACACTAAAAGCAATCTATCTTGTTACCTGGGTTTTGACAGCAAGGTCCCCTCAGGCAAGTAGAAGGATGAACAATCTAGTATATTCCACCAACTTATATATACATATACACACATACATACATATGAAAACACTAAAAGCAATCTACCTTGCTACCTGGGTTTTGACAGCAATGTCCCCTCAGGCAAGTAGAAGGATGAACAATCTAGTATATTCCACCAACTTATATATACATATACACACACACATACACATGAAAACACTAAAAGCAATCTACCTTGCTACCTGGGTTTTGACAGCAAGGTCCCCTCAGGCAAGTAGAAGGATGAACAATCTAGTATATTCCACCAAGTTATATATACATATACACACACACATACACATGAAAACACTAAAAGCAATCTACCTTGCTACCTGGGTTTTGACAGCAAGGTCCCCTCAGGCAAGTAGAAGGATGAACAATCTAGTATATTCCACCAACTTATATATACATATACACACACACATACACATGAAAACACTAAAAGCAATCTACCTTGCTACCTGGGTTTTGACAGCAAGGTCCCCTCAGGCAAGTAGAAGGATGAACAATCTAGTATATTCCAGCAACTTATATATACATATACACACATACATACATATGAAAACACTAAAAGCAATCTACCTTGCTACCTGGGTTTTGACAGCAAGGTCCCCTCAGGCAAGTAGAAGGATGAACAATCTAGTATATTCCACCAACTTATATATACATATACACACACACATACACATGAAAACACTAAAAGCAATCTACCTTGCTACCTGGGTTTTGACAGCAAGGTCCCCTCAGGCAAGTAGAAGGATGAACAATCTAGTATATTCCACCAACTTATATATACATATACACACACACATACACATGAAAACACTAAAAGCAATCTACCTTGCTACCTGGGTTTTGACAGCAAGGTCCCCTCAGGCAAGTAGAAGGATGAACAATCTAGTATATTCCAGCAACTTATATATACATATACACACATACATACATATGAAAACACTAAAAGCAATCTACCTTGCTACCTGGGTTTTGACAGCAAGGTCCCCTCAGGCAAGTAGAAGGATGAACAATCTAGTATATTCCACCAACTTATATATACATATACACACACACATACACATGAAAACACTAAAAGCAATCTACCTTGCTACCTGGGTTTTGACAGCAAGGTCCCCTCAGGCAAGTAGAAGGATGAACAATCTAGTATATTCCACCAAGTTATATATACATATACACACACACATACACATGAAAACACTAAAAGCAATCTACCTTGCTACCTGGGTTTTGACAGCAAGGTCCCCTCAGGCAAGTAGAAGGATGAACAATCTAGTATATTCCACCAACTTATATATACATATACACACACACATACACATGAAAACACTAAAAGCAATCTACCTTGCTACCTGGGTTTTGACAGCAAGGTCCCCTCAGGCAAGTAGAAGGATGAACAATCTAGTATATTCCACCAACTTATATATACATATACACACACACATACACATGAAAACACTAAAAGCAATCTACCTTGCTACCTGGGTTTTGACAGCAAGGTCCCCTCAGGCAAGTAGAAGGATGAACAATCTAGTATATTCCACCAACTTATATATACATATACACACATACATACATATGAAAACTCTAAAAGCAATCTACCTTGCTACCTGGGTTTTGACAGCAAGGTCCCCTCAGGCAAGTAGAAGGATGCACAATCTAGTATATTCCACCAACTTATATATACATATACACACATACATACATATGAAAACACTAAAAGCAATCTACCTTGCTACCTGGGTTTTGACAGCAAGGTCCCCTCAGGCAAGTATAAGGATGCACAATCTAGTATATTCCACCAACTTATATATACATATACACACATACATACACATGAAAACACTAAAAGCAATCTACCTTGCTACCTGGGTTTTGACAGCAAGGTCCCCTCAGGCAAGTAGAAGGATGAACAATCTAGTATATTCCACCAACTTATATATACATATACACACATACATACACATGAAAACACTAAAAGCAATCTACCTTGCTACCTGGGTTTTGACAGCAAGGTCCCCTCAGGCAAGTAGAAGGATGAACAATC
>OZ038513.1:69114771-69241698 GCA_964036315.1 Acanthosepion esculentum | reverse complement strand
GTTAATTTGACAAGGAATGTCATCAAATGTGTCAGCAGGCATAATGCCAGAATTTATTATTCAAGTCAATGAAGAAATATAGTTTTGAAGTGTGCTATATTTATGGGATAATGTGCTCAATATCAGAGATAGAGTGTATGTAAATATAAATATAAAAGTGAACATTGAAGTCAACACTAAGAAGTGACAGGCTGTTTCATGCTAGATGCAATCGTCAGGCTGCCAGATTTTATTATTCAAGCGGTCTGATAATTGTTGAGCATGAAACAGCCTGTCGCCTCTGAGTTTTGACTTCAATGTTCACTATATATATATATATATATATATATACAAAAAGGAAAACTTTATTTTACTGGCATGTTGGATTTGAATTTTTTTTTTTCTTTTTACGTTGATAAAGTCCATCAGAGGATGATATGTGTCAGTAAAATTTTTTACAGACATATTTTTATTTACAATTTTTACATATATATATGTACATTTATTAAGAAATATATATAATATCTTACATTAATAGCACAACTCCAAGTTTCATGCCAAAGCAATTTCAATCCTGGGATTATTTAATTTATTTAATTCCAGCACTTAAAAACTTTCGACCTGAAACTTGGAGTTGTGCAATTAATGTAAGATATTATATATATTTCTTAACATATATCTTAAATAGCTCTGTTACTTAACATTGAGCACTGTTTTTTCTTACACTATAGAGTATTTATATGTATTTGTATACGATCGTTTGCTCGTATACCTACCTATATTTACTCATTTGGTTTTATATATATAATGTCATTTGCAGACAGTACTGTTTCGCTGTATCACAGTTTCTCAGTGTGACTAGACGTCCGAAAGCCTCAAACCAGGATTGAAACCCAACTGATTTGGCGTCAGTCAAAGTTTCTATTCCTAAACCATCAGTACTCGGCAGAGAGAAACTGCTAATTCTAGCATATTGTTTTTATGAATGTAAACAAACGCCAGTCAGCCAAATTCATTTTACTGAAGAGCTTTACATTTTAGTGTAAGCAACTGCATTTTGTAAAATTAGGCTGTCTCTTGGGAGTGCTCAATTGAAATATATTATCAAGAACTTAATTATGTCATTCACAAATAGTACTGTTTTGCAATATTACAGCTCCTCAGTGTGACTAGACATCTGAAAGCCTTGAGCCAGTATCGAAAGCCGACCAAGATAGATATATATATATATATATATATATACACACACACACACGCACACAGCATATCTTCATTCTTTCATTGGATATATAGATATATTGTGTCTATTTATCTTTATACTAATCGTTTCCAGTTGTCTAATCAGTTTTTTAATGTTAAGATGAAATTCATCAAGCAAGACTGCATAGTTTTAAAATTTAAAAATAAATTTAACAGTGTGTTCGCATCTGTTTTAAAAATCACCATCGCAACGGATTGCAGATTTTATCACAGTTATGGAAAGTTTATTTTTGTAATTAAACCCTGAAGATGATTTTGTAAAAGACCTGGGTTAGAAAAAAACGTATAGCAACTTCCTTGATGAATTTCATTTTAACATCAAGAAACTGATTAGGAAAGGATCAGTATAAAAATAGACACAATATGTCTATATTATTCAATGAAACATTATATATATATATATATATATATATATATATATATATATATATATATATATATATATATATAAAAGACACAAACACTAAAATTTCATGAGGTTATATTTATTTCATTAGGGTCATAAAAACTGACTCATTTTTATGACCCTAATGAAATAAATATAACCTCATGAAATTTTAGTGTTTGTGCCTTTTATAATAATAATTATTGTTCTGTCTCTGGCATTTATATCCTTTTGGAAATATCCATATTGATCACTAAGATTATATATATATATATATATATATATATATATATATATATATATATATAGTGATGTTTATATTTTAATTTCATATATATAAGATAGTCATAATAAAGAAATGACATCCAAATAGAAACAAGATATTGTAAAGTTATCAAGAGATGGAAGCACAATGTTGGAGATTGAAAAAGTTGACCAAAGATTTTCAGATGAATCAAAGAAAGAAATTGAAAACTTTGGTAAAATAAGAAGTAAAAAGAATGGCTTTATTAAAGTCACAAAAAGAAATATGAAAAAAATTCAAGAGTAATAAGCAAGAAAAGTGGGTTGAGTATCAAGAAAATATCTGAAGTAGCCGATCTTGCAAATGAAAACGGAGAAAAAAGATGCAGAATATTAAGAACATTGGCTAATAGCATGAAAGCCAGTAATATGAAGTAAATATTAAAGTTGAAAGAGTAGAAAATTTAAATTCAGTGGTTGGAAGATTGATTATGGTTATAGAATGTTAAGGAGGCTATATTAAATTATGAAATAATAAAATATGAATTTAGTCAGGTCTAGGGGACATTACGTTAATCAAATGTTTCTCTGGCGTTGGATTTTTATTTATAAATAAAAATTTATGCACTTTCTAGAATATGACCTGATATCTTCAAAGTAAGTTAATATTGTTTTTAATAAGGAAGTTTTAATACTAAATTTCACTGACTACAAGGCTTGAGAATAACTCAAAGTAGAGGGTTACAGTTAACAAAATGGCAATGCTGAATGATGTGTGTGATATGAATGGAATAAAAGGTGGTAGGAAATGAAGATTATTAGGATAAGGAGAAAAGATCACAATTGAACCTTAATTTGAAGGGGTCAGATTTGAAGTGTTCAGTGAAGCACCCACTGAGGAGCCTGTTCCATAAAGTAGCAATTCTTTGGCATGGAGAGAAAAAGCTGCCTGATTTACATAATAAAATCTGATATAGCGTTGTAGCTTGAACAATAGCAAGATCATGGGATAGTTTGATTTTTGAATTCTATCCACAGATAATAACAAAAATTGTGTTATTGCAGATCTTCAAAACTCTGAGTTGGTAAATGATGAGTTGAACATTTTAATTTAATTTTTTTTTTGTTTTATTTATTTATTTATTTTTTAAGCCTTTTCACCCCAAGCAAGGTGGGAAGCTACTAGCCGCAAGGGGTTACAGAAAGTTGGAGCGAGAGCAAATAGGAGTGATAGAGGAAAGGATGAAGAGAAGGATAGGGGATAGATCAAGGCATCTGGAGACGTCGGTTGACATTACATTTGAATAGTTGGAGATTATAGCTATCAGGGAAACAGGAAAAGGGGAGTGAGTTCCACAGCGAGAGGTGCAAGACATGAAGCTATTGGAGTAGAAGAGACAGCTACATTTAAGTTTCAACAGTGAAAGAGTGAGAACGAGATGCTAGCCTAGTAGCACACTTAAATTCATGAAATCTGGGAACCTGTGAAAGCAGCTCATCAGAGCAGTTACCTTGAAAGTATTTGTAAAAAATACAGAGGGAGGCGACGGCACGTCTGTGAGAGGGCGACTGCAGACAAAATGCCAGATCAGGGCCTATTACAGTGCATATCCATCACTGGATCTTATCAAGAATCTTGAGACAAACAGAAGGGGCTCCAGGCCATATATGGCAGCAATACTCCATGCAAGGGCAAATGGTTGATTTGTAGATTTGAAGGATCAACTCCGGCGAGAAAAATTTCCTGGCACAGCACAGGGAGCCAACTTTTCTTGCGGTGGACGAAGCTATAGACTCGATGTATTTGTTCCATCTCAGGTCAGCAGACAATGTGAGACTGAGCAGTCACAAAGAAGTGCTCTCGTGGAGTTGAGCGTCAGACATTCTAATGGGGGGCAGGGATGGTTCTCTGTGATGAGTAATAGAGAGCAGTTTTGTTTTTGAGGCGTTAAAGTCAACCAGCCAATTCCTGTCCCAGTTCACAACCGCATAGATATTTTATTTATTTATTTTTTTCACTGGAAATTTTAGCAATAATTTTTTTTTTTAATTCATGGAATTCATGTAAAAGTGTTGATTTTTTTAAAAAAATTTTTAAGATTTTAAAAAATTAGTCAACTTTAAAATAAGTTTAGTTTTCGGTGCCCTTTTCTTGCCTTTAATATATTTATTAAATTTTAAAATTGTCTTTTTAAAAGTAATCAAGCAACATGTAGAATCTAGTCTTTCTGTTATTTGTTCATGAGTTTGTTGAATATGATATTGGTTATACATTTTTTATTGGCTATAAACAAATCCACCAATAAAAACAATCCATTTTTTTTCATAACAGGTAATCTATTATCCACTGTCTGTGCTTACATCCACTGTTTGATCTACATAAACATTTTTCGAGAGTACTGTACTTTTAACAAAACAAAAAAAATTATAGATTATTGGCAGGAAGGTTAAATCTCTGCTACCACTGATATAATAATCCAATTTAATAAAATAGGAGGCGTTAATTTTGGTGCAACCATCTTATATAAGGCTTTTTTACCTTTTACATTTGTTATCGTAAAAATTGATATATTACTCTCTTTTATACAGATTCCGAAGGGATTTCCATACTTTAGTGTCAACTTTGGACTGGATGGAGGATTTGCACATGCTATTGAAGATGAAAAGAAATTTTCTTTTTACTTTGGAAAGGTTTGATATTTTCTTTTCATTTAATGTCAAATTTAATTTTAAAGTCATGATAAACTGTTATCAAAATCTTGATATGAAACAAAAATATTTTTAGCATTTCCCTAAACTAAAAATATTGTGAGCACTTCCATGTAGTAAAAATATTGTCAGCTTTCCCACGTAGTATAAATGTCGCTGGCACTTCCACATACTAATGATGTCGCCAGCACTTCCACGTACTAATTTTAATTTTAAAGTCATGATAAACTATTATCAAAATCTTGATATGAAAAAAAAATATTTTTAGCATTTCCCTAAACTAAAAATATTGTGAGCACTTCCATGTAGTAAAAATATTGTCAGCTTTCCCACGTACTATAAATGTCGCTGGCACTTCCACGTATTAATGATGTCATAGGCACTTCCACGTACTATAGATATCATCAGCATTTGCATAAAAGCAACAAACAGAATAATAGAAGCAAAAGACAAAAATGCATCAGAGCAAATTTGCTGGAAATGAATTGGCTTGCCTGAGTCATAATTTTGCCTGAGTCATAATTTTGCCTGAGTCATAATTTTGCCTGAGTCATAATTTTGCCTGAGTCATAACTGTTATGTGTTTTGAACTTCTTGTCATTAAATGTTCCCCTCTTCCAATTTAGTAAAGTCTAATAAGCAGTGGGGTGATTGTCAAACCTGCTAATCATAATGAACTCAGCTATTTGGTTCTATATATAAACTTTAGTTAATTTCTATCCAGAGTGGACATTTTGTTGGCAGGCAGGCTACATTATATCTCTCAAATTGTGACTTTGTCTTTAGATGGAGCACAAAAACAAAATATATGAGAAATACCTGTGGATGCCAGTACTGCAGCAGCACATCCCTCATTGTGCCAAAGAGGGAGGGTCAGTGAAATATCAACTTGTGTGACAGTCTTTGCAGAGACTGAGCATTTTTTGGCTATGTATAACATGCTTGGCTCCCCACTATAAACTGACCTTGTGTCACATCCTATTGGTGAATAAATACTAGCTTGCCAACTTTTGGAAATTTCAACCAATCTTTTCATTTGTATCCCCTTATTTCTTTAAATAACAACCAGCATTCATATTTATGATTGTTATTGCAATATTTTGTTAAAGTTGTTAAGCTCAAATATTTAACAATGTGATAGGGGAATCTCTACGGATATTTTATTGTTGTAGAACTCGCCATGAGCTTATTCAATCATTAGCTGCAGAATCAAGACTAATCAGAAAATTAAAATTGAAAAACTGAAATTTTCACAGATGTTTTTAGTAACTTTATACTATTATGACTGGGTCAACAAAGATGAAAGAAAAACTAGTCAAACATTAATAATGACAATACTTCATCTGAGAAATACTTGAAGTTATCCTGTTCACTTTTAAAAACAAAATAAACACTCTCTGTTCAGGATGAAAATAATCATGGCTCTTCACAATTTTCTTTTTAGTATCTTACCAGTGATTCTAAAAGGGTGTAAATTGACATGTGTACTTTTTGCATGTTTTTAGTCCTAGGTATTGACTGTAATCTACATCCAGCAGCAAGGCCTCTAATCAAGAGATTGGAGGTTTTGAGGAGTGTGGAACCACCTCTTAATTGCTGTTGTTCTGTGGCAGACGTGAGGAGGCAGAACCTGGGACGAGCACAGCTGGTTGCAACTTGCCTTTTCCCCGCCAAAAAAGAGCCCGTATTTGCTTAGCACGTAAGGCTACTGCAGTTGAAATGAAGGAGAAAAAAAGCACTTACCGCTCTGCCGTAATCCGTCCTCGGCCAGATAACGTAAAGGAATAAGGAGGGACTTGCATTGCATTTTTATGCAATGAATATGCAATGCATTATGCGCATGAAGACGCAAGGGATTATGGGTATATGGACAGATATAAAAGCAACTAGTTTTTCCCAGTGGCGATGCTTGGAGCGACGTTCACAGCTGGCGACTGGAAAAGTCTGTTAGTGCGATTTTGAGACAGAACTCAAGAAGGAACGACTAGAGGTTGGAATACCAGTTGGGAGAGCTTTAATTTACTCGTGATTGCTGTTTTCTTTTTATTTCACCACATGTTCCCAGGTGGTAGCACCTGTTAGGGTCTCAGCAATGGGCTAATAGTGAACTCCAAAACAAAATACTGTGAAAGTATAAAAAAATATTTTTATGGTAAAAATTCCAGCAATGCATTTTTATATTAAAAAATTATCAACAATACATATATATAGTAAAATTAACAATACATTTTATCTGTAGTTGAAACCATAAAATTGTGCCCAAAATATTTAGATTTTGGCATTAAGTAACCGATAGAGGTTGATATGCTGCTAAACATAATCAACCAATCAACAATTTTTGTATGTTTTTTCATTTTTACTAAGCAGAATACTAAGAAATAGAAAACCTTCACTAGAAACATGGAAAAGAGTACTAAAATGTTATGCAATATGTATGGCTTGAAGCAACAGAAATGTTGTTCTACAGAAGGATGCTGAGGATACCATAGACCAAACATGTAAACGACAACAAAGTTTTAGAAAAAAGGAAACCAGGAAGAGACAGTTGTGGTTTCTAGAGCACATAATGAGGAAAGAGGGATTGGAAATTCTGATACTCACAGGATAGATTGCGGGACAGAGGAAAACAACACATAACATACTTAGTGTGTTTGAGTAAATGGATGGTGGAACAGGGTCTAGGTGAAATAACAATTTATCAAGAGCAAAGGACAGGAAGTTGTGGAGAGCCATGTTTGCCTACATCCTGAGGAGACATGGCACATGAAAAAGAAGGATAAATATTTGCTGTTTCCCTATAAGGAAACATTTAGCATTAATTGACCAAACAGCCTGTACTGTTTCCAGTTGAAATTTAGAAAATCTTTCTCTTAAAACAGTTTTTCAGGAAAATAAGTTTCTTAGGTCCAGTAGCTGTTATTGATCTTTCCAGTATAGATAGGTTTTTTTTTTGTTGTTGTTTACCGAATACAATGCTCAGGAGCCACTCAATGTAGAAGGTTACTGAATGAGGTTGTTGTAGTAGTAAAAAAAAAACCCCAAAAAACTGTCAACTTAAAGTAGCAACAAACGTCTGCAATAGATTTCTTCCGTCTCTTGACCGCAACACTCGCAGCCAAATCACAGTTAAAACGATAGTCTGGCGTAACAGTCCAACAAACAACGTAGAAACGACAAAATGGGGTCACACGTCCAACCTTCACTTCTCACCAGCAAAAACTCGTCTTTCCCCAAGCTCAAAAAATCTTCTTCTTTTATAAGCGAAAAACAACGGCTTCTGTTCACCGAGAGAATTTTCTGATTGGTTACACCATTCAGGGGAGGGAAGAATATTAGCATAGATTCTAGTCATTGAAGTAGATTTTTGCTAACTACTTTTTGGTAATTTTTCTTCGGCAGATTGCACACAAAACACAAACTTTTTTTTTTTCGGGGTAACTGATTATCTCTTTCACTACAGTTGTTGAAAGTAGACAACAGCTGACCTAAATCTTGAGGTTAAGATTGTATTGATTGGGGAAGCATCCTCTTCGAAGTCTGTTCCACAAAGTAGAGGTTCCTGGGAAGAAGCTGTCCGATTAGAACTTCCTTTTTTTTTTTGACAAACAAATTCTAATACAAAGACTACTTGTGAAGTCCGACACCAAGCTAAAAGAAAATTGTCTTATGCCAAAAGGGGTGCATGTTGAGTTAGGCCTTTTTAAAAACTGTTTTTCTCGTTCCACAAAAAAATGTACTCGTGCCCTTCGACCATAACACCCAAAAATCTGTAAAATTCTTAATCACTATTTTTTTGAGAAAATTAGTTGGAGTTGTTTCTCGTTGATTTCTCCACAGTTCTGGATTCAGAATTGCCTATCTTCTAAACTAGCTGCCATATC
Organism: Acanthosepion esculentum; assembly: GCA_964036315.1. Taxonomy (NCBI): domain Eukaryota; kingdom Metazoa; phylum Mollusca; class Cephalopoda; order Sepiida; family Sepiidae; genus Acanthosepion; species Acanthosepion esculentum. The sequence goes on along the minus strand of OZ038513.1, from coordinate 69,233,241 downwards.
AAGGCTAGAGAGTGCAGTCTACCCTGCTATTTTTAGCCATAGTCATGGAGAGAAGAGATGAATTCTTTCTTGAATTTCATTTTCTGTACAAACGACAAAAACAAAAAAGAACGACGTTACATGCATTCAGGTGAACTATATGTTCAAAAGGATTTTATCACTTTATAGCTCGGTTGCAATAAGCTTTTGTGGTCTTTATTTACATAACTGGTATGAATATAATCACTAACCGGCTGATTGGGAAAAAACAAACTTTCTTCCAACCATAAAACTTATGTTGTTAAAACTAGATAGTGACCTATTTTCTGGACAAAGTGATTACATAAAAAAGGTGTTGATGTAAAGAAGTCGTTTGTTGTGCTTGTCATTTTGTCATTGCTGCCTGGGAATATGTCTTATGCTGTATTACTTGGAAAAAAGGATTTCACAAAAACTAGTTCAAATAGTACTTCAGCTGTGGCAAATTTAGTGACTGACTCATCTACCCAACTTTTTTTTATTTCTTGACTGTATAAATCCATTCACCTACATGAATTCTTATTTCTTTGCTGTATAAATCCATTCACCTACATGAATTCTTTTTCTGTATGAATCCATTTATTGACATGAATTATTTTTTATTTCTTGGCTGTATAAATCCATTCACCTACATGAATTCTTATTTATTTCTTGGTTATATAAATCCATTCACCTACATGAATTCTTATTTATTTCTTGACTGTATAAATCCTTTCACCTACATGAATTATTTTTTATTTCTTGACTGTATAAATCCATTCACCTACATGAATTCTTTTTTATTTCTTGGCTGTATAAATCCATTCACCTACATGAATTCTTTTTTATTTCTTGGCTGTATAAATCCATTCACCTACATGAATTCTTTTTTATTTCTTGGTTGTATAAATCCATTTACCTACATGAATTCTTATTTATTTCTTGACTGTATAAATCCATTTACCTACATGAATTCTTATTTATTTCTTGACTGTATAAATCCATTTACCTACATGAATTCTTATTTATTTCTTGGTTGTATAAATCCATTTACCTACATGAATTCTTATTTATTTCTTGACTGTATAAATCCATTTACCTACATGAATTCTTATTTATTTCTTGGTTGTATAAATCCATTTACCTACATGAATTCTTATTTATTTCTTGGTTGTATAAATCCATTTACCTACATGAATTCTTATTTATTTCTTGGTTGTATAAATCCATTTACCTACATGAATTCTTATTTATTTCTTGGTTGTATAAATCCATTTACCTACATGAATTCTTATTTATTTCTTGGTTGTATAAATCCATTTACCTACATGAATTCTTATTTATTTCTTGGTTGTATAAATCCATTTACCTACATGAATTCTTATTTATTTCTTGGTTGTATAAATCCATTTACCTACATGAATTCTTATTTATTTCTTGGTTGTATAAATCCATTCACCTACATGAATTCTTATTTATTTCTTGACTGTATAAATCCTTTCACCTACATGAATTCTTATTTATTTCTTGGTTGTATAAATCCGTTCACCTACATGAATTCTTATTTATTTCTTGGTTGTATAAATCCGTTCACCTACATGAATTCTTATTTATTTCTTGGTTGTATAAATCCATTTATTGACATGAATTCTTTTTTATTTTTTGACTTTATAAATCCGTTCACCTGCATGAATTCTTTTTTATTTCTTGACTGTATAAATTCATTTATTGACATGAATTCTTTTTTATTTCTTGGTTGTATAAATCCATTCACCTACATGAATTATTTTTTATTTCTTGGTTGTATAAATCCATTTACCTACATGAATTCTTATTTATTTCTTGGTTGTATAAATCCATTCACCTACATGAATTCTTATTTATTTCTTGACTGTATAAATCCTTTCACCTACATGAATTCTTATTTATTTCTTGGTTGTATAAATCCGTTCACCTACATGAATTCTTATTTATTTCTTGGTTGTATAAATCCGTTCACCTACATGAATTCTTATTTATTTCTTGGTTGTATAAATCCATTTATTGACATGAATTCTTTTTTATTTTTTGACTTTATAAATCCGTTCACCTGCATGAATTCTTTTTTATTTCTTGACTGTATAAATTCATTTATTGACATGAATTCTTTTTTATTTCTTGGTTGTATAAATCCATTCACCTACATGAATTATTTTTTATTTCTTGGCTGTATAAATCCATTCACCTACATGAATTCTTTTTTATTTCTTGGTTGTATAAATCCATTCACCTACATGAATTCTTTTTTATTTCTTGGCTGTATAAATCCATTCACCTACATGAATTCTTTTTTATTTCTTGGCTGTATAAATCCATTCACCTACATGAATTCTTTTTCATTTCTTGGCTGTATAAATCCATTCACCTACATGAATTCTTTTTTATTTCTTGACTGTATAAATTCATTTATTGACATGAATTCTTTTTCATTTCTTGGCTGTATAAATCCATTCACCTACATGAATTATTTTTTATTTCTTGGCTGTATAAATCCATTCACCTACATGAATTCTTTTTCATTTCTTGGCTGTATAAATCCATTTATTTAATTTTCTTTCTACTTGTTGACTGCATGACTCCATTTAATCCTTTTTTATTTGTCAACTGTATAAAAAAATCTATTTAAATTCTTTATAGAATTCTTGATTGTCTAATATCAGATTGTCTTTTTTTTGTCTGCTTTCTCTTTGAAATCAAATTTTATGTAGGCCAATTTATTTTTTGCAGTGGTATAAAATTTTATTAAAATGATAGAATCTTGACATGTTAAAACAAGCAGAAAAATGAATAACCAAAAAGGTGTAACAAAAAAAATAACCTCACTATATAAAAATAGAACATGGTTAACAAAAAAGACCAGTTAAACCAGTTTATCAGACCCCTCTATCATCAGAACCTAATCAAGGGCAAAAAATGGCAGAGTTACTAAAAATGAACACCAAAGACTAATTGTTATATAAAAACAAAGTCTAATACATATAGCTTATCTTAAACTGTTTTGTTGCAGAAAGTGGATATATTCACTCAAAATTTGATTACTGTTAACTGCGGAAAGCTGATTTACCGCACGATTTTGAAAAAAACGCTACAAGAAGCAGATATTTCTATGTGGATAATTAACACCATTATAGGAATGACCATAAAATGTAATTACCGTAATTTCTCATGTATAATATGCATTTTTTTCTAAAAAAAAACCCCAAAAAAACAATAAGCAAAATTAGGGGTGCGTATTATTCACAGCTACAAAAATATCTTTAAAAAACTGCCATTTCATAGGTCAATTTCAGTTGCAAAATGACTACTCAACATAAACATAGAACAATTTGACACTAACATTCGGCGATTGTGACCATATAAGGATGTCAAATACAGTCATGTGTACCTAACAATACTTACAAATGTAAAATGAAATAAGAAATATCATAAAACTAAATTAGAATAATATTATTCTGTGTTTAAAACCATTTTTTTTTTAATAAGAGCTGGCCATAATGAAATTGTAGAAGTTTGATTACCAAACAAGAGGTGCATATTATCTGTGAGTAGAAGCATTTTCCCACACTTTCAGTACAATTTTAGGGGTGCGTATTATAGATGAAGGTATATTATGGTACACAGTGAAAGGATTGTCTATCAACCATTCTCTCTGCTTACAGAAGGCTTAAAGCTAATTAGCCTGTAAGTGTTGTATAATTTTGTTTTTCATATAACATTTGGTCTTTGCTGTTCATTTTTAGTTGCTGTGCACATTTTTTGTCTACAACTGGGCTCTGATGAGAGAAAACAATAAACCAATATTTGCTGTCTGTTTGATAATGATGTTGTATTTTGATATTACGTCATCAAAGCATTTTGCAGCGATCAAATAAGATAATAATTTAGTTATTGTGGGTGAGGTAGGACAGACCAAAGAAATGGCCACATTTTTTCTTTATACCACTGTGTATGCTTTCACTGCCGTTCAAAAACCACCACCAATTCAGCAACCTCGAGAAGTGGTGATGGCCAATCAGCACGTTATCATCGATGAGGTAGCATTTTCTCTGCAGATTTGTAGGACGGCTCATTGTTTCCCCTTGTTCTGATGAGCTTTACTTTATGGTACCTAGACCTTAAGTTTGTTTCCCAAAGTTATTCTTAACAGCTATATATGATTAGTAGCCAAGAAGATACAGTTGCCTTTTGAATTGGTGCCTGAAAGCTTAAATTATCTATTACTCAGCCTAATAGTTTGTTAGTACAGAAAGTAACTAAACAAGATGGAGTGGCAGTAAAGGCAGTGGGCAAGTAAAAGTTTGTCTTTCTATATTGGGTTCAAATTCACCCGATATTAAAATACAACTGTGATTATTTTTTAATTATTTCCCCCACCCCCAGAATCTTCAGTGTTGCTGTCTAATATGATCATTTTTTATGACTATTTTGATACACGAGTTCAGTGAATCTTACTCGCTGAAATTATCACAGTCAGCTGCAATCCATTGCATTTTCATAACTGAATTCTGCATGTCTCCTTCCTGAATTCTGCATGTCTCCTTCCTGAATTCTGCATGTCTCCTTCCTGAATTCTGCATGTCTCCTTCCTGAATTCTGCATGTCTCCTTCCTGAATTCTGCATGTCTCCTTCCTGAATTCTGCATGTCTCCTTCTATGTGTTACAGGGGAAGGTTGAAAAATCAAGTGTGTGTGTCATTTCCTGATAAGTTGAGGTCCACCTTAAACAAATTCACGTCATTCGCACTTTTTCTTTTCCCTCCAACCAATTCTTACAAAGCCAAACGGCAATAGGGAATGAATGATGGGAGCAGGTTTTAGTGAAACTGAAAGCTTCTAGTACTGAATCTGTACGTTGGCTGTGAACTTTGTCATCAATGCCACCATAATAAAGAAAGCAATCAGGAAAGAAGAAATTAAATTCTTGGATATGAGATAAAGCCACCACTGCTGACAGTTTGATGCAAACTGATGGATTTTTACATAAACATAATATTTAAATATATTTCAACAGTTTCCATTAACAAAAAAGAAAAAGTTTAGTATTAAAAATATTACTAAAAGTACTAATTATTAATACTTTCTGATATGACACTTTCAGTGACCTTCACTCGATGTTGAGACCCTTCCTATTTATAGAAATTATAATTATTTGCAAATGTTAATTATCACTAAGCTTTATTATTATTAAAGTATTTTCACTGGTATGCCACTATGGCTGATTGGGAAGAGTGCAAATGTGTAAAAGATTCTTTCATGCTTAATCCTATTATTTTCTTACTGAGGAAACAATTTTGTCATCAACTGTTAATAGATATATTGTTGCCATCTTTGGACAGACATTACATTTTTATCAGTTTATACTTACTTGAAAATCATTGGCCAGCTTGATTGGGCCCAGAATTCTAGTAACTCTAATAAAATTAAAATGCACTGCCAGAAATTGTACTTCGATGTGCCATTTCAACTTGGTTAAGGTAGCAAGCATACAAACAGAGAGTATTGAATCATTATACTATAGATTACTTAAGAAGTTAATATTATGTAACAAGCTGACATTGTTTCGGAAGGACGAGCAGTGAATGATTTAACTTCAATATAACATAAGGAAAGTTTTTTTGGAAATCTCTCAGAAAAGATTACCATTTTTTTAAGAATGAGAGAATTGTGGCATCGTTTTCAAGAATGAGAGAATTGTGGCATCATTTTCAAGAATGAGAGAATTGTGGCATCGTTTTCAAGAATTAGGGAATTGTGGCATCGTTTCCCAGAACGAGAGAATTGTGGCATCGTTTCCCAGAACGAGAGAATTGTGGCATCGTTTCCCAGAACGAGAGAATTGTGGCATCGTTTCCCAGAACGAGAGAATTGTGGCATCGTTTCCCAGAACGAGAGAATTGTGGTGCCATTTTGAAGGTATTGAATTTGTAAAAGAATTGAACTTTGGGATGGATTAAGTTCACTGCTAATGAGTGTATAAAGAATAATGAACAATTGCAGCAAGATTGATTTCTCATGAATAATTTGCAGGAACTTAGTTCTGTGACTTGTTCAACTATTTGTTCTGTATAACTGTTGTCCTGTGTGTTAGGAAATTGCATTCAAGGTTAACACAGGCTCTTGGCAATGTGAAATTTCAAGACTGAGAAAACGTTTTTCTTTCCCAGTGTAAAAAAAATGTTCCCACAATAAAAATGGCCATGTCTTGCATTCCGCACAAGTAGGTCATTGGAATAAATAGCCTGAACTCAAGATCCCCTATCTCTGTCTTTGGTCATTTGTGGTCAAAGATCTGCAATTACTATATCTAATTCCAGGCTAACTGTTTCTCTCCAGTTCCTACGTACCTGTTGGTGTAAAGGACTATGGTCGAAGTTCTTCCTAGACATATGTGGCAAAACTAACCTAAGATTAAAATCTTGTGTCTAATTTATATATTAAAATTGGTAAAAATGTAGTTTTGTATTATTCTCGGTCTTAGACATCTGTTGGAGATCTTGGTATATAGCCTGCTGCAGATAATAAGAGGGCTACTGTATTCCTATCCTGTAAAATCTTAAATAACCTATGTCATTATAATGTTATTTTTTTTTCAACAGTAGGCAAACAAAGAGTTAAGATATTTCTTTTTCCTTTTATTGTGACTTTATTATAAGAACATTTTCAGTTGAAAATATCTTTGAGTTGTTAAAGACAACAAAGAATTAGCTTCCATAAGAATTGGACTCCCAACATACATCAAAGAAGCTCCTTTTTTTAACCATTTTTTGCCACAGATTCCTCATGGTTAAATGGGGTCATACTATATTGTTGATTACGTAGTACTACTAGTACTACTAGTACAGGGTGCCCAGTAAAAAAAATGTGGCTAATTTATTCTTATGTAACAACTACTTCAGGTACATGACGGCAGCTTTGACAAATTGGGATAGAAGGGTACAAGAGGATAACAATACTCAGAAAACAGCTTCACTCTGCCTACCCTAAGTGAAGGGATTATCGGAGAAAATACAAAAGATCTGTGGTCCACATAACATCAGGACAAACTTCAAAAGTGTTTCAACACTTTGAAGACACCTCTTCCAAGTAAGACCCCACCCCATAGAGGAGAACAGGACTAATGACAATGTGTACACCATCCAGTGCAGCTGTGGTAAAAAATATAAAGGAGAAACAGTCCGCCCCCCCGCCCTGTTGGTGGGGCATCAGTATACGCCAACTGTCCTCCTGCAGAGGGTAAAAGTCCCTCAATGGGGCCACCTGTTGGCCATGGGTAGCGACCTGTGATACCTGGGGATGAGATCCTGGTGGTTGAGCAGACCATGACCTAGGTGTAAAGAGGTTGTGGTCCTGCAACACACCACTTTGGCCCTTACATGGGCTAGACGGGCGGTCGGAAAGGCCCAATCCGATTAATCGACTAGTCATGTCAAGCCCTAACACTTACACTTGCAAATGTTGACCACAACATCCAAGAATAAGATCCAAATATACTACAACAAGGTTTTTACTCTTACCATAAACACAGGCAAACCAAGTAAGTGTTAGAAGGTGGTGGCAAGGGTTAATCAATTATTGAGACAAAATCACATGACTGTTCCTTACCTGATGTTTCTATAAAACTGGGAAGACAAAACCGAAGGAAGAATCAGAAAATGATGGTGGAAACTCAACTAATTGAGTATACCTTTTTTGTATCCGTGAGATGAAAGGACGAATGGGTTTCCCCCAAAACATCTCCCATATTTGGGCACCAAGGGGGGTGGGGAGCAAGAAAGATGAAAAAAATCAAACATATTTACATGGAAACTGAATACCCCAATAAAAACCCAGAAACCAGATAAAGAACAATGGAAAAACCAAAAGAACGCACTCCCATATTTCTGATGTCTCCAACTCAGACGGTGAGTGGGAATCCAAATCAGAGAAAAACAATTTTTCTGAATATATAGAAAGGAAAAACTTCCCAAGATTCATAGTTATTGAAACCTTAGAAGGAAAAAAGATCAGTGAACTATCTCCATTTCTAATCGAAAAAATTCTATCCCAAAACAGTAACCCCAAAACAGTCAAAAAAATTAAAAACGGAAATCTTCTAGTCGAAGTAGATAATTACAGAGATGCTGAAAATCTCTTAGGAATTAAAAAATTCCACACCTACCAATGTAAGGTCTTTGCCCATGAAAAACTAAACACATCAAAAGGCATCATAAGAAGCCATGAACTAACCCTGGTCACAATTGAAGAAATTAAAATTGCTCTGAGAAAACAAGGAGTAATAGATCACGTCTGGATCAACATAAAAAGGAATGGTCAAATCATACCCACAAATACTTATATCCTAACATTTAATACCCCTAAAATACCTAAAGAAATCAAAATTGGATACATAATCCAAAAAGTTGACCATTACATACCGGCCCCCTGAGAAGCTTTAAGTGCCATAAATTTGGCACCGCATTTGTAGAGGGTACAGAATATGTGGAAAATGTGGTGTCAAGGAACCCAATCATACTGAAGATGAATGCCAAAATGAAACAAAGTGTCCGGATTGCTATGAAAATCATCCAGCTTACTCTAGAACATGTAAAATTTTTAAAAAGGAAAAAGAAGTTATGGAAGTGAGATACAGGAAAAATGTATCCTTCCAAGAGGCGAGGAAAATAGTAGATTCCTCTCAAAAAACAAACACTTATGCAGAAATCATCCAAAAACCAAACCAAGCAAACAATCAAGACCTACTCAACAAACTAGTCTTTGAACTTAAAAATCTAATTGAAACTTTAAAAACAACTCAAAAAGAAACAAAAGTCAAATAACAGGATCTACTAAAACCCAGATAAGCGACCAAAACCAGAAACAAATCCCTAAGAGAAAATCATAACCAGACCAAATTAATCAAAATATACAAATAAACCAACAAATTCCCCTCCACAACAGCTATAACATATTAGAAACAGAAGACTTTGAAGAACAAAGCTCCCACAATAAAGGGAGTTCTTCAATAACCCCACAAAAGCCTAAATATAAAATCAAGTAATAACAACAAATACAAAAACAAAGATACAAAAAAAACATCCTCTAAGCAAACAAAAACAACAAATGGGAAAAATTCTCCAACAAAAATCAACTCCATAAAAACCAAACCACAGTCCCGATCAACCTCTAGTAATAGAGATAAGTCAAACATAAAATCTAACAAATCAACAACCCAACCCAAAGAATTGGAAGATATGGAAATAGAAACCAATTAAATGGCTTTCTCTTTTCCTCTCAACAACAAACTTAAACTCCAATAAAATCCCTCTTCCTACTAGACTCTAAGAAGAAAGGTCAAATCCTAGATCCCCGAAAATCACCCCAATCATAATGGATACAAATCCAAACAAAATACTACAATGGAATTGCCGTGGAATGAAAGCCAACATTAATGAACTACTTCTGCTAATAGCAGATATAAATCCAGCTGTTATCTGCCTTCAGGAAGCCTTCCTTAAAAGTGACAACAAAACTAATTTAAAAGGATATCAACATTTTTACCTATATTAAAGATTCTAGCCTTAGAGCATCAGGTGGTACATCTATCCTGGTCAGAAATAATGTGCCACATAGTCACATAAACCTAAAAACTGATCTACAGGCAATAGCTGTCAGAATAACTTTACATAAACAAATCGATATTTGTTCCATATACATACCACCTAACGCAGAAATAAGTAAAGACAAACTGCAGGAAATTATAGGACAACTTTCCGCCTCTTGCCTACTTCTTGGAGACTTCAACAGCCACAACACCATATGAGGCTGCAAAAACACCAACAGAAGAGGAAAAGACATAGAATCATTCATTGACAACAACAATCTTTGCCTCTACAACAACAAAATCCCCAATCTATATATGTCCTTTCTCCGGCAGCTGCACGGCAGTAGACTTGTCTTTATGTGATCCCTCCATCTTCATGGATTTTAATTGGTCAGTTTACAATGATAGTTGCAGAAGTGACCACTTCCCCATAATTCTAGAAAACCAAAGTCCAAATCTAAATGATAAAATCCCAACTGGAATTTAAAAAAGGCAAACTGGGAAAAATTCAAATTAATGTGCCTATCCGAACTCTCTCCAAATGCGAATACTGAAAATGCGACCCACGTCACCTTTTTTTTCAGAAACAATCATATCCATCGCAGAAAAATGCATTCCAAAATCCTCCAAATCCACCAAATATAACAAACCCTGGTTCAATGACGATTGCAAAAAAGTGATCAGGTTGCACTGGGCTGCTCTCCGCAAATTCAATCTACAACCAACTACAGAAAATCTAAACTCTTTTAAAAAAAATACAGAGCAATGGCACGACGAACAATAAAAGAATCCAAACGCTCCTCTTGGAAAGATTTTGTGAAACTATACAGATCCCTAGTCAGATCAAAACTAGACAGTGGATGCTTCATCTATCAATCTACTAGGAAATCCTACTTAAAAACTTTAAACCCCATTTATCACACTGGGCTAAGACTAGCCCTGGGAGCCTACAAAACTCCCCCAGTGGAAAGCCTATACACCAAAGTTTTCGAACCCCCTCCAAAAATCAGAACCAACAACTTGGCTCTTAAGTACTACACTAAAGTAAAAGCAAATCCAAACAACCCTACATACGACAATATTTTTAACCCCAAATACAAAGAATCCTTCGAACAAAAAGAAAATGCAATTAAACCTTTCGGCCTCAGAGTAATCCCTACCGTCAACAACACAGCTTTACCCACAACCAGAGTTCTCCAACCCACAATATCCCAAATCCCACCTTGGGAAATCATAACGCCCAAGATAGATTTAAGTTTAAATAAATACCAAAAGGAAAAAAACCCATCCAACTACATTCCAAGAAGTTTTTAACAAAATCAAAGAAAAATATCCAAACCACATACACGTCTACACAGACGGATCTAAACAAAATTACACAACAGCCAGTGCAGTGGTACTCAACAAATCAATAAAAAAAACAATCAAACCTCCCAAAAGAAACCTCTATCTTTAGTGCAGAAATACCATGCACTAACCCTAGCACTCGATCTAGTCTCCAACAACAAAAATCCCAAATACATAATCTGTTCAGACTCTGCTCTAAAAGCCATCAAAAATAAAAAAGCAGATAATCCTCTAATTGCAAAATTACTCAACAAGCTAACGCAACTAAACAGCCAAAGCCAAAAAGAAACTACTTTCTGCTGGATACCGAGCCACACAGGTATCAAAGGAAACGAATTAGCCGATTCAGCAGCTAAAGCTGCCTTAAATATCCCAACTGATGCAAACTTTAAAATCCCCTACACAGATCTTAAAAGACACATCAATACATACACAATGAATAAATGGCAAACTTACTGAAATGGATTTCCCAAAAACAAACTATACGAAATCATGCCAAAAATAAAAAAAGCAGGAACAAAATACCAAACTAAACAGAAAAGAAGTTCCACTTGCAAGAATAAAAATAGGCCATACATTTTTAACCCACTTATATCTCCTGAAAAAAGAAAATCAACCTTTCTGTATACCATGTCAAACCCCATTCACAATTAAACACATTTTAACAGACTGCATTGATTTTGCAGCAACAAGAAATAATCTCTACAAAGAAAGAAACATTAAAGATTTATTTGAAAAAAAAAAAAACAGCCACCAAATCATTTTTTCGTACTTCAAGAAAATCGGCCTTTACCAGAAAATTAAAAAAAAAGAAAAGTATATCACTTATATATCGACTAAAGCAAAATAACACAACTCACAACTTATCAAAAGAAAACAACTTCCAACTGAATGCTACCCAAATAAAACGTTCCTAATTATACTTCCCTGGCCTAAAATGATCACAAAAACCAAGAAATCGCAAAACAGTTTTATTTTAATTCAATATAACCTTATGTCCCAAAAACTGATCTAAAGAATACAGTGCTGGCCGTATATGACTCTTTGAGGTAGATAGGCCATTAAACAAAACAAACAGACAACAGTCTGCTCCCTTAAGGTAAGATTGCAAGAACATTGTAAAGTGGTAACATGAGGGCAAATAGAAAAATCAGGCATAGCTGACCACATATAGAGGAAAAGGGAGATCACTTCCCCCCTGTGGGATGAGGTTGAAATAATAGACAGAGAACATCACTGAAAAATAAGAAAACTTAAGGAATCAGCACATATGCTAGGCCACAAAAATCTCCTGAGCCGACCAAGCATAGAAATGAATACAATATGGGAACCAGTAATAAGGAGTGCTAGAGAAAAGTAATGAATAACAGTACAAAAAAATTGCAATATAAGCTTTGGTAAAAAATATGCAATAATAACAATGGAAAAATTGCAATATGAGCACTGGTAAGAAACAGTTGCTGAGACATTAGGTCTATAAGTCCCAGAAATTCATACACGATGTCCTCAACATGGCCCAGTGGATAAAAACATTGGCTAGGTCCAGTGACTAGACTCAAAATATTGTTATACTCTGTTGCATTTAGATCTCATTTTGATTCATTCTACACGCTGGATGGTTAATGCCGCAAGGGCAGAAGGCAAAATAACAAAAGTAGTTTTTTACACATTGGGCTCCACACACTACATCTGGTGTACAAAGTGAACGGCAATCGCGAACATTTCTGCCAGTTAAAGAGATGTCCCTTGGAACTAGTAGAACTGCTTAAAAGCAGGCTCTGAGGATGAACAAGGAACAGTTGCAGTCTGCTTGGCTGCTGGCCATCACGCAGGGCGCTGTTGCTGTTACTGCAACAGAGTGGCGGACTGGCCACCATGCAAAGTACTACTACCTCCACTGCCACCACAACATGATCGCTCATTTCAACAACGGTTATCACATCCTGGCTTGACCTAAAACCTATCCAGTTTCAGACTCAACATCTCTACCTCGATTCCTCCCAGCTACGGGCCTCCATTGATATCAACACTCACTGTCACCTCTGCCTACCCTGACAGACTCGCTTACGAGGCACTCCCTTCACAGTTGACCCCAGAGACATCCATTCCACAGAACAGCTCTGCCTCAACTCGTTTACAAGGCACTCCCTTTGAAGTTGACCCCAGCTACCTCCATTCCATACAACAGCTCTTCCCTCGACTCACTACAAGGCACCCTCACTGCAGTCGATGCAACTACCTCTGTTCCACAGAACTGGCCTTCTTAAACCTGCCGTCACCTCAGCCTACTTCAACCTACTTTGGCCTACCTCGACTCATTTACAAGGCACTCCCTTCACAGTTGACCCCAGCGACATCCATTACATACAATAGATCTACCAACAACAAGACAGTTACAACCATGACATCAATCAAGCAAACCTGCACTAATCCTATCTTGTGACCCTGGCCATGCCGGCATAAGAAATGGTTCAATCCCCGACATTACACATACACCCACCCATATTCCTGTGATATATCACAATAAATGTTGTTTCACTCTAATCTGTGATATTCCTTTCCCTTGCTACCATATGCTTAATATAACAACATCAATTGGAGAGTTGAGTTAAAGGGAAATAGCTGGGACATCTGGAAGAGGCATAGCACGTGGAACTAGAGCAAAATAAAGGGTTCGCTTCAAAACTCCAATCACCTGAAGAAGGCTGGAATATGGCAATGAAGATGAGCATAAGAGTTTGAATAATGGAAATAATGTAAATAAATTTATTCTTTGAGAAAGTACACCAGTTCTAATTTGTCCCACTCAGTGGTCCTCTAAGAGCTCAGATCTGATGTTGTCGTGACATTGCCAATATTGATTCATTGAAGTGGAACTTAACTGAAGCCTGGAATGAAATCCCTCTTGACACTCTCTGCAAAGCTATTGCCTACTCATCACACTTACAACTTTGTGTTGAACATTCAGACAAACATTCCAAACATCTGCAATGATTGTTCAGTTTGTGTATGGATCATGATAGCTAAATAAATTCCTTTCTGAATTTAACTTTTTTTTTCTTTTACTGGGCACCAAGCTGCAGCAGTAGTAGTACTAGTAGCAACAGCAGCAATAATAATAATAATAATAATAATAATAACAGGATTCTTTGAATTCTGAGAAAAAAATTTTTCTTACTTATTTTTTTAAATTAGTTTTTTTGATTTTATTACTTTTTTTTAATCACAGGATCTTAGGTTGAATGTCTCGACCATTAAGGTGATAGCTTCAAGTGAACAAACTCTGTATTTTTAACAAGACAATCCCTCCTCAAATCTCATAGACTGGTGTTACACAACCACAAATGAAGAACTGTGCCAAATAACAGAAACTGCATCACCTGAAGACTCCGAACAGCAGCAACAACTAAAATGGATAGCTTATGTAACTTAAAGAGAAAATAATGACATGATCAATTTGTTAACCTTCTATATGACTTTAAACAAAAGGCTAGGAAAGAAAATCCCGTCAATACTAGAAAGAGCAATAACAGTGGACTTGAGAAACCTGTTTTCCTGACAAACTGCTTTAAGAGAACTATTTTATAAATTTCAACAAACAGCAAGGCTAACTGCTCAGTCAATAAATGTCAATAATCTCACCATTATCATTAGAGATGAAGAGAACAGTTACTACACTTTGTATTGTAACATACCCCCCTCCCCACACCTTGGCAGGATATGGCACAAGGCCAGTTTAAAGTAGAGAATGAAATCATGTGCACACTAAGGCAGGTTGATTTTGGAACTGTGCTATTGCACTCAATTTGAAAGTTGGGGTTTGACTTTATTAATAATGATACAAAATATTTTTTCAAAATTATTACATTGTTTTGTTTTTGTTTTTTTTTATTTATTTATTTATATTTTTCTGAGGAAATTGTTTAAAGATTAAATTTAGGTTCAAAATTGTAGCATTGGAATTTCATTTATGGTGATCAGTGAAAGCCTTATAAAATTTACAATTTACTGAAGCTTTACAAATTGTCTATGGACAAGATGCATGGCACAAGGACATAATTACGAAAGCATTGTGCTATTAAATAAGACCTCCATTTGCTTCAAAGGGAAATTATACTGAACAATTTAGCTATATTATGATGTAATATGCTATACAGAGCAGTAGTTTTAGTGCAATTTTCAATAAACAGTGCAAATTTAAAACATTTTGTCTTATAATTTGTGCCAAGCAGTATTATGGTGTTTATATACACTTTTATTTATTTTTTGTTTTTATTAATAATGATCTAAGAAATTATTGAGTAGCCATTTTTGTAAGCTTTTACAATTTTTTTTTTACAGTTTCTATTTATTGACTACAGTAAAAAAATACATGTTTTGCTTGTGGTGATTCATAATTAAAATTGTAGTTTGGATATATTTTCCATTCAATGTATCTAACAAAAAAATATCAACCTTATTTGTATTTATTCTTGAAATAGTAAAATTTGAAGTTAGTTTGTAAGTAAAAACCTGTGGAAATTAGGTATTTCTCTACATTTATTTCAGATGATCTTTAAGACTAAAATGATCAAACATTGGTGAAAGTTATAAATCTAATTTTTGGTGGCAGTGTTGAAAAATTGACCTGTCTTAGTTCACATGGGCTAAGGCCCAAAGCTGCTCAACCCCTGCAACTAACATCATGCTAGCGTCGATATTCCAACAACCCTCACTCTTTGGTGCAATGAGAAAAGTGATGCTGCAGGGTTGGAATCTCCAGGACCATACATCTCTCTATGATTTTAAACATTTCTTTTTTTTGTGTGTGTGTGTTCTGTCTGAAGACAGAAATACGATTGAGAGATAAAATTTAGTCTGTCTGCTTGAAGGCAGATGCTACACTTTGAACCCGGGACTGATGGCAAGAGAGTGAAGAAAAGAGTGTTAACTCCAAAAAGCACTGTTTAGTCAATGAATATCAAATGTTTCCTTATAAGGATACAACTAATCTCACCATGAGCATGCAGACAGAATAATAATATAATGTGGTGGAACTATAAAAAGCTACTAGCCTAACCAAGATGAAATTTCCCTCAAATTCAGCATTTTCGACTCAGCACCTCTCTTCTATGTTATTTCTAAAAATTGTTTTTAATGCCACAGTTTGTCTTAATTTTTTTGTCATTTGATTTTTTTCTCCTTTTCTTTTTTTTTTTTACCCCTCCAGGAAATCATTGGTGGTCTTATTGATGCAGATCACAGTTTGTTTCGCAGGCCACAAAAAGAACAGTTTGAAGTTCAACGTCAAAAAGTCTTAAGATTTGCCAAAATGTGGAAGTCGTATGATTTTACCCAAAATGAATAAACAAGAAGATTGCAAGAGTCTTGTTACATCTTAAGGTGATCAGGTGTACTTCAGCTGTAGCCATGGTGGGTGTGTCTTGTGGAAAATAACCTGACGGAGCTTTTCCTTCATCAGGCTAAACATTTTAAATAAAAACTATTTTCTTATGATTTGAATGAAACTCATTTCTGTTGTTTGCTATCATACAAAATTCAGTTGAATCTTATATATATATATATATATATATATATATATATATATATATATATTAGTAGTCAATATATATATATATATATATATATATATATATATATATATATATATATATATATTAGTAGTCAATATATATATATATATATATATTAGTAGTCAATATATATATATATATATATATTAGTAGTCAATATATATATATATATATATATTAGTAGTCAATATATATATATATATATATATTAGTAGTCAATATATATATATATATATATATTAGTAGTCAATATATATATATATATATATATTAGTAGTCAATATATATATATATATATTAGTAGTCAATATATATATATATATATATTAGTAGTCAATATATATATATATATAACCAATGCATTTCTCTACTAAGGATGGAAGTGTAGTATGTTTCATCTCTGACCATTTTGTATTGGAATCCTACGAAGTCGGAAGGGATTTGGAAAATGGGAGAGAAGAACGAAAGATAGAATGTAAGAAAATGGGAGAAAGAAAGAGGGGGGGGGAGAGGGTGTGAAGGTAGGAGGTGAGAAAGAAAAAAGGTTGAGGAGGAGGAGGCAAAGCAGAAGTTAAAAATGAGAGAGGAAAAGGAGAAGTAGGATGTAATAGAGAAAGGAGGGGAAAAGAAGGTGAAAGATGGGAATGTAAGAGGGAGGAAGAAGAGGGTGTGAAGGATGGAAATATGTGAGAAAGTGAGAGAAAGAGGTGTGGGGAAAAAGGGGTGGAGCGAAAGAAAAGGTAAAAAGAGAGAAGTAAACATTTATAGTGAGGAAAGATGGAGAATGAAAGAAAGGCTTTCTGGTTGGATATCAAGAGACTGAATGAAAGATGCAAAGGCAAGTTGGGATGGAAAAGCATCCAAATTCTGATGCATAAGAAAACTTTAAAAAGTCAGTCAGTTATGTGCCATGCGTGATACACGCTTAGGCAATCATGTATCTTTTGATACATGACTGACGAGGCAGATTTTTTTTCCCGCAGTAGGTTGCCATTTCTTTCTGCGGTAGACCAGTTGCCATCCAAGGCTATAGAACCAGGTCTATCCTGCTATTTACCCATAGCTGGGGGGGGGAGAAGAGGATTCATACCTTTCTCAAGGGTATTAGCATGTAAGTGAATGTAATGGATTCGACTGGAATTCAATCTCTGCTCTCCGATTCCTCAATCTGAGTCACTATCTGTCCCCTCCACCGTGCCTCCTCTTAGGAAGAGATAGAAAAAAAGAAAGAGGAAAGACAGGATACAGGAGAAATTATTTGTACATTTCTTTTCGTTTTTCACATATGAAACTAATTCATATTTTTATAACATTTAGATAAAACCATGAGCAGGCAAATGAAGTTTAGAAGGGATAAGGGAAAGAATGAGAAGATGCGATAATGGATAGTATTTACATGTCAGTTATATCCTGCTGATTCCAGTCGAATCCATTACATTCACTTACATGCTAATACCCTTGAGAAAGGTATGAATCCTCTTCTTCTCCCCCCAGCTATGGGTAAATAGCAGGACAGACCTGGTTCTATAGCCTTGGATGGCAACTGCTTTATCCACTGTGCCATGTGTCCTTGAGGACACATGGCACAGTGGATAAAGGCGTTGGTTAGATCCAGTGACAGACCCAAAGAGTGTGAGTTCAATACCCGGTTCAGGCAGTGGAGAACTTTCAGAGGGAAAATTAGCAGGAGATAACTGATAACTGACATCCATCAAACATGTCTCGTGGAACTAGAACAGTCTACCCCAGTGATCGAAATAAAGGGTTCGGTTCGAAATTCCAACCACCTGAAGAAGGCCGGAGCGTACAACGGCCGAAATGTTGTGACAAAAATGGCGACAAAGATGAGGACAATAGTACGACTAATGTAAATACTGTACATAATACCTCATCTCAGAAATATAGACAGATACTGAAAGGCCGAAACGTTGTAATAAATATGGCAACAAAGATGAGGACAATAGTCCGACTAATGTAAATAGTGTACATAATACCTCATCTCAGAAATATAGACAGATACTGAAAGGCCGAAACGTTGTAATAAATATGGCAACTAAGATGAGGACAATAGTCCGAATAATGTAAATAGTGTACATAATACCTCATCTCAGAAATATAGACAGATACTGAAAGTCCGAAACGTTGTAATAAATATGGCAACAAAGATGAGGACAATAGTCCGACTAATGTAAATAGTGTACATAATACCTCATCTCAGAAATATAGACAGATACTGAAAGGCCGAAACGTTGTGATTAATCTGGCGACAAAGATGAGGACAATAGTCCGACTAATGTAAATAGTGTACATAATACCTCATCTCAGAAATATAGACAGGCGATAATGGATATTCTTAGTTGTCAAAACCCATGGAATTTCTTTAGGTCCATTTAGCAATATTATTTTTATACTTTTATTAATAGATATTTATGATAATTATTTACTGCTTATCATAAATACCAACTCTAACTGGATTTGTTTTGATAATAACTGATCAGACGACGACATTACTTAATTCTTTCAGTTCTTACCATCACAGTTAAAACTGACCATACCACTCACATTGTAGTGAACCACCCTTATTCCCTTTGTATTCCATTGGGGAGGTGTAAGTTCCACATGAGCAGTTTCCTTCTCATGAACCACTGCTCTGTGGTACTGACTCCCAAGAGGATGCTTCCTTGATCACTATAATCTTAACCTGTTCAAGTCTAGGGTTAACTGTTATTTAACCCACATACTCTATGCCTCTTACTCTGTAACCCTCTACCTTGAGTGGCTCCCGAGTTTTGTACGGGGTGAACATCATTGTAAAAAAAATATTTAGGAGAAACTATCCAAATATTTCTCCAAATTTCTGGGATTAAGAGTTATTGTTATTTGTATTATTTACAATCAGATGAACGTCCTCATCTTTGTTGTTGTTATCAATATTTCAGCCATTATGTTCTCTAGTTTACTTCTCTCATAGACTTTGATATTTCCCTATGGGTTGCCCAGATCCACAGAAGGGTAGCGAGTACAATAGCCAAAATGTTGTGATGAAAACAACAACAAAGATAAGGATATTAGTCTGATTATAAAAAGTGTAAATAAAATATTAAGATTTAAAAAAAAAATATATTTAGATTAATTAAGCATAATCAGCCATTTTAAATTTTTTATTTTTAGTTCAACTTTGAACTTGATTTTGTCTTTTCTGGAAGGATTTGAAACCGTCACAATCAGAAACCTATGCACCTCTGCTACTTTGCTGAAAAATGGTATACGATGATGAAAAAAGTGCTCCTTACTATTGAGTGGAAAAACCAAAGTATTTTTTTGTTATTTTATTAAATTTTTTAATCCTTTCCAGCACATTTGAACTTATGGTTAAAAATCTTTTTTTTTCTTGTATCAGCAGCGAAAGATCAGTATAGGAAATTTTAGCATCTTTTTTGCAGTAAAAAAACACACAGATTTGAAAATTCTTGCAAAAATAATAATTACTTTCATAAGAATTTTCAAATCGTGTTTTTTACTGCAAAAAAGATGCTAAAATTTTCCTATACTCATATTTGGCTAATCTCAGAATTTTTTTGTTTGTTTTATTTTTAAATTTGTTACCCCCAATAACTTAATTTTATGAAATTTCAAAAAATTAAAATTCCACCCTTTTCATATTTATATTAGTTAAAAGCAGGACTCCTTGAAAAATTTAAATCATCAATTTTTTTTTTTTTTGTAATACATAAACACTATTTACTATTGTCCTCATCTTTATTGCCATATTTATTATGTTTCGGCGGTTGTACACTCCGGACTTCTTCAGGTTGTTGGAATGTCGAACTGAACCTTTTATTTCGCTCACTGGGGTAGACTGTTCTAGTTCCACATGCCATGTTTAATGGATATCAGTTATCTCTTGTTAATTTCCCTCTGAAAGTTCTCCACTGCCTTAGCCGGGTATTGAACTCACGCTCTTTGGGTCCTGTCCTTGAGGACACATGGAACAGTGGATAAAGGCGTTAGTTAGATCCAGTATAGGACCCAAAGAGTGTGAGTTCAATACCCGGTTAAGGCAGTGGAGAACTTTCAGAAGGAAATTAATAGGAGATAACGGATAACTGACATTCATTAAACATGGCACGTGGAACTAGAACAGTCTACCCCAGTGAGCGAAATAAAGGGTTCAGTTCGACATTCCAACCACCTGAAGAAGGCCAGAGCATACAACGGCTGAAACGTAATAAATATAATAAATATACAATGGTTAGCAATCAGTCTGAATTCAAATATGGAACAACATAGAGTCGCACTTTGTGTTTCCTAATATATGTGCAATTGAAACCCCTAAAAGGTTACTGAACTGTTGTGTAATATCACTCCTCCTGTGAGTGTATGGCAGTAGATGCTGGATAATATCTTCACAGATGAAGATAAGGTGTCAGAAATGCGGTTCTACAAGAGAATGCTGAGGATGCCATGGACTGAACATGTGAACAATGAAGTTCTAGAGAAAATGGAAACAAGAAGGAAACTTATACTTAACACCAGGAAGAGGCAGTTGAAATTTCTAGGGCACATCATGAGGAAAGAGGGATTGGAAAATTTGATACTCACAGGACAGATTGAAGGCAAGAAGGAAAAGGAAAACGTATCATAACTTAGGACGAGTAAATGGATGGCGGAACAAGGTTTTGGAGAGATAACAAAAAGACGATATTCATTAAGAGCTACAATGGACAGGAAATTTTGGAGAGCCATGATCGCTTACATCTCTAAAGGACAGCACATAGAAGGAAAAATAGCACTATGGTGTTTCCATGATGGATGATCTCAGGAGTTTGATCTGTGGGTGTATTTTATTTAATAATTCTTGTCATGCCCAGTGTCCTTCATAATCAATTTCAGAATTCATAATCGATGAGAAAATACGTTCATATTAATGAATAACAGAAACAACATCTCATTTTGGAAATAGCAACAAAAATTGGCAAATAAATGTTTCTCCAAAATTTGTTTGTCAGAATTTTGTTGCAAGTGTTTCTGGATAGAAAAGTAGTAAAAATTAAGTAATATTTGACTAGCAAGTTACAGCACTTGGAGCAGATCCATTGAAGCGGGGTTGGGGGAAGCCCCATTTGAGTGTTATGTACTTTCAATTGCAAGATGCCAATATCTAGCATCTCTGCTTGTATGTAATCGGAACTCGCACCTCACAGAGGCTTAATAAAAAAGAAAGAAACTGCTTTAACTATTACAAGTTTCAAATTCTTACGTTTCTTCACAGCAGTCAATAATTACTAATAATAAGTAATTTATTATTGCAAGAACCGAAAAACAGAACGCAGTTTAAATGCATGTCTTAGCAAGTCTTTCTTTTTTGAAAGCTTTTTAATCAACTAGTTTAAAAATAAACGGAAATAGAATTTATTTTGGCATACGTTAAAATTGAAATTTGTATTTAGATATTGTTAACTAAATTTTATAAAAAAAATATTAGAAAGTAAAGAAAATATCTGAAATTGAAACATTGATTCTGTGTTGAAGGCAGCCAAAAAGCCAAGTTAATCAAACCTGGAGATATTAATGTTTGCTACCAATTATTTTGATGTATTTTTGTCGATATACAACAAACTGTACACAGATTATGGAATGCACGATGCCCTAATGAGAAAGACTGGTCGTAAAGGAACAACTATTAGGATAATAAAAGACTGGATGCTGTGGAGAGCCATAATCGTTCACATTCTGGAGAGAGCGGATTCTGATTGAGAAATGATTAAATATATTTTAGGCAAAGAGGAAGATAGAATTATAAACTTTTTTATTTATTGAAAAATGTCAAATTTTTGTCAATACGCAATTTTTCTATTAATGTAAAAATATGGTAATAAAACAATAATAATAGGAATAAAATGATAAAATAATAATAAAAAATAATTTATAATGATGAATAATAATAAATGATAATAAAATAATACAAAAATAATTTCTACACAATATCAAGAGAATAGATGATAGGACAATAAAAGGACAGGTTTCAAGGAGACAAATGATTACAATTGATGTTGCTTTTAAACTTTTGATAGATAAATAGATTTTTTTTTAGATTTTTAAATTCAGTTTTTTTTTTAAGCTTATCACCCCAAGCAAGGCTGGAAGCCACTATCACGCAAGGGGTTACAGAAGGTTTGGAGGAAGAGCAGATAGGAGTGGTAAAGGAGAGGATATGGAGAAAGATAGTGGATCGATCAAGGCAAGGGGGTTGCAGAAGATTTGGAGCGAGAGCAGATAGGAATGAAAGGTGAAAGGATGTGGAGAAGGGAAGTCGATAGATCAAGGCAGCTGGAGATGTCGATTGACGTTACATTTAAATAGTTGGAGCTTGTATTTGTCAGGGAAACAGGAATAAGGAAGGGAGTTCCACAGGCGAGATGTGCGAGACATGAAGCTATTGGAGTAGAATAGACGTCTACATCTAACATTTTTAACAGTGAAGGGGTGGGAACGGGATGCCAGCCTCGTGGGACGTTTAAATTCATGAGGCCTAGGAACCAGCGAAAGCAGCTCCTCGGAGCAATTACCGTGAAAGTATTTGTAAAAAAGACAGAGCGAGGCAACGTCGCGTCTGTGAGAGAGCGACTGCAGACGAGATGACAGATCAGGGCCAATTACATTGCATATCCGTCTCTGGATCTTACCAAAAACCCTGAGGCAAACAGCAGGGGCTCCAGACCATATATGGCAGCAATACTCCATGCAAGGGCGAATGGTCGATTTATAGATTTGGAGGATCGATTCCGGGGAGAAAAATTTCCTGGCTCGGCACAGGGAGCCAACTTTCCTTGCGGTGGATGATATATTTCACCTCAAGCAAGTCGATGAAAGGCACAAGGATGTAAGGGGTTACTGCGAGTGAAACAAACAGGACAATAAAAGAACAGGATTCAAGAAAACTGATGACAATGATTGACATTGCGTTTAAATTTCTGACATAATGAAAAAACTGATAGATATACAGATAGATTTTTTAATCCAAATAAGGCAATGAAAGGTACTAATGCTTAAGTGAAAGAAACAGGTCAGACAATAAAAGTCCAATAAAACAGATGATGATGATTGAAGTTACATTGAAATTTTTGAAGATTGTAGTTGCTAGGAAATCAAGGAGCCAAGAGGGTTTATATATAAAACCTCACATTGAATCTATATTCTTGTTAGTATCGGTGGGCACCAAAAACTAGGAAAGGGCCCATTGCATGCTCACAAGGAAACGGAAAAGAAAAATAACTGCTATGTTGACAAGCTGCTCGGCATTACTTTGAAAGACGGTGTCCTCGCCAAGAGTGAACAAGAACTGACTACTTCAATTCCATCTGTGACTTAATATAGGATAGCAGCCAGAAATTATCAGTCGCGTGACCTCCAAATAACCCTCATCCACTCATTAATTATTCTACTCCCTTTTGGTCAAGTTGTTTACTGCTTTGAAGATCATATCTCACAGAGTTATCGCTGGCCATAAAAATACAAAACATCTGAGGCTGAGATGAAATCACCACCCCCGCTCCATGTATACTTTAAGCTTGGCATTATGTCATACCCTAGTAATTATGTGTATATGCACAAAAGCTGAATACCATCAAAATGTATTCAATTATGAAAGCAGAATAACATTTTTATTACTTCAAAGCTCCCAAGAAAATTAAACTTCGGCATTAAATGACTCGGAAGGAGTTGATATGCCATTAAACAAATCAACCAACCAACTAACTCATGACGTCATTATTCATCAGCAACATTTTGTGGTTCCCAGAACAATCCCGTTTTCAGCATTCATTTGCTGCGTTGTCCACCATTACCCGTTGTTATAATGTTTAATTGTAATAAACACACACATCTTGGTTTTATTGATTTTACACTGTTCAAGGAATAGAAGTCTATTTTACGCCGTTTAAATGAATTATTGCGGACATTTTTTTTTTACCGATTTTCAGAAGGCTGCTTGCCACGGACGATAATTTGCCCTGTCGTATGACGTACAGTGAATACGTGGTCGAGTGGCTAGGACATTCGCATTCATACCATAAGTCCCGGGTTCGAATCTCACCATGGTCGATTTGTCAGGAGAAGGAGACTTCCTGACGTTATCGGACTGGAGGGGTCGATCCCAGCGTGTGGCACCTTTGGAAAGTGCCTGAAAACCATACCACGGGTTGACTCAAGCCGTGGAGGCCGTCGATAGCTGTGCTAGCACGAAGTCACAAGTCATCGTGACCGAGGGATTGAGCGTGCTGGCTTTGTTCAAACTGTTGATTACGCTAGATAATACGCTCTTTCCCAGAAACTGCAACTAAGGTCTGCTCAGAATAGTTGCAGTATAAACCACAGGTGCGCTCTGTGGGTGTTGAACAAACACAGATGTGCCTGAGCAAGCGTTTGCAATAGATTGGCTAGCCGCCCTAGTAGACGGATTTCCACGAATACAAGTGGCCAGCTATCCATACATATGTAGAGGACCGTGTGTGTTTGTGAGTTGTTGTATTAGGGACACGTGTGTAACTCCTGGTAGAATATTAAAAGGTCCAGCTACAAGAGAATGTCGGACTTGAATTAAGTCCAACTGAAGATAAAGAAGACAAACAAGACCTATATATATATATATATATATATATATATATATATATATATATATATATATAAACAAATATATGTATTAAACAAAACAATTTTACAATGTATAATAACATTTGTGTGTGTGTAAACATTGGAATCTGTTCTTTGGTGAATGTTCGTACGTACGTGTATGTGAGTATAATGTTCATGGCGTCTCCCACAAATGGGAAGACGCGGATCTTCTAAGAGAGTTTACATTGTAGTCGCTGAAATGAAGAAGTGAAAAAGAGAACGAGGCGAGAAGTCTCCCAGTATTTATAGTATAGGGAAAGTGACCCCTAGTGACAATTTGGGAATTAAGGAGGAGCTAACTCCGACACATTCATGGCGTACCGATAACAATCGTCATATCATTCATGGCGCTCGTAATAAAAGAGTGCCAATATTTATTAACTTCTTAGTTGGGTTCTGTAATTAATGTCAAACTGCATGTAGAAAATGAGTTATTTCACAGACACATGACAACGATTGAATCAACAGTTTTCCTTTGATAGTGTGGTGGACCGGGTGTGTGAGAATGGAAGGAGTAGAGAAGATGAATTATCTCTGGTTTAAGACTTCGATGACCGGTCCAGCTACATAAAAAATGTTGGACTTTAATGGGGTCCAAAGGAACAAACGAGACAGATATATGTATGCGAACAAATATATATTATTAACAAACAGATAAAAACAGATTGATACACGGGTTTACAAATACATTTAAAACATGTATAGAACGTTTAGTGTCTGTGTGGAAAGTTATTGTGTGTGTGTGTTTGAGTTGGAATGTCCGTACGGTTTGGTGAATCATGTTCTAGCGTATTCCCTAAACATGGGAAACGCTAGTTGTGTGTGAGAGTTCACATACTGGAAATACCTCGCACCACGTGCGACAGTTGCCGACCGCAAGCGAGGCCCGTTGGACGCACGTGGGCGCAGCTGTGGAAAGAAAGAGAGAGAGAGCGAGAGGTCAGCCCATATTTATACTCCCGGGAGGGAGAGACCCCTGGTGAAGTGTTAAGAAAATGAGGGGGAGCTAACTGCGACAATACCTCCCCTCTGGATTAAAAGTGAGAAAAAAACGAACTTTTAACATGTGAAAAGTTTTAAATATTGTTCTTGTGCGCTGAAAAGAAAATGTGTCTGTTGTTGCGATGCTGCTTCGACAAAATGTGCTTTGTATTTCTCTAGTGGGTCAGAGAAATGTCGGTAGTATTCTGCTTTTGTTCTTTTGTCCAATGCTCCACGTGGAGTTGGGTTTGTCAGTGACGTTGTGTTGAATAAGATGGCTAAGTGTGTTGAGCAAAAGTCGCCGAATTGGTTGAGAAGCTAGCTTATTTTTCTGAAGATCTACAAAATTCCGTGAGTCGAATTTGCGCATGCGATCTGTTGAATAATAAAATTCGCTTATTCGTGATTAAGTAAATCTTTGCAGTAAATTTTATGTGAAAGATGCGTTGAAAATGTGATTCGAAACAGTGAGTCGTTCGAAGGATGATTTCGAAACGGTGGATCGTTCGAAATAATGTTAGGACATGATAAGCAAGCAATGGCGTAAGATGTCGCCACGTGGTGTAGAATTAATTGTTTGCGCGCCTTTTTGAGTTTCAGGATTGGACAGGATGCGATTGCAATGACCAGTTGCAAGTAGCGAGAAAATGTGGAATTTGCAATATTTGTAGCGACGAATAACGTGCATGCAAATTTTTCAGTGATGTCGCATCGTATGTAATGGAACAGTGAGTCGTCCAGAGAGAAGTGTGCGTTCATCCAGTGAAACTTGAGAGCTTCCACGGTGCCATGCGGTGGAAAATACCGTAAAAAGTTGTTTGAAGCTGAAGAGTTTGAGCTGATGTGGAATATCTACCGAGTGCCGAATGAAAGTTGAGAAAATTTGCTGTTATTGACGGTAGAATATCGTTCTCGCAAAATTCTCAAGTCATTCGGGTTGCATCGTTGCTGGGTGAGAAAGGACAGTGAGTCGCCTTTGTGAGATGGGGTTCACACTTTTTCTATTTCAGTCCAGAAGAAAGTAGAATTTGTTTTTTAAAAAAAAAAATGATGCCATGATCTCTGCTGGGTAGGCCGGGTGAAGTTGAGGTCAAGTGTTGCTGAGAGAAAGAAAAGGTCCAGCGAATGTAGACCAGTAGAAAGAAAGGGTTGTAAAGGCTTGCTTATACGTAGTAGTAATTGTTGTTACCACGTGGTGTAAGAAAAATTCCTTTCTGCGTGTAGGAGACGGCTATTTTATAGACATGTTGTCTGAATTAAAGTTCTTGTGTTGTTGATAGTTCCGCGTGCGTAGGAGAGAAAAGTTTCCAGTATTTGTGTTGTGTGTTTCTCTCATTTGAAAGTTTTGTATGAGAATTTGTTCGCAAACACATACCGTCCCGTGTGCGTGTTCATGATCACGTTGGGTAGTCACCATTTGTGGTGGACCGGGTGTGTGAGAATGGAAGGAGTAGAGAAGATGAATTATCTCTGGTTTAAGACTTCGATGACCGGTCCAGCTACATAAAAAATGTTGGACTTTAATGGCGTCCAAAGGAACAAACGAGACAGATATATGTATGCGAACAAATATATATTAACAAATAGGTTAAAACAGATTGATACACGAATTTACAAATACATTTAAAACATGTATAGAACGTTTAGTGTCTGTGTGGAAAGTTATTGTGTGTGTGTGTTTGAGTTGGAATGTCCGTACGGTTTGGTGAATCTTGTTCTAGCGTATTCCCTGAACATGGGAAACGCTAGTTGTGTGTGAGAGTTCACATACTGGAAATACCTCGCACCACGTGCGACAGTTGCCGACCGCAAGCGAGGCCCGTTGGACGCACGTGGGCGCAGCTGTGGAAAGAAAGAGAGAGAGAGAGCGAGAGGTCAGCCCATATTTATACTCCCGGGAGGGAGAGACCCCTGGTGAAGTGTTAAGAAAATGAGGGGGAGCTAACTGCGACAATAGTATTCTACTGTTAGAAAAAGAAACGAAAAAATATTTTGAAAAGAAAATGCAAAAAAGACTATGCAGGTCGTCCTAATTAAATCGGAATTTACGGAAATGGGGATTTTAAGAGAAATGAGTTATAAAATATTCGAAGGAAGTTATTAAGGGAAAAATGAAAAGAGTAGAGGAGGGAAGAGGAGAGAGGTAAGCATTTGGTAAAATAAATATGAACGGGATAAAGACGGAGAGATAAAGTGAGTTGGAGAGAGAAAGAGCAAAAGACGAAAAAATAAAAATATGAACAGGGTTAAACATAAAGAGATAGGAAGGAAGGGGTAGAGATAGAGAAGTAAAAAATATGAACAGAGTAAAAGGAAGAGAGAAAGTTGTAAGAAGAGAGGGGGCAGTGAGAGCTAGGAATGGAGTAGGGAGAGAGAAAAGACAATATAAACGGAGTAAAAGAGAGTGAGAGGTGGGAAGGGTGAAGAAAGAGACAAAAACATACTAGAGTATTGTGTAAAAAAACTAAAAGTATGAACAGAGTAAGGAGAGAGAGGAAGAGGTCGGTAGGGTGAGAAAGAGAAGAGAGATATTAGAGTCTCGTGAAAAAGAAAGCTAGGAAGAGGGTATGAAGGGAGAAAGAGGAGATAAAATATCGTGAATAAGATAAAGTTATGAACAGGGTGGAGAGAATCAGAGAGAAATAGGAAGGGAGATAGTAAAAACATACTATTGTGTAAAAAGCTAAAAATATGAACGGAGGGATAGAGGTGGAGGTTGGAAGTGTGAGAATGAAAAAGATATTAGTCGCGTTAAAAATGAAAGCTAGGAAGAGTATATATATGTAGAACAGGACACAGTGTTTACACTTTCATATGATGCGCGCGCGAGTTTTCATCCCCTTCCTTTCACTTTCGGCTAGTAATAGCAGTAAACCGTTGTTTTTAGCCGAAAGGAGGAGGCTGTTCATTTTTCGCGCCGTTTCGCTCTGACGTCACGGACAAACCTTTTCCTGGAATTCAGTCGCCGCCAGTACGTGGAAGAGATAAGACGACTCATCCATCTCTCGTCGTTCAACCATATATTTCGACAGAGATGCCTTCTAGCAAATATTGCTTTGTCCCTTCTTACCAGCAAATATTGCTTTGTCCCGCCTAGCTTGACGAGTGCAACTTTAGCACCTAAGACACTGTCATTCCATTATCCTTTGATGACTTATTTCTCGTCATGCTGCGAATTTTCTGACGAACTTCGTCACCTCTTCGATGATTTATTTCTCGTCTTGATACGAACATCCGGTTCGAAACGGCGAACGTCCTAGACCAGAGATCTGCGAATTTTCCAACTTGAAGAACAAAGCATTTTTCACATTCTTCGAACTCTGTACTTTCAGAACCTGTTACCTAAAAAAGAATTACATACACTCACAATTATAAACTCTCGCAGTGAGTATTTTTTCCTTGCCGTATGTTTATTATGCATTACAACTGACTTTCTTCCTGAGGAACTTTTCCCGCCTTGGCCATCTTGAATTTAAATTTTGGCGCGGAACTTTATCTACCTCTTTTTCAACTATATTTCCAGTGACTTACTGAAGGTCTCCACTGAAGACAATTTAATTACATTACTACTATATTTCCAGTACATTTACTGAAGGTCTTCACAGAAGACAATTTACTTGTTAAACCCTAATAACATTTTACATTTGTTCTCTTGACCAGGCTTATCTTCGTCATTCCTCCTGCCTATTTATTTTTACTTTGTTTGTGGATTCGGTAGTAGTGTGTGTAGTGTCTGGCACAAGGTCATCTTTTCGTAAACCAGCGCTGCAACGCTATCGGGTCCGCAACATATAATATAGAAAAGAGATATAGAATATCGCAAATAAGATAGTTATGAACAGGGTAGCGAGAAAGAGAATAGTAAGAAGGGAGATTGTTAGAAAAAAACAGATACTAGAGTATTGTGTAAAATGATGAAAAAAGGAATAGAATGAAGATAAAGAGAGAGAAGGGGGAGGGAGGAGGAGAGAGAGAAGGTGAGGAGAGAGAGAAGGGGGAGGGAGGAGGAGAGAGAGAAGGGGAGGAGAGAAAATAGATATTATAAACAGAGAAAAGAGAGATATGAAGGGAGGCGCAATAGCGAATGAGAAAGCGTCATAGTAAAAAAAAAAATACTCAACAAGCCTTTATTTACATTTCAAGAAACAGTAAGTTATTTGTCTGCACACCTACAAGGCCGAGTTTAAATAAAAGGTCTGATGTGCAACCAGTGTACAATCCAGTCTCTTCGGTACTTCCTCCTTTTGAGGACACCTCAGGGTAATGACCGTAGCCAACTAAGGTAGAAAGTTTTGTCAAATTCAACCCTAAGACTGGACTGTTAATGCGGGCATCTCAAACTAAAATGGCCAAGAAGCACACATCTCAGTAACATATTTCACAGAACGCCAACTCAATCCGTATTCGGCAAATGCCTTTTTAACAGAGTTTAAAAAAAATAATCCATTTTTTATCAGAAGTTAATAATAAAAAAAACTCTTTCATTTTATCATGTATGCTTCTTTTTTTCACTAAAACAAAATTTTCTTCCGTCTTTCCTTGCAATCTAAACGGCTCCATTATTTGAGGTTGCAGGGATGTAGAGGGCGATTATATCTCTTTTGGTAGTACGAATTCACGAGAGTCATGTGATGGCTGGTGAGTGGCATCAGCTTGTGGGGTGATGATCCTTAGTTACTGATGAGACCACGAGGGAGCGATTCACGGGTGTTACGAGACGGGGAAAACCACCTGGCTCTAACATGGGACACAAGAGACACATTCAGTAGAGATTGCAAGTAAGACCCACTCGATTTTTCATTTCACACTGCTTGTTTTATCCATATATGTTATAGCTTCTCTGTTGGTTCTATTAGTATGGGGTGTACCAGCTAGCCACAATTTAAGGGCCATTTCGTGTTAGGAAGAATAATACGCTTAAGCCTTCCAATGACCGGACACCGATACTAATATTGGCATTAGTGTAGCCACTGATACACTAACACCGAATGAGGATACAGAAAGACGAAATACGGGACCGTACCCAGCAAGACATTTAATAATGCAAACAAATTATATACACGTATTAAAAAGGTTTACATGTCCCAAACGCAAGATTGTTCATATAGTCCAAAGAACCGAGGGTGTTTAACGAGAACAGAGAAATGCCATACCGACTTTAGGTCCGTTGACTGTCCATAGATGAGTTAACAGGACTTACTTCTTTCTCCACGCTAGGCTAGGTACCAGCAGACCAATTTCCATGTGTGTGGACTCCGGTGGTCGCAAGTAAAAAAGGGCAGAGCTTCCTAAAAACGGAAGTGACGAAAGGGAAGAAGGGACAGGAGAGTTCTCGTCTCTAAGGGGCTGAACTTCCGTTAGCCCGACACAAGGGAAACAACTGTAGTCTCCCTACAGTTCCAAGCTCGTCGGAAGGACCGTTAAGAACGCCTCTTCCACATATTTATAAACAAATCCTACAGATGCATGCTGAGATTTCTTTCTAACCAATAAAAACGGACAATTCTCGGTCTCATCCTCCCACGTTATATTTTTGTTTTCTTTTTTCTCTTGAAGCTAGAATTCTGTAATTACTTGACTGTATCCTCTTTACGTGTGAGCACAATTTTTACTTTGTGAACTTCTTGCTTTCTTACTATTGTTTTGCTTAGTTTTGTTTGTTTAGTATTATTTTGACCTGTTCTTTTACTTCTTTTATTATTGTTTATTGAGAACTTTATCAATTCCACTGGTTGAGAATTTTGTCAATTACACTTAACCATGGCCAATTACTCCGCACTATATGGGACAAATAGTGAAAGGTACAGACATTTTTGTATATAATTTCTTGTATAATGTAGTGGTATAAAATAACTTTGAGAACAATGCGTATTTGACATTCATTTCTTTCAGCCATCCTCGTCTTTCCTTCCTTCTGTTAGTATATCACGGATACACTAATGCCTATAATGGGAAACTGTAAACTCAAAAGATTCTAAGTAACCCCCATTAAGGTAATAGCAGTGGTAATGAATGTAGAAGACAGGAACATAATTATAATTTGACCAGTTTTTTTTTCATAGATGTCTTGCTTTGCATCTAATTGTTTATGAAATTTTACTCAGAAACAAAATTTCATAAAATCCTTCCAAAAAAACAAAAAAAATAAAATAAATATACAAATGATATAACTAAAATAAACACTTCACTTAACGTATTTATCGCAATGGACAAAACTAGAAATTTATATGAACTGAGCCCCCTACACAACAAATTACTCAAGGATAACATCGCTAAAACATACAGAAAATCACCAAAAAAATAAAAATAAAAAAAGCAACAAAATACAATATTAATATGGAAGCTAAAACAATCGCTCAAACATTAGACCTTGACGACCGAATAAAAGGCATCGTTAAATCACAAGATATGATCACACTAAAAGACCACAAATAAAATTTCAGAACAAACTCAACATGCAGACGCATAAACCCAGCCAAGTGTGAACTAGGTAAAAGAAACTAGAAAGAATTAATTCAGAACTAACTTAGAAGTAAAACAGTGAAAAAACACAAAAACCCCTATAGACTGGTTCCGCAACCTAAAAAAACAAACAATTTATACAACTAGCTATCAAAGATTTCTACCCCTCTATAACCGAACCCATGCTGGATAAGACCATTTCCTTAGCTCAAGAACAAATAAAAATAAACACAAACGAAATAAAAATAATTAAACACTCAAAAGTCACTTTTATTCAGCAATGAAGATGCGTGGATAAAGAAGGGACATTTGATGTTACAATAGGGAGCTTTGATGGTGATGGGAGATTATAAATATACATTTGCTACGCAAACGAAATAAAATAATCAATAAAAAATGATATAGGCTTCTACAGGGGCGCCGGTCTCATAATCATAAGAAACCGTAACAGCCAAAAAGTAAACAAAACCAGAAAAACAATCGTATTTTTTTTAAAATATGGGATTCGACATAGACATAAAAAGTAACCAAAAAAAAGTAAATTCTCTAGATGTTGCATTCAACCTAAGAAAAGGTACCTATCAAGCACACAGTAAATCTAATGACAACGTTATGTACACATCTTTCAACCACCCGGCATTCAAGCAGATCCCACAATCAGTTAATCGCAGGTTATCTGACAATTCTTCCAGTGAAACCATCTTCAATGAAGCCAAGAAAGAATATGAAACAGCCCTAAAAGATAGTGGATTTTCGGTATCACTCACATACACATCACACAGCACAAAAAAGTCGACGAGAAAGGAAACATTATATGGTTCAACTCACCGTACAACAAAAACGTAAAAACATACGTTGGAAAAATATTCATTAAACTCATACACAAACACCCTCCCATCAAGCACTCTCTACAAGATATTCAACAAAAACAGAGTAAAAATGAGCTACACAATAAAAAAGCACAAGAAAACAACCAAAACACCACCCACACTAATCAAATCCACGTCTAGCTGCAGAACAAAGAACGAATGTCCCGTAAACAGCAATTGCTTACAGAACAATGCAATATACCAAGCCACTGTAAAATCAGCAAATAACTAAGAAAAGTATACATGAGTAACTGAAGGATCATGGAAACAAAGAAACTACGCACGCACACAAAACATCCTTTACAAATAATAAAAACGCAAAACAAAATGCTTTCTAAACATATCTGGGAGATTAAAAACAAAAAACAAATCACACAAAATATGGAAATAAGGAAAACAACATCTGCCTACAACAATCTAAAAACTGTAAACTCTGTATGAGGAGAAAATAGATATAATTACCTTCCCAAGCCAACACATATTACTAAAAAAACGATAAGAACTCATCTGAAAATGCAGACACGAAAACAAATTTTCCTGCGTTACTTAAAAATCGAAAATTAAAAACAAACAAAAATAAATAGATTATAAAATAAAATAAAATAAATTAGTAAATTAAATTAATCCAGAGCAATAAATCTGTAAATAAATTATAAGTAAATTAACAAACTACGAACGCACACATCAACACAAGTAAACAATAATAACAGCAAACAACGAATAATAAAATAATCAATAATAAATAATGAATAAAAAAGTTAAACAACACTATAAAATAGCCACAAATATGCACCGGATCCAGAATCAGTTCCGCTCAATAGCTCCTAGAATACTTCGAAACATAACCGTTACATGCACTCAAATAACTGTTAGAATAATATAATAGGCCTACCTATAATGCACCACTGGCGAGCATATATAAGTAGTCGAGCCAAAACAGAACCCACATGTCCTGACTAGTTTGTTTAAACTTGAAACAGACCGTCGCTGTTCGGTGTTGACTTCAACTTCCTCTCTCTCTCTCTCTCATATATATATATATATATATATATATATATATATATATATATATATATATATATTGTCATCCACAGACAGACTGTTTCGCTGTATCACAGCTCATCAGTGTGACTAGACGTCCGGTTGGCTCTGGCTAGAATCAAAAACCGGCTGAATTCGCGTCAGTCGGAAATTTTACCCTGAAGCCGTTGGCGCACGGCAGAGAAGAAGGTGAATTTAAGCGTATTTATTTTTAGATAAACACACAGTGACTGAGAGAACTCGATTCGATTTACCGCAGAGTCTTGCATTATTAGCCGTAATAGTCACTGTTTACAAACCCACACATCCTCTCCAGAGAGCTCAACCGTAATAAATTTTTCAGGAGCATATATATTACTTGAAAAGAACTTTAGATATTTTTCCTTGAGAATTCTTGCGACTAACACTTCTTCAGATGGATATGTTGGTGTAATTGGAACGAGACACAAAACGATATTCACAAAATTCAAATAGTAAATGAGGAGGAACGTGTTGCCCGATGCGGATCTCCAGTCTCTGATTGGCCCATCCTATGTATGCAGCATCACACTGACATTTAAATTTATATACCGCAGAACTATTTTGTAAATAGGACAGACCATCTTTGACGAAAGAGCGCAACACCGAACGGGTCTCAAAAATAACACGTAACAGTCGAAAAACTTGATGTAATACAAGCCGAGACCTTGTCAGCGAGTATTTGACTGTTTCTACCCAGCCAGGGTAGTTTTAAAAAGAAGGGACACAAGGAAGGACCAAAGAATACCGGTTCCTTAAATTACTTAACTTTGCGTTTTATAGGGCGTTTGATTCCATTGATAGGAAAACCATTATCAATAAAAAATATTTCGGATTTTCTCTCGTTCCTGGTTAAAGTTAAACGTGGAACAGATCATCTACGCACAATGGAGTAGAATAGAAAGCAAGTTGATTTTACGGGACGTAGGCACAAAGGAATCTCAATTTGTATACAAACCGGTGAACGTACTCACATACACGTGTCTGTCTGTCTGTGTGTGTGTGTGTGTGTGTGTGTGTGTGTGTGTGAGATAGGGTAAGGGACAAATACGCGACGTTGCTGGATAAGCGGACCGTGACGAAAAACACGTGCATACGTTAGGCTTTTCGAGACTACTTTCAGGATCTGTTTAGCAGGGTGTCTGGTCTGAGCTATGTTCAGTTCGATGCATATTTTTCCGATTTTCCCACCTCGAAGCGGCTGGGTGCGAGGGTCCCATTACAGAGACTGAGATCTGGAAGCGCTGAAGCTGGTTGGTCGGGACAAAACTCATTTGCTGGAACTGATTTTCAATACCTGGATGAAGCAAGGGTCTATACCTCAACGCTTCATCAAGTCTATGATCAACTTGCTACGCAAGGACAAAAATAGTGGAGATGGAATAGTTAATTAATAGCCTTTAACGATGTTAAACACAGAGTTGAAGATTTTGACCCAAGATCTTAGCCAGTCGTTTACAGGCTGTCTTATCTAGCCTGAATGCCTGAATGGTTCTGAACAGACTTGTGCTTTGAGGGGTTGGACTATTCGGGACAACCTGCATTTGGTACGCTTGATCATCGAGCAATTCAACAATGAAGCCGCGCTGATCAATTTACATCAGTCCAAGGCATTCGATAGGGTTGAGCATCGATTTCTGGAGGCTGTCCTTTCCGCCGCCGGTTTCGGGCCGTATTTTCGCACCTGGATCCGACTTCTGTATGCGTCTCCCGGTGCGCTGGTGGAAGTGTATGGGGTTCGATTGGAGCCATTCGTATGGTCTCGCTACATTCGTCAAGGTTGTCCGCTTTCATCTTTGTTGTACGTTCTTGCGTTGGAACCTTTCTCTCGCAAGTTAAAAACGAATACGGTCCTACGCGGAATTTCCTTACCTGGCCAGTTAATGCGGCTACGATGATAACATTTTGATTCTTGTGTTGAGCAGAGCCGAGATTGACGAAGTTGGCAGAGATCAGATGGTGACAGGGGCGAAGATCAACCACGATATGTTTGTTGGCTTGTGGCTGGGTGAGTGAAAAGTAGTTTCTCTTTTTAGGTGTTTTTTTCTGGACGGACTGGTCGGTCAAGATATTCTGCGTTTAGTAAGAGTCGGTAAGAGACTTTTTCCAGTGGAGCTGGAAAACGTGAGACTGCGTTCGCTGTGGTGAGCCGGAGGAAACCCTGAAACACACAACTGCAATATCGTAGTGCCGCTGTACAAGTTCATTGAAGACATCATGATTCGCGTGCTGCGCGGAAAGTTCTTCGCCCTCGAGGTAAGGTTGAGCACTATGTATTCCTTTGCTTACTGTGCGTTATGCGAGCCGTAATATAGACGGCGCGGTAGAAGGAATTCTATGGGGATGAGAAGTTCACTTCTTCCCAACTGATCTTGTACTTTAAGCATAAGATTAAACCCAAGATTAGTACGAAAAGCCGGCGGCTCACTCCATCAGAATTTGTCGTATGGTGGATGACCCTTTCGCGTCTGTGTCGAGTGAAGGAAGCTTAGTTGGAGTGGCATTTTGATGCCGGTTAGGCATCACGATATTGATTTATCTGGATTGATCATTGGTAAACCCGTCCAAAATAGGATAGGTTAGGGTTTTTTCTCATCTTCTTCCGTCAAAGTTAACTTAGCTAGGGTTATATATATAGGTGTATGCTTATTTTTGTCACCTCCTTGAGTTTAATGCCCCTCCCCTCTCCCGTTAGGTGACAGAGATGTTAGTTCTCTAGTGGATGCGGAATGCTTTTCGTTTTTTGAATGCGCATTCCGTATTTGTTGTCGTGTCTGGATGAGTGTGTGTTCGGTCGAATGATTGTTTAGCCCTCAATTAGTTTCCTGCGTGTAGTGAACTACAGCTGAGGGAAAAGAAGGATAGGGTTGCATGTATTTTTTGTAAGGCTAGAATAAAATAACTCACCCCCAGCGCAAGCAAAGATTCGAACGTACCTCGCGGTGTAAACTGTCCAACAGGGAAAGAAATGGCGGCTTTGAGAGGCACATATTTAAAATAGATCTCAAAGTAAGAAACTCTTTCGCGAGATTATCTTTGCGCATATACAAATTTTGACTGTCAATGATAGATAAAAACAGAAGGCGACGAGTTAGTAAAGAAAAAGACGGTTGACTGCTGTGATGAATTGGCTATAAGTGGGTGGGTGGGGGTTAGAGAGAGAAAAAACGATTGCAGGCATTGATTGCTAGAATAAGATTAAAGCTTTTTTTGCTACACTCCAATTAACTGATGTTTCTACTACAATTAAGGATTGTGTGTGTGTGGAGTTATTACAAACACTATTTTGTTTTGTTTCTTGTATATAAAACTGTGCACATTGTAAATACTCATTAGGGTTAGTTTTTAAAAGTTGTTATTTTATTTCCCACAGACAAATTATACATATGGGGACGAGTTAGGACTTCCTAGAGACACTGTGGTATTATGGTGATTGTACTAAGAAGGGTAAGTAAGAATGTTATTTTGGCATAAAGAAAATTCTAGTTTGTCTGGGTCAGTGATTGCAGCTAGCTAAGTTAAAAATAAGACCCATTCCCCATCCCCTTTTTGGCTGTGTACCACATTTTCTGTAATAATAGGAATAAATATCATTTTCCACTCGGGTATCAAGACATTTTGAATTTAAGCACAATACGAGATTGGCAGCAAGATCTAATTTCACAGTTGATATAGCATGTAACTTACGGGTACATTTAGTTGATAATTTCTTCTATAACATTTCTCGCTTGTAGGGCTCTCTTCCGGTTTCTTGTTTTCCAGTCAACTTTAATCTTCAAAGATTTAAATGCAATGTCAACCGTTATCGTCTATCTTGATTCTTGTTGTTTTATTGTTCTCTCCTTAATGTTTCTTTTTCCTTATATTATTTCACACTCAGTAACCCCTTGATTCTTACTGACTTTATTGCCTTGTGTGGGATGAGATGAATAAAATAAAAGATAATGGAACACCATGAAAACTCTTAGATCTGAACGTAACAACCTTATCTGTTGACGTTTCTACGCTTGCTGGTGACAGCTTATTTAGCACTTGAACTCAGTGTAACTTTGACAAACGCTTTGAAATGAATATTCATCTTTGTCGCAATAAGATTTAATGTTATAATTACGAGTTCTTACAGGTATTATTTGAATATCTTTTGAAGCTATGGATTCATTAATCTTGCATGTTATCTAATAGTAGTAGTGTGACACTGTAAGAATGCTAATAATTTGAAGAAAGAAAAAAGGCTTAAATTAAATCGAAAATGAACACAAAGATGAAGAAGGTAGTAGATAGATTGAAGGACATACCGAAAACAAAAAGAAAATATACTTTTACCTTGTTTTTTTCAGTTCGTGAGTAAAGAACTTCACTCGAAGATAGCACTGAAATCCACTTAGGCATCTGGTTAAAGTGAAGCCGAAGGGATAATATTAGAGGAATGCGAAACATCCGCGAGATGCCACCAAGCTTGTCACAGATAATAATTTTATGGCTACAAGAAGGTGACGAACAGGGTAAAGAAATGATTGTATGTCACTTGTTGATAGGGGTAGAAGATGCACGTGTCGCTAAAGGAACAAGATTTTCCTAGGCAGGAAAATTTCGGTCAAGTGGGTAAAAGAGGAAGAATTACGGACCGAGCATGATAATTAGGAATGAAAAAGGCAGATAAAAATTTTACGATGATGTTAAAAGTAACACCTGTTTTGTGTCAGGCATCAATGGGTCGTGTAGAATACCTAATCCCTGGATGGTGGCAGCGTGAGGAGCTGATATGAGGAAGTGGGAGGAAAATAAATACGCCCACTGAACAGTACTGGTGTGAGGTGAGAGCAAGATGGCGGATCAACGTGTTGCTACCGCAACTCCTCATATTCTGACATACAAATTGCTTACCAGGACACTGCCAGCAGAGAGTTCTGATATTTGTAAAATCTTGGAACTCCAGATCGCGTCGGACCCCACACTAATGTTGGGCGAGGGTCCGTAAAAAAAAAAAAAAAGAGAGAGAGAGAGAGAGAGAGAGAGAGAGAGAGAGAGAGAGAGAGAGAGAGAGAGAGAGAGAGAGAGAGAGAGAGAGAGAGAGAGAGAGAGAGAGAGAGAGAGAGAGAGAGAGAGAGAGAGAGAGAGAGAGAGAGAGAGAGAGAGAGAGAGAGAGAGAGAGAGAGAGAGAGAGAGAGAGAGAGAGAGAGAGAGAGAGAGAGAGAGAGAGAGAGAGAGAGAGAGAGAGAGAGAGACTTTCAATACGTCAAGAGAAAACGATCGCTTCGCTGATCCCCATGTGATTTGCTGCCACGGAGAACTCCTGACTCATGCCTTATTCCAGACTTTTAGATAAATTGAGCAGAATGCCCTGATGAAATTGCAAAACGGAAGAATTGAAAGTCTCTATATAATGAGAGAGAGAGAGAGAGAGGAGTGCATCGTCAGTATTCCGTAATTTGTTGCCTGAAGAAGTCTTCGACTTAAAGTTTGAAACGGTGACTTCGACTTGGAAACAAAGAACAAAGTGTCACGAAATTAGACTACGAAGAAATGGTCTTTAGCCTTCATGCTTGTAGATTCTTATATGAAAAAGTTTCTCTGTATAAACCTCAGTTATATAAACCTTGTTGATCTACACAACTTTCTTTGTCTTATAACATCGTCCCGCCTGAACGATACCAACTCAGCGATATCTGACGACTATTCGATCTATGCCTGCATTGTGATCAAAATAAACAACGTGGGACACGGTTAGTCGCAGACACGCCAGTGACCGAAGCGTTGTAGTGTTAGACATAATAGTGTTGTCTTAATATTTTTAAATGAAGTATTGTCATTATTAGTTTTTGACGAGGTTTCCTTTATTTTCTTTTATCACAATACTAAGGTTATTCGTATATTCTGCAACGCTTAAGCAAGCAGTGTCGTAAAGTCGCTTCCGACGAAATTAGAACTCGCTTCCTCGGGAGCTCGTCTGACGATGATTTACTGATTTAGTCACAAAAGACTATCATCAGGTGAAATGCGAATTTAGCTAAATAGGTACGTTTTTTCTTATCCGATTTATTCTACGCTATATTGTTTATTTACACCACATAGCAGTAGATATTGTTGCGCTGCGTGTCGTCCTTGGCGTCTTGTGTTCTATCGATAAGTATTCAGGCTAAAGCACCGCACCACAGACTGAATGAATGATGAACAATTTTGTTAGGTTTCTTTATTTCGAAGGTGAGGGCGGGGCACACGGTAGTAGCATCGTTTCTCTCTCTCTGAGAGAAGACAGATGTTAACAGGTTGGCCAACTACTCATCACCATATGGTGACTTGTCTAACTAAAGGATCTGAGAAGTGTCCTCACGCTTCCATTCAATGATATGCAGGTGATATAATGGATAGTGGTTCGGAGTGAAAAATTGGAGATCCAGGTACGAATTCCAGTCGGGTTCGTTTCATCTACTTACGTGTAAAAACCCACGTAACTCAGCTATGGGTTAAATAGTAGGACTCGTATCTGGAAAAATCATTGCTAATGCAATATTCATTAGCAAAAGAAAGTATTGTTCTTACAACCTAAAATATATTCTGTTTTTAAGTCTGTCTATATTTCTGAGATGAGGTATTATGTACATTATTCGCACTATTGTCCTCATCTTTGTCGCCATATTTATTACAACGTTTCGGCCGTTGTACGCTCCGGCCTTCTGCAGGTGGTTGGAATGTCGAACTGAACCCTTTATTTCACTCACTGGGGTAGATAATGTTCTAGTTCTACGTGCCATGTTTAATGGATGTCAGTTATCAGTTATCTCCTGTTAATTTCCCTCTGAAAGTTTTCCACTGCCTTAGCCGGGTATTGAACTCACACTCTTTGGGTCCTGTCACTG
Source organism: Acanthosepion esculentum (assembly GCA_964036315.1). Classification (NCBI taxonomy): domain Eukaryota; kingdom Metazoa; phylum Mollusca; class Cephalopoda; order Sepiida; family Sepiidae; genus Acanthosepion; species Acanthosepion esculentum. The sequence continues at coordinate 69,191,804 of OZ038513.1, read as the reverse complement.
GATCTAACTAAGGCCTTTATCCACTGTACCATGTGTGCGCGTGGATAAAGGCCTTAGTTAGATCCAGTGACAGGACCCAAAGAGTGTGAGTTCAATACCCGGCTAAGGCAGTGGAGAAATTTCAGAGGGAAATTAACAGGAGATAACTGATATCCATTAAACATGGCACGTGGAACTAGAACATTATCTACCCCAGTGAGCGAAATAAAGGGTTCAGTTCGACATTCCAACCACCTGAAGAAGGCCGGAGCGTACAACGGCCGAAACGTTGTAATAAATATGGCGACAAAGATGAAGATAATAGTCCAAATAATGTAAATAACCCACAAGGGGTTGGTAAGCCACAAAAAAAGTAAATAAATACACAAAATACCTCTACTAATCTATCAATCACTCTTCCATTCTCGCAAGTGTACTGTCTTCGCACGTTTTTCGGTTTTATAACAAAATTTAGTCAATCCATTACTGTCAGAATTTACCGACCACAGGTTTCAAACCGAGTCACTCAGTTCGGATTGTCAGAGTTCTGACAAGTACGAAAGTATTTGCCATTTTGGGCCAGCTTCTTACGACTTTGTAACAATGGATTTGGCTTGAATTTATTATTAGCTGATGTATTGTCATAAATTTTTGACTATTGATTTTTACTTCTGTTAAACATTAGCACAGATACAACCAGAGGTTTTGGTGAATTGCTTCTGTCATAAGAAGTAAGGCTAGCTTGATGACCCTGGATTCAGTATTACAGATCTCGCTTCGATTAGTCGACAGGGCTATATAAATTTACCTCACAAGGTTTAGTTATTACAGCAGAATTAAAAAAATAATGTTCTGTCCATACATACAAATGAAAGAAAGCAAAGCTGATCGTACAAAAATAAAAAATAATTTTATTCAGAATAAAATCAAATAACAGAATTTAAATGATAAAACTCATTAGATGAGAAACTCCTTTTAGGAGTTAACAAAATAATCCCCCCACCCAATATCACGTTATGTCATTTAAAAAGCCTCACTGGCTTTTGTTTTTTTTAATTATTTAAAAAAAAAAAAAAAAAAAAAAAAAAAAAAAAAAAAAGAGTAAGAGAAAACATGATCAACATTATTTAAAAACAAGTTTGTGAAATTCTAAAATTATCCAAAGAAAAATATACAAGCATTGGCACTAAAAGTTAAACTGGTCCGCTCATTAAAAAAAAAAAAAAGAAAAAAAAAAAAAAAAAGAAAAAAAAAACCCCCAAAAAACCGGAAATATTTTTGGGAGAATCACCGTTTTGTAGATTAGTGCCCGACGACATGTCAGAATCGAAAAATATTAATTTTTATCATTTTCGGAGGTAGAAGTCCTGTTCATAATATAAATAAAATATGGTATCAAATCGATACTTAACTTTTAAAAGAGTTATCTGTACCTTGTTTATATAAGTTATAAATTTCTTCATCCGCTTCCTTCCGTTCCAATTCTTAATAAATATATTTTGGCGAAAGATTTTTATTTTACAAACAATAATATATAAAAGTTTACGTTTTACTTTAAGAAAATATTGAAAACAAGCAACTGTTTATTTAACAAAGATCTTTTAGCTTATGAAATTAAGCGTATATGATACAGTCTTGCAATATCACTCGTATGAGAATATCGGTGACATAAGCAGAGTTTCAAACTTGATGTTTGCTAATAAACACTAAGTACAGATAACTCTTTAAAAAATCCGGTATCGATTTGATTTATTCCAGGAAAAGAAACCAACTTCGAAAACGATAAAGAAAATTAAAAAAAAAAAAAAAAAAAAAAAAAAAAAATCAATATTATTCGATTCTGACGAGTGTCGTGTTTCGTGGAATATTTAATAAATGCTAACTCATAAAAATTATTTCCCTAAAATTTATTTTCCTCTATTTTCACCGATTGATTATTGGTGGCATGCCACTAACATTTACTACTGGTGGCACGCTGTCAGACCGCCGACGTGTTCGTCTGGGCACTGTTACCACTGGCAGACCGCTAGAGGCCCACCGGTGGGCTACCGGTGGCTGCCACCAGCAGATCGCTGGCGCTGCCACTAGCGACTTGCGTGTAGGGTTAAACGAACGTTATTCCAACAAGTCATATCGGACGTTACATCTTGGAGATTTGTAGATTACTCTTAATAGGTGGTTACGAGCATACTAGATCTCTATTCCAATTTAAAGACAGCTGCTCTACTGATAGATGTTCTTAAACGAGCTTCATTCTCTCGTTCTACCACTGCATACATATAACCACCTTCGCAAGAGCACAAAAGTAGGGTTTTTTTTTCGGAAATTGCGGTTGGAAAGAAATGGCAAAAATAGATATTATCCTAGAAAATATATACAAATATCTCATTATCCAATTCATATTTTTAGATCTCAGTGGTAAAAGCGTGAAATAATCAAATTCTATAGGGTACTGCTTGAAATAGGTTAGGCTTTTAAATAATTTTCGTAAGCAAGTTAATGATATATAATATAGGGTGTCCACCCAAAAGTGACATCATTTTGTAGTGTAATAACAGCCAATTCTCGCTGAAATGGTCTCAAATTTTAAAAAGTATGTGTAAAAACTAAGTTGACTGCGCAGACTTATCTCAAGGAGGATCTATTAGGAGGACTGATCAGACATACCAGTGATTATGACAATGTGCTGTTGAAATGGCCACCGCGTTCACCTGACTTGACATCTTGTGATTTTTTTTTAATATGGGTCTATGTGAAAGGACATGTCCATATATCCCCTCTTCCTACAAGCCGAAAGGAACTTAATCAGAGAATCACTGAAGCGCTGGAGAATGTTACGCAAGACATGCTACAGCGTGTTTGGTAGGAGCTGGACTACCAACTTGACGTCTGTCGTGTCACAGGTGGTACGCATATTGAACATTTCTGAAGCTTTGTGAAATCGGTTATAAAATCTAGATCCATTTGAATGTCTTGTTTGGATTTTGATAAATAAAGATTTTATTGTTCAATATGAAGACTATTTAATTTCGTTTGAGATAAACGTATATTCACATTTTAAATGTCAATTTTTTGGTTGGGATACCTTGTATTTTCATCGCACAATGGTTATAGGTTAAGCTAGTCACGTCGATCAATTCGCAAGTGTAGAGAGCTTGATCCTCACGAAAGACACACCTCTTGTTACATTTGAGTAAATAATTATAGAAACGCCTCAACGTGGAACGATGGTTAGCGAGCTAGACCATTATGACGTGACAGTAGGTAAGATCTTAGTACCGCGCAGATTGGAGCTTTATACGAATCTTAATTAAGATTAAGCTTTAATACAATTCTTAAAAGAATGGCCAGGTTGTATCACAGTTTAAGAGAAGAGGGTGAAATGGAGTCATCGCGTTTCAACCTTATCAAATAAAAAATGGTAAAGGAATTATATCGCAAGCATTTGTCGATTCTTAGTTGAAAAGTTAAAGAGTTTTTTCAAGTTCCATTCATTTGTGGACAGCGTGTTTAAATTGGCTGGGTTTGTTTTGTGGACTATTTTGGTGTACATATCAAGGTTTTAGAATCTGGTCGATAAATCTGCCTTGTTTTCTTCTGAAGTGGGAACTTTTTCACAGCCAGTCTTGCTCTGCTCTTCTATAGGGAGTCCGAAACTTTTGTCAGAAAATATTCCAACGTCAGCTGGAATGTTTGAACTCACGAGACCTGGGCGAAAGAAATTTCGGTCAAGTGGAGAGATGCAATGGGAGTCATTGCCGGCTGTGTTTATTCCATTTGTACCAGCGTTTAACCCGGGAAGGGAGCTCTCTTTGCTTTTCAACAGTTCGGTGTCGTGGCTTACATTGAAACATGGATTGGAATAACAATATGGCGGAAAAGGACAATCAGCAGCCTGAAAAGAAAAAGAAACGCACAAAGATAGAGTATCAAATGAAATATGTCTATTCATATTAATCAGCTAAGTATTTATTTTCTAATCACACAAGATCATTTATATTCCGTACACACCTGATACTATATCTAACTTTACTGTAAAACAAACACATACACCGACACAAATACACACACTGATATATACATACAGATTTACAAAATATACTTTTAATATCAAATACAAAGGACATTCAAAAGTTCGCGAAAAAATTAAAAACAAACATTTTTAATATCTGTCTATATTTCTGAGATGAGGTATTGTAACTATTTACACTATTTACGTTGCTCCGACTGTTGTCCTCATCTTGGTTGTCATATTCACGGCGTTTCGGCTGCTGTACGCTCCGGCTTTCTTCAGGTTATTGAGTTTTTGAAGCGAACAGTTTATTTCGACACATGGATAAAAGTGTAATCCAGTGACTTGACCCAAAGAGTTCGTGAGTTCAATATCTGGCCACAGCAGAGGTGAACAAAAACTTGGAGGCAAATGACTGATAATGAGAGGCATGGCACGTGGAGCTAGAACAGTCTACCCCGGTGGACGAAATAAAGGGTTTGCTTTGAAATTCCAATCACCTGAAGAAGGTCGGAGCGTACAACGACCGAAACGTCGTTAATATGGCAACCAAGCCGAGGACAACAATCTGAAAAATGTAAATAGTTTAAAGTATTAAACATTTTTAAGTCTAAGCTTTATTTCTCGACATGAAATCTATTAACATCACGGTACGTCTGTAAGCGATGATATCTGCCATTTTTACAAATTTGGAAGTTAAGCAACGTCGAGCTTGTTCAGTACATAGATGGGTGTCTCCTTGGAAACACTGAGTGCTGTAAGCTTGGATGCGCGGGTGGTGTACTGAATAATGGCCAGGAACTGGAAATCGGAGAACAGAGTTTCAATTCCAGTTATGTCCGTTATATTCACTTACACGCAAACAACATGGGGAAAAGTATGAATCCATTTTCCCAGCTATGGGTTTAGTAGTATGACTTGTATCACTAAATCATTATTATCTCAAAAAAAAAAAAAAAAAATTACAATGTAAAAATATTTTCTGGCTTTAAATAACCTGCGATGGATTGATAAGCCGTAGAAAACGAATTAATCAATAAACAGACGTTACCGTTTTTCCCAGTAAAATTTCAAATACAGTGTAACCCGGATATAAGAGAAACCCGGATATAAGATAGATCTTCTATGGTCCCAAATTAGAGCCTGTGTTAATGTATATACAGTGTAACCCGGATATAAGAGAGTTGTCGGGACCGGAGATGAAGTCTCTTATATCGGGTTTCTCTTATATCCGGGTTTGGTCTATTATATATACATTAACACAGGCTCTAATTTGGGACCAGAGAAAATCGCTCTTATATCCGGGTTACACTTTTTAGAAACCCGGATATAAGAGACTTCACCGGTCCCAACAATTCTCTTATATCCGGGTTACACTGTAGTAAAATATCAGAAAACTGTTCGAATGACTTACTCCTGACTAACTTTTGCATTAAAGGATACTCTAATTCTCACAGGATTCATGCTGTCATAAAAAAAAATAAATAAATAAAGGTGTGAAGAAATTGACCGATAGTCAGGCGGGAAAGGAGCAGCATTCTTGTATTGTTTAAATTAAAATCCATACTTAAGAAAAAACAAAAAAAACAAAAAAAAAACACCCCCCCCCGAAAAATACATAATATTTAATAACATTTTATAGTTACAATAGTTAGTGGTCACGTGACAGCGATACGACGTGATCCTTGAAGTTGTAACGAGAGGATATATATTTTTTTCTTTTTTAATTACCTTCCATGTTACCATACAAGCATGATTGCTTCAGCGAATGCGACTAGTTAAGTTAAATTTAAGAACAGTGATGATCAGCTTTTCTCCATTTCCCAATCAATTTTCGGTCTCGTGCCACATTTTATGTATTTTTACATAAAAATAAATACTACCTTCCAAGTTACCATCAGACGGCCATCTGTTTCGCAACTTAAGGTAGGTAGTATTTTTTTTTCTTCCCTCGACTTTAGCAGTCTCTGATCGTTTGGGAGACCGAGAGCATTTTTCTCGACAAAATGGTTGTTTTTTAACTGACTTACTTAAACTTCAAATTATTATCTCGAAATATTTCCGGTTCATTCAGCTTATAACGCGTATGCTCAAGTTTATTTTTGTTTGCAGCAAACTAAACAAATTCTAAAATATTTGCATAGTTTTTTTTTTCTAACATGCTTTTTTTCACGAACTTTTTTTAAACGCCTCTTGCATTTGCTCTTTTTATCTCAGACAACAAAAAAAAAAAAATCAATTTAAAATACTTTAAATAAAAGAAGAAAAAAAATGTATCCAAGAAAAAATTACTTTGTTCACGTCAAGTTCATTTTCCATGTTATAAGAAATGTCGTCTGCTTCATCAGGGAATTCATTTTCTAAACCGAAAAAATTTGCTGTCTCTTTCGGTTTTATGTAATTGAAAACAAGGATGACAATGCCTAGGATGGTTGTTATAATTCCTGAAAGATAATCAAAATTATTTTATTTACATTTATATTTAATTTGTAAACTAAAAAAAAAAAAAAAAAAAAAATCTAAATATTTTTCTAAGCATTTATTTAACACCAAGATTATGGTTGTAATTTGCTATTTTCTGATATCGGAATCATTTTAGTATTATTCCCGAGATATTTCTCCAATAGAAATTTCGAGGTCGCTATTTGAATCCAAATAAAACGGCAAAATTTTGAAGCTAATCAAAATAAATAGCCTTTTCGCCTAAAACATTACAATCAACCAATTCTTCATTTAAGCTCTGCACCAGGTTAATCTTTCTAAGCTTTGTAAATATCTATAAAAATTGTAGGTAAATACCAGGGTGAATCAATAAGTTCGTAGACTGACATGTAGTTATTAGTTGAATTTTTTTCTTGAAGTTTCATTATATATTTTTTATCCATGTCTTTAATATTTATACCTGTATCAAGTGCATTAACAAGAAAGGATATTGTGTTGAAAAAGTAGTATCTCTTGTAATTTCTAAAGAATTAAAAATGGATTTGACTTTTTTTTTTAAGCCAACATTTTTTTTTATTACTTCAAAAATTTCTAACGGATACTCGTATTAGAACAGACGTTCCGTTAACTTTAAACAGTATTTATTTTGCCTATTCGTACTCGAGAACCTAATAAAAAAAAAACATGCCCACCGGCAGGATTCGAACCTGCCCACCCTTGGATGGCATATGTTCTTCTCGAGTAGACGAAGAATGCTGTTTAAAATAAACGGAGCGTCTCTACTCGAACATGGGTATAAGCTAAAAATAACGTTTGACGTCGTAAAATCTCTTGTTTAAAATAAATAAAAAAATATTTTATTTTATTTTTTTTTTTACACAAGAAATATTTTACTACTTCAACAAACGTTATTTTTAGCCATTTTTTCCTTCTGTTTAAAGATTTATCGATTTGGAGTTTTGTATTTTTTTTAAAGAATTTCTTGTGTTTAATTTCTTCAATAGTACAAATAAGCAGAAAATTGCGACAATTTTCCTGAAACATCACAAAACTTATTCTAGACTATTCATTAAGTTTTGTGATGTTTCAGGAAAATTGTCGCAATTTTCTGCTTATTTGTACTATTGAAGAAATTAAACACAAGAAATTCTTTAAAAAAAATACAAAACTCCAAATCGATAAATCTTAATGATTATTAATATTTTACTATTATTTAGTAATTTTAGTTCCTTTTTTCATTACAACATTCAGGGCGAACTTACTTTGCCGTTTTTTTATGTAAAAACTTTCTAAATAGTTTAATTTACATTGATGAAAAGAAAAAAATTCATTAGAAACAAAGAAAAGACTACCGAATTATTTACATTGTTCGAACTTTTGTCCTCATCTTTATTGCCATATTCACGACGTTTCGGCCGTTGTACGCTCCGGTCTTCTTCAGGTGATTGTAATTTCGAACTGAACCCTTTATTTCGTCTACTGAGGTAGATTGTTTTAGTTCCATGTACCATGCCCCTTCCAGATGTCTCCGTTATCTCCCTTTAACTCAATTCTCCAAGTTCTTGTTTACCACTGCAGTAGCCAGGTATTGAACTCACAACTCTTTGGGTCAAGTCACTGGCTCAACGCTTTTATCACGAATGATTTTATCCACTGGGCATGACACATGGAACTAGAACAATCTACACCAGTGAATGAAATAAAGGGTTCAGTTCGAAATTCCAGTCACCTGAAGAAGGCTGGGCATACAACGTCCGAAACCCTGTGAATATGGCAATAAAGATGGGGACAACAATGTAAATAATTAAAATTCCTCAGCTCAGAAATATAGGCAGAAAGAGTACTAAACTACAACTTAATATCAGTCCTCCTATATGGCAGTGAATGCTGGATAATCTCACAGAAGAAGAGACTTGAAGCAAGAGAAATGTGGTTCTACAGAAGGATGCTGAGAATTCCATGGACTGAATATGTAAGCAACGACAATATTTTAGAGAAAAAGGAAACAAAAAGGATACTTATACTTATCAGGAAGAGACAATTGAAATTTCTAGGACATGAGAAAAGAGGGCTCGGAAAATTTGATACTCATAGGACAGATTAAAGGTAAGAGGGACAGAGAAAAACAAATCATAACCTAACTGTCGAGCTTCAGTAAATGAATGGCAGAACATGGTTTCGAAGAGATATCAAAAGACAAAATTTATTAAGAGCTACAAAAGACAGGATGTGTGGAGAGCCATGATCGCTAACATCCTGAAGAGACAGTACAAAAAAGAATTAATTAGGAAGGTTTCATTATCGAAAAGCAATAAACTATTTGAAATTAAGATGGGTGAGAAAAATTATTTTGTTAAAATTAATCTCAAAGAGGACATGCAATTAGTACAATGGCTATTAACGCCAAAAAATGAAATCAGGAAGCTGAGTTTAAATCCTGGCCTATTCTATTGCATTTACTTTCATATGAATAATCTTTGGAAAGGCATGAATCCATCTGTACTATGGGTTAAATAGGAGAGTAGAGGATGTGCGGGCAAGTAACATCATGTCATCTGCCGTAGAACCTAAATACAATTTAAATTGCTGTATCAACATCTAACGTGATGTTACTTCAGTCTTGTACTTCATGGGAGTCTATATCTTCAAGAAAAGAAGAGTTTGCTACATGAAATCTTGGCATATGAAGAGGTCTCAAGATTTATTTTATTCTCCAGACCCTCCTTGTATCCAAGAAGGTTCAGCTGTCCTTTTTCCGATTCTAAATATAAGTATCATTTTTATTTCCATTTTCCTTAAGATTTCTTCATTGCTTACCACTCTGTCCATGGTGTATTCTCAGTATCCTTCAGGTCTCTTCATCTGTGAAGAGATGATTCATATTCTCTGCCATAAAGGTGGGTTGATATTATATAACAGTTTAACCCTTTTTTTTCTTTGATTCTAATGAAAATTTCCTGTTAATACTTTGCTTAGCTTTTTGAAGGCATCTTTCACTATTCCAATGCACATTCAGATTTTGGTGCCAGATTTCTTGTGCCATGTTAAAACACTTCCTAGATATTTTAAACTTCTGTACTTGTTCGATGTTGACATCTCCAATTCATAGTTCACATCTTGGGCATTTTCTCTTATTGATGACCACCCTACCTTGTCTTCTTATTAGTTGATAGTCCCTTTTTCTTGCTTTCCTTTACTACCTTTTCTAGGACATTCTGTAGTTTTCTTTCTGTGTCTACCATCAACACAGTGTCATTTGTGTATCCAAATTGGCAGCATCACTGCTCTTTTGTTTTCAAGAGCATTATGAATTAAAACTTGTGAATTATTTCTGGGGCTGTCTGTGGTGTAACTCACACAGCGGATAAGGGGTTACTGAGAGTGAAAGAAAATGAGAAAATGCTAGTGAGGAGAAATGAGAAGATTCAAAAAGACAGAAGTGTCACCTTTTCCATCCTTCGTTAGAACATTTCCCAGATATTTAAACTTCTGTATTTGTTTGATGTTGAAATCTCCAATTCGTAGTTCACATCCTGAGCTTTTCCCTTTGCTGAAAAACAAATTCCATCTTCCTACAGTTGATGCTTAGTACTTTCTTCTTGCTTTCCTGTATTTTTCATTCTGTATTTGTCAATACACTATCATCTGCGGTTCTCGTGTTAAGATTGCTTTCTGGTAAATCCTCACTTCCGGTTTGAAGTGCTTCGAATTTATTCATTTTAGATCTGAATTTTTATTGATTCAGGCATGTGTCATCACAATTTCGTAATTTTAACTTTGAAAAGATTTATGTTAAGTTCTATTTCTTAGAAAACTTGGTAAACATTCTTATACAATCGAATGTATATTTATGTTGTCAGCATAGCCCACACCTCAGTGACAGTACACTGGCTTGGGAAGAACAAGAGTGTTTTTGTCTATTGGTATATTTGTGATGTGGTACAGAATATTTAAATGATCCAGGCCCATCTATTCATATTTGTGCTTGTACACGCACAGAGCATAGCCTAGGAAGAAATTGGGGTTTTCTTTTCCTCTTTGCCAGAAGGTGTGAAATAATTCGGTATTTGGATTTTCAGATGTAGACAACTTCGTGGACTGATATAGTTACTCTGTCAGATCAAGTCAGTCTTAAACTGATCTCTTAAGTTTAGACAGATTTTTATTAAATGTTGTATGGGAAACTTTAAAGTTTTAACACAGTAAGAATTCTTGATCTCTAGGCTAAGCACATTTTCTTTAGTAAGACTTATCGATCTCTAGGCCGGTTGACATTAATTTCACTGTTTAAAAAACGGGCTGCTAATTCAGACACACAAATACAACATTTATAATAAGTTATAACACTGGGTTAAAAAAAAATTAATTACTTTAAAATATTACTACTACTACCACCTCTACTAGTAGTACTACTACTAGTAGTAGTAGTACTACTACTACTACTAGTACTACTAGTAGTAGTACTACTACTAGTAGTAGTAGTACTACTACTACTACTAGTACTACTAGTAGTAGTACTACTACTAGTAGTAGTACTACTACTACTACTACTAGTAGTAGTAGTACTACTACTAGTAGTAGTAGTACTACTACTACTACTAGTACTACTAGTAGTAGTACTACTACTACTACTACTACTAGTACTACTACTACTACTACTAGTAGTACTACTACTACTACTAGTACTACTACTACTACTAGTAGTAGTACTACTACTACTACTACTACTACTAGTAGTAGTACTACTACTAGTAGTACTACTACTACTACTAGTAGTACTACTACTACTACTAGTAGTAATAATAATAAAATATTTAATTTCAATAAAAATCAAAGAAAATCACCTGTGGCAACAAGTAGCCAGAAACACCAACTGTAATGCAAGTGAAGAATTTGCTTGTCGAATGGAACCATGAAAGGATAAATTGGTTGAAGCAAATGATACACTAGTACCGTTATGCACATAGTCAGTCCAGAAATGATAAACATTATAGAACCGAAGAAGACAACGGAACACATCAGAATGATAGTAACTACCCAAAAGGCAAAAGAGGCCCTGTAAAGAAAAGAAACGATTATTAGATTCGCAGAAAATATCAGTAGAAACGCGTTAATGCAAAAATACAAATTCAGATTTTATTGGTATAAATACATAAAAACTGAAGATAATTTTATAGTTTTTGAACATGTACTTTTACACCACGAAAAAAATAGACCAAACTTATTCTTCAGGAGTATATAAATCAGTTTTAAATGGACTGTGTTCAGTCATAAATAATTTCCGTTTTTGATATAAATATTATTCTTCCAAAAATAAAGTACAATTATATTTTAATCAGTTATATATTTGCTATTATTTGTAATGACCTACGTATGTAGATGACACCTTCGTACTCTGGCAACACCACGAAGATGTTCAGGTTCTACTGGACCGTGTGAACTCAATAAGACCTTCGATACAGTTCACGCCGGAGAAAGAAAGTAACAACATACTCCCATTTCTGGATATTCTAATATATCGAACAGAACATGGTTTCAAGACATCCGTATACTGACATTCACCGGAGAGTACCTCAATTTAAATTCCCACCCTCCATAGAGTGTAAAGGGATTGTTCACTGCTTACAACATCAGTATATATCAATATAAATATATCATTGACTCTCCCGTCGAATTCGACGTATGAGGGTCAAGCAGATCAGTTCCTAGAAACTGAGATCCCGACGTCGACACATGAGATTTGATTATAGTGGTGAAGGTTTCGTGCAGGACCATCCACACTTTTTGAAGGGACGAATACAGAGACCTGGTGCACTGAGTGCCACAAGGTCCCCAAACGACCCTCCGCAGGTTTTGAATTCAGAGTTGTCCTTCTCCTAGACCAGTTGCCATCCAAGGCTATAGAACCCAGCCTGTCCTGCTATTTACCCATAGCTGGAGGGAGAAGAAGAGGATTAACACACCTTTCCCAAGGGTATTAGCACGTAAGGGAATGTAATGGATTCGATTGGAATTCGAACTCGGCTCTCCGATTCCTGAATCCAAGCCGTTATCCATTAAAATTACGCATTGATTGTACCAAATAAAATACAACATCTCCTCCGTAGCAACTGATGTATTAGTTGAACATCATTACATATCGATTCAAATGTCGCTCGGTAGAATCCATATTCGACAGAGAAACAAATATATGTGTTAGGTATATGGCAGCTACATTATGAAGATATCTTTTTCTATACATGTGTGACCATTCGTCCATTGCGGGACATTTCACAGTATAGAAAATTACTGATTGATATCACAACTATCATATTCCAAGAAAGAACAAATTAAAACTACGTATACCCGAAGCAATGTACTTTAAACATTGAATTCAACACTGAATAGAATCAGCTATGAATACTGTAATAATGTTCGACATTGCCTGTAAAAAGAACAGTTTAGACGCTTTAATGCGTGCTCGACCATGACATTACCACATAAAAGAAAAAAGTCCATAATGGATAACTTCTCACGTTCTAATGAACGCTAAAGCATAACTGTCAGCCATTTAACCGCACAAGGAAAACACCCAGTAATGAACAGCTACACATATATTTTTGCCTTACCATTTGCACCTCTGATGATGACATGGAAAATATTTGGGAAATAAAAGTTATTTTCACCGTTACAGTGCATTCCTTGCCTCATTTGATTGTAATATATGGAAAAATATTCGTGAATATGAAAGGATTATGATACAAATAAGCAGACATATTTGTAATTCATTCCATCAGACATGCATAAAATATATACCTCCCCAGTAAGGCTATACATCCGGGTCTCAGAGAGAATTTGTCTTATATAGCAGGTTTCACGAAATTCTGATCTCTTGTATCTACCACCTTTATTAGTATTATATATTAAATAATTTATCTATTTACACTATTTACATTGTTCGAACTGTTCTCATTTTTATTATTACATTCCTGACGTTCTGGTCATTGTACGCTTCGGGCTTCTTCGGGTGCTATACGTTGGAATTTTGATCTGTACCCTTTTATTTCGTCCGCTGGGGTAGATAGTTCTGTTTGCACGTGTCATGGCTTTACTGGATCTCTCAGTTTCAGATATTTCCTTTTGAAATTTCCAACGTCTATCACCTGAAGAAGGCTTGGCGCGCAATGGTCAATCAAGTTTAGGACAATAGTCCGAATAATGTAAATAGTCTAAATAGTTACAATACCTCATCTCGGAAATATAGACAGATCCTGAAGAATGTCGGAGCGTACAACAGCCGAAACGTCATGAGTATGGTAGTAAGTATGAGAACTACAGTCCGAACAATGTAAATAGTATAAATAGTTGCAATACCTCGTCTCGGAAATATAGACAAATAATGCAAGCTGCAGGATAACTATTCTTTTTCGAGTTTTATATTACCTTTTTTTACCGCTTGAGGATTGCCTGACAGTAACAGTCTTATCTTTACGTCCACATGAAAACTTTTGCCGCGAACATCAGTGACATTTAAGTACTGTGTTTATATATATATATATATATATATATATATATATTCGCGCGCACACAGCATATTTCTTCAGAGATACTGACATTGTGATATAATTATAATATGATATAATAAAGGCAAGTATTGTACAATTAAATCAGTAAAGTCCATTATTATAAAAATAAGCATTAATCTTTATAATAAATGCGAATGTCAGTGTGTCAATTAAAAAGGGACATAACTAACTTTTAGTCGGTCATGTTACAGAAATTTTGGATTTCTAAATTTTCATTGTGATTGTTTTCAGCGATTTTTTTTTTTTTTTACGTGATATTTTGCGTCGAATTTTTTTGTACGATAATTTTTATAACTTGGAAACACATTTTGCGGATGGTGGGTAGCAAACGGACGGAGGAGGGAGCAGTGTTAGACTTAACACATCTGGTCGCCAACTGATTAGGAACAGCCGTTTTATGCGATACTTATGATGTGAGTTTTACTTTTTCATGTGTAGTTTTATGTTGATATAGAACACAGGCGTACATTTAGGGTGACAGAACACACACATGTCATTAGCACTGAGATGTCAAAGATATCGAGACATGTTAATATAACTAAACATTTCGGATGTCGGTTCATACTGGTATTATCAATTCATGATCCATATGGATTCTTTTAAAATTTAATCTAAAAAGAAATTTGTTTTATTACTTACCATAATAAGATAAAACTATAATAACTGGCCTCTCTGAAGTATCTCCCCCATCTGAATCCTCCAATATCAACACTTACGTATTCGGCTATCGTTATGAGCGGTGCAGGCAAACCTTGTACAAGCTTTTTATGGAATTCAGATTCAAGTTCACCCACTACAATACAAAAAGATTATAAACACAAAATGATTTACTATGTGTAGCTTAGATGTGTCACAAAGCTGCGAGTATTATAAAAACAAAATATTTATAAAGAAGAAATTTAATTTATAAATATCAGGTCGTGCAACATGCAGTTGCTGATCTTTTTATATAAAGTAAATTGAAAATCATTTACAAGAAAATTTATTCAATTAAAATATTCCCCTTCCCAGCCTCTATAATTTTATTCCATCGTGGTAACAAACGTCACTTCTCTTTCTAATTAATTTTTATCCAACAAATTCATTGTACGCTACTTCGGTTTGATGATTAGAGCAATTCTTGCATATTGTGGGATTATCGTCCCTGATTAAAACACAGGTGGCGCAAGTCTTGGGAGGTTCTTTCTCTTTTCCCTTTGACTCTGAGAGCGACAACATTCGATTCTTCTCTCTGAAGATGGCGTTGAACTATTATTGACTTCAACGGTGAAGTACATTTCCTTCTTTAATGGTTTTTTATTACATTCATTGTTTGTTCAAATTCTACTCATCACATCTTTAAATGTGCAAACGCCATGGTAGCTAGGATCACGTACTTATTGACTGATTGTTTCTTTACATTTGCAGTTCATCTAGTACCATCAAAGAAGCATGTGGCCGTTGTACATTTGGAGGGGGGCTAGAAATGTATCTAGGTGATTAAGAGTGAGTACCCTGCAAAAGATGTTTAAGAACCACTGATTTAGCTTAGGGCATGCTCGTAATGTAGGGGTTATAGGTGCGGAAAGTGGAATCTGCGTTCGTTTCGTTCACTTTTGCATAAATACCCTTGGGAAAGCTATAAATCCATGTCTCCTCCCAGTTATGAGTTAAATAGCACGGTAGCTCCCTGTTCTTAGTTTGGTAATCAGTCTAGTTGAAGGACAACCAAATTCAAAATTGATTGGTGTTGGGAACTTCAGTAAAAAACCTACTTGCTAAAGAAAACCACATTAACTACACCTAGCGTGGTGAATCTGTGGCCCTAGCGTGGTGAATCTGTGGCCCTAGCGTGGTGAGCCTGTCGTTCCGTACTCAACGGGAGAATCTAATGGCACTAATAAGGAGGAGGGTTTAACTGATCTGATTTTTCCTTTTCGACCACCTGTTCAAATTTTTAAAGTGAAAATTGATATCTTATTAAATGAATAGTTCCATTTATTTAATTGCGACATTATCGGAACGCTCATTTCCACATCAGGTTCCACACAATGTTTAATCAAAATACTACTGTTGGGGGAAGATTCCATGGATTACTGTTTGCTTTGGTAAGAAAGACAGGACGACGAGGCTGACTCGTGTCTCTTTACTGCTGTTTGTCCTTTTGCCGAGTTGAATGTTTGATTTTATGGCCTCGTGTAGGCTTCAGAAGCTTGTGTATTTACTGACGGAAGTTAATCTTATCGGCTATTTATTTTTATTAAATTGAAAATTTGAAGCATTTTTGAAACCTGGAATGCTGCGGTGTGTTTATTTTTGTCATTTGCTTCGTTGATTTGATAGTGTTCACTTCTGCTTAAACTACACTATCAAATCGAAACAAACATGTCATAATTTTACCACTATTTTATAGTCATAACATATTCCTTATAAAAATAACAGCTTAATAATTGTCATAATCGTTCATTAAAGAGTTTCTGTCATTGTTTAGCAATGCTATATAACAGTTAAATGTCATTCAGGCTAGTCAAGAAATAAAACATGAAAAATTATTTTCTTTTGCTTACAACAGATAAAGCAAGCCTTTGGCATGAAAGGATCATCTATAATAAACACAAAAACTACTTACCGTTGAGCCAAAAAAGTCTTTCGTTGTAATCTATGCCTTCTTTACTGTTGCCATATCGACCTAAGAAAAACAATTTCAGTCATTCATGATAAAGTCTTAAAAAGATTACCAGAACCACTAGAAATGGCTGGGTGGCGGACTTGGAAATGTTAAAACGATCCATTTCATCATGAAGGAGAATACTTTAACCATGGTGAAAGGGGTTAATTTAACCAATGGTTTGGATAGGATGAAAGGTATTACTTTAACACTTTCAACAATGGTTTAGGGAGGGGAAACTGTTAAAGCGATCCATTCATCATGATAAAGAGAGCAACTTTAACAATTTCAAGAATGGTTTAGTTGGGATGTTAAAGCAATCCATTTCATCATGATGAAAGGGATTACTTTAACACTACCCTTGCCATCTCATCACGGTGAAAGTGTATTACTTTAACACTTTCAACAATGAAAGTGGAGAGATTAAAGCGATCCACTCATGATGAAAAGGGATTACTTTAACACCCCCAAGAGTGATTCGTGGTGGTGGGAAGGATGTTAAACTGACCCCTTTCATTATGATGAAAGGTAATACTTTAACACTCCTAAATAGCAGGAGTTGTTTAGCGGGTAAGATGTCAAAGCGAATCATTTCATCGTGATGAAAAGTAATACTGTAACAGCCTCCTATATCGTGTGATGGCTTAGGGGGCCGGATGTCAAAGTTATCCATTTCATCATGATGAAAGAGATTATTACTTTCACACTCCTAATATATCAAGTGGGTTTAGAGAAGTTTGAAATCAAATACATTAGAATCCAGGACGGCTACACATTCCAATTTATGAATTCTTCATTTCTTTTAACTGTTTATTTCCAAGCAAGGCGATAATGCCACTAAGAAGCAAGGGGGTGCAGAGAGTGAAAAAGAATGGGAAGACATTAGAAGGAACCGGAAACCCGATCCTAAACAGGAAACAAGGGATAAACCTCGACTCCTGCTCAACAGACGATAGGCGAATCTGTCTACTCATATTAAAAAAGAAAAATAGAAATGAACAAATTTTCCTTCATTTTGTCAATAAAATTATTTAAAAATCAATGCATTTATATGAACAAGATCTTTAACTTTAGAAAGTAATTCATACATCTTTGTTTAGTAGTTTGTCTTGTAGGGGAGAATTCTAAAATACACCACTTTTCTTCCAGACCGTAATTTTTAAATCCTAGTTTTATGGTATACGTTTTCCTTAAAATTTCACCTCTATCATGTTATCATAATATCATTATATATTACAGTGGTTAGAACATTAGCATTCTGACAATGAGACCCGGTTTCGAATCTCACCATGGTCGATTTGTCCAGAAGGAAACTTCCTGATGTTATCGGACTTGAAGGGTTGATCCCAGCGTGCGGCGCCTTTGGAAAGTACCTTAAAACCATACCACGGGTTGACCCAAACCTTGTGAGTGAAATTGGGTAGACAGAACCCTTGGGAGGGGGTCGTCGATAGCTGTGCTAGCACGAAGTCACAAGTCATCGTGGCCGATGGCTTTCTGGCCTTGTTCAAATTGATGATCACGCTAGATAACACGCTCTTTCCCAGAAACTGTAACTAAGGTCTGCTCAAAGTATAAACTTTGGCTGTTGAATAAACACAAAATGTGCCTGAGCAAGCGTCTGCAATAGGGATTGGCTAGCCGCCCTAGTAGACTGGTATCCTCGAATATGAGTGGCCATCTATACATACATACATACACACATTATTAGTAGTATTTCTCCATAAGTAATAATGATGCTTGATCAGAATATTTATGAAAAAAAACCCCAAAAAACCAAAACAAAAAAAATCACCATAAGCATATCCAATCTGAAGTTTTTGGAATGTTTCGTCTTCAGATTGGAGATTTTCTTTTTTCGGAATATATATTCTACGAAATTCCCCGTTTTGGTAGGGACCTCTTAATTATGAGTTCCAAAATAGAAATCGACATCTGTTTTCTAAACATTGAGACCCCCAACCAAAAAAAAAAAAAAAACCCCAAAAAACACTGCTTCTTTTTCTCCGAAAACTGCCACTATCTACCATTTTAAACCAGTTGTATTTTCTTTTCGTTTATCTCGACAATTACACCTCCCCCACCTCACTGTCTAGTTGGACCCTACTACTTTCCTACTGCCACTTTACAGCGTGCTCGGTAAAAGGAACACCTGTCGTTTATGGCGATTTTCTAAGTGCAGCTTAGATGTGGCACAAGGCCGAAAGTATGGGGGAACACCATGAGGACCGAATTCACTCGTAATTAATTATTACACAATCATTATTAATCATTACACAACATCGAGGTGCTCAGACACCTGTAGTTTATGCTACACTTACCAGTTAAGGTTATGTTAACACTGTCCAAGCTCATCCTGATACCAATCGTTGCTTCGATCTTTTCCGTTGACCTGAAGAGGTACATCGTTTTGGCAGTTACATCCCCTTCTTGCCAACCATGGCCATACAAACAAACTATTTAGAAAATGAAAATACGAGAGGAATTATAAAAAGATTAAACAAATTAAAGATTCAAATCACAATTAAAGTATAACATACCCACACTTATACGCACAGCAGAAAAAAAACCAGAGAGGCCGTCATTTTACCTTTAGGAGACCCTCTTTCGGCCAACATTTTATCCAAAGGTGAACGTTGTCGAATAGAACAAAATAATCAATTGAGTTTTAGTTTTTAGTCATCAATTTGTTTACAATTAAAATCTACTTTAATCGCGTTTCAATTTTCCCTTCTCATTCGCTATTTACAAGAGTGTCATTGAGTATTTTGTTCTACGTGCCAACCTTCTTTTGATAAAGGGTCTCCTAAAGGTAAAATGACATCCTCTCTAAGCCTATTTTCTTTTGTGGGTATACGTCTTATATATATATATATATATATATATATATATATATATATTATGCGAATCATTCATACGAAAAGCAGATAATGAAGTTAATGATATGGCAAGAATCACTCTCGCAAACAATTTTTAATAATAAAATACATTAACATCGAATCCGTTAATGAATGGTATGATCCTTGTTTATAAATTCCGGTTTTATCAGGTCTTTCTTTCTTTTTTTTTCTGTAGTAAAAAAAGACCTGAGAAAACTGGAATTTATAAACAAGGATCATACCATATATCTCATACACCCACAAGGTTGGCTAGATATTCTTGACTCATTTAGGAAGCGGAAAGAAAACAACAAATGTTGATTTCTGTCTGGTGGAATTTTCAGTTAATACTGCATTTCGAGTTTGTTCCACACGGCCGTGCCAACAACGCTAAACCATGTTACCAGTAGCTAGACCGCGTGTACGACAAACTAAAAGAGTATCCTGCTTTGATCAATCGAGATCGGGCTTTGTTTCAGCAAGACAAGGCGAAGCGACACACTGTCAGGTTGAGTAAAGAGAAGTTCAAACAGATGGATGGTGTTGAGATTCTACCACACCCACCATTTCCG
The DNA here is from genome assembly GCA_964036315.1 of Acanthosepion esculentum. Classification (NCBI taxonomy): domain Eukaryota; kingdom Metazoa; phylum Mollusca; class Cephalopoda; order Sepiida; family Sepiidae; genus Acanthosepion; species Acanthosepion esculentum. Next base: position 69,171,708 of record OZ038513.1, on the reverse strand, counting down.
GTGCTGCTCCGAGTGACTATGGTCTATTCCAATCAATGGCACACTTCTTCTGTGGCTAGCGATTCAATACTTTTGATGAAATGAAGGAAGCTTGTTTTTACAGTTCTTATTTTTTGTTCAAAGACAGCGAACAGATTTGGATGCTGGCGGATCGTTGACAGAAGTTAGTCGAGAATGATGGACAATTATTTTGAAGAATAAATGTTGGTGATGCTCCATAAAATTGTGTCATTTTCTTTCTACTTCCTAAGTGAGTCAGGACATTCTGGCCAACCTTATATATATATATATATATATATATAATATATAACACTTTTAAACGACATTTTAAATGGATATTCTTATTTAACATTTAAAGTGATACAAATCTGTAGGATTAATAAAAATACATTCTTATATGTGTGTGTGTGTGTGTGTGTTATGATGAAATCTAATCTGTCTGCGGAAGTTGCTTATGAGATCGTTGACGAGTCATCCATTACTGCTGACTACCCGATAAAAAGAGCCAGAATCCTCGTAATGAAAGTCGGTAATAAAAATAAAAAGCGATAGGAGATTCCTACTTCTTTCTATACGCCACCGCGAGCGATTTTCTTTGGTCGGGAAGTGGGCCTTACGTAAAAATCAGGTAGAGTTGTTTCCTTTGATAGAAGCCAGATATTTTTTACTTCAGAAATAAAGTAATTAATAATAACAAAACAAAAGTCATTGAAACAAAGCAAGTTCAGTCGACCAATGATGACAATTCCAGAACAACGTAACTATAAACAATTTTTTCTATCCTCTGCCAGCCGCTATGATGGAAAAAGCATTACCTCGAACCGTCGCCAGTGAGACACGCTGCAAGAGCCATTCCGTTTCGCGAGGCTCGTTCTTTAATTAAGACGCAATCGCGACAATCCTCCGAAGGAACACCATCGAACGAGGGCCAATAACCCCTGAAGTATCCACTGCCACAGGAGTAAAAAAAAAATCTATCAGCAAGAGAAGAATATTTAGCTATTTTTTTTATCTCTGCGTCTCGGGCGACGAACCCCGGCTCAACCGCGGACCTGATCAAATTACCGGCCGAAAATGTATCTGCACAGGTCGCATCCCAAATCAACGACTTACCCATTTTAAAAGGGAAGATGTAAAAATCTATTTTTTAACCACGAAAATAAGATCTTTAACCTTCCTGTAATTATATATATATATATATATATATATATATATATATATAAATAAAATCACACATTGACTGCCAGTGTTAATAAAATAGTGCTCGATGCAATATAACAAAGCTATTAAGTATATATTAAAAATATACATTATATATTATTCCTCACCGGTAGCACGACTGAGTTTCATGCGTTATGCAATCTTCAGGTGCCAAGTGTTTTGTACCTCAAACTATTAGATATCATGCATTATTTTTTGTTTGTTACCTCATGTCAAGGTGATGTTATTTTTTGATTTTAAATATATGTGATGTCACATATACATTGTATGAATTCTGGGAATTTAAATGCATTTAAATTGTCTGTTTCTAAATCCTAAGCGAATTGTAGATCATTGGCCTAACAATCTGGATATTTTATGTAATGTGCAATATTTTTTGAGTTTGTTTTGTTGGTGTGTTATTCACAAAGAGTCTGTATTGTAATTTTTCTGTTTCATGATTTGCCCTATTGCACTTTGTTTTGGCACTTGACAAGCGAGTCTCCTAGAAATAGTTGTGGCTTTATAACCTATATAAAATGTTCTTTTCTTTTTAAAATTATTTTCAGAGATACAATCTCCGACAGTGTAAGTGAATTTATAAACGATATTGGTCTTTATATAGAGGATTTGATTGTACTGAGATTTTTATTAGTGACTACTAAATTAAGAGTTTAAAATTTTTTATGATAGATAATGAACCCAAGGCTTTATGCATGTAGGAATTAAATTTTTTTTATAGTGAAATCAAAGATCAGAAACCACATCAGTTGAAGAGTGCTAACAGAAAGAGCGATGAGTAAACTTCTTTTATGTGCTGTGACCCTTCAGGACGTAGCCGATCATGGCTCTCCACTTCTCCCTATCCCTTGTAGCTCAATAAGTTTTGTCCCTTTGTTATTTGTTGGCCATGTTCTGTCATCCACTTGATTAAGCCTGCTAGGTATATCATGCGTTGTTTTCCCTCGTCTCTCTATTCACCCTGTGAGTATCAGATTCTCCAAGCCCTCCTTTCTCATTACGTGTCCCAGAAATTTCAGCTGCCTCTTCCTGATGTTAAGTATAAGTTTCCTTATTGGTTGCACCCTCTCCAAAACCTCATAGTTGCTCACACGCTCGGTCCATGATATCCTTAGCATCTTTGAATGAGTGAATTTGAGAAGTCTAATTACTTGAAAAAAACTGTTTTAATAAAATAGACTTGATAAATTTTGACTGGCTGTAATGCTAACTGGTCAAAGAATGTCGAAAATCTCCTGTATGAAAACTTAATTTCACCATTATCATAAAAGAGGGTTGTCATTTCTCTGTTACATTTGCCGCTTTATGGCAGGTACATTAATGTCTGTTGATGCCTTAATTTCGTCTTTTGTTTGCATTTGAATCCCGGGCATTTATTTTATCCTAACGAAATTAAATTTTCATCAACATTTTCGAACACCTATGCGAAGCAAACAATAAGACTGGAGCATTATCAAAAGGTTTGAATACTTACATAAAATGATTGAGCAGACGATAACGCTATAAGCCACTCTGATTACAGTTGTTCGTCTCTGCAAGTAAAAAAGAGCAAATTGTTTGATATCTTAAAATGTCGGCATTACACCAATCAAATTAAAATGCTAATTTTTTATATCTAATTTTCGGCCGATACAGTATCCAGCTTTCCATTTGTAGTCTGAAATTTCAAGAAGACAAGCGCTATTATTCAATGAATTACTCAAACTACTATGTTTGAGTTTTTGTTTTTGTTTTGTTATCACTATTCTGGTCGGTGGCTTATTCAATCTTCTAGTTATTAATTGAAAATGTAAGTTAGGGTATTCCATGAATTATTTAAAGTAGTATCTTCATTTTTATTGTTTCAGTTAAAATGTTTAAGCCGATATGTACTTTGGCCTTCCTCCAGTATATTTTGCATCCGATAATCGTTGAGTACTGTCGTCTAATATATATATGTTAAGACCTGTTTCGTTGTACAGTTTAGACATATTCTGTCTACTTATTTTTCGATAAGATCCTTTCATACTCGCAGATAAGTTTTGGGATGTCATTACTGAAAAACGAGAGAAAATCGCCGCGTTTATATATATATATATGTTTTATTTCCAAGTACTTTAAGGTTTACTTTTTAATACTCATTTCGTAAAAAAACTCTCCAAACCATACTTAGTTACCTCCATTTAAAAGATTTCAGCCGTCACGCACTGACGTAGCGTTCCTCACTGCATTTGTAAGAAATTTAGCATTCAGACAACACAACAATGTATTCCTGACAGTGATGGATACTATATTTTATTATAAACAATACCGTGATGATGACATGGATATGTCGAAAGTATTGGAAATAAAACAAATACTTAAAAACACATGTCTAAACTATACAACGAAATAGGTCTTAATGTAGGTACCTCCACGAAATGTAAAAAAAGAGCATAGCATGATGAAAAAGACGCCAAACTTGACGAAAACAATTTTATCGTCTAAATGTTTGTTATTATTAAGAGGAAAGATCAAAGTATTTTTGTGGTATTTTTTTTTTTTTACATTTTTTAATCGTTCCTAACACGTCCGAAAATTTCGTTAAAAATCTTGTTTTTTTGAGTCAGCAAAATTTATCATTTTTTTTCCATTTTATAGAATCAATGAAAATCTCAGTTTGAAATTTTTTAAATATCAATTATCATTTTTTCAAAACTTATTTCAAGAAAATCAGAAATTATAATGTTTATTTAAAATATTTTGAACCAAGCTTAACTTAGCTTTTGCGCCGAAAAGATGTAATTTGAAAACAAAACAAAGCAGGTCATAAACTTTCGCATCATTTGACAGGTGTTGAATGACCTATTGATGGCTTCTTTTGTTCTACGGAAGGAGAAAAGTGAAATATTTTACATTTAAGTGAACAAATTATTTACCTCGTTATTTTTAAGGAAAACTTTCAGCGCTCTAATTTTTTTTTTTTTGTACTTACCTTTACGTTTATGATACTTTATGGAAAATATATTATAAAGAAATTAAAAAAGACTGTGACGAATGAGATTAAATTTCATAAGAAAGGTATCTAATTAATTTATAGGTAAGACGATAAAATTTTGTTTTAGTCAAGTTTGGCGTCTTTTTCATCATGCTATTCATTTTTTTAGCGATTTCGTGGAGGTACCTATATTAATGAAAACGTGCTGCCGAGATCATTATATGTATATATATATATATATATATAAGTGTATTGGGGCAACAGACAATGAATATCTATTGTGTCTAATCATGAGCCGTTCTAATGTGCGAATGTTTGCTTTAATTTCTGATGAAAATAAAGACAAAAATTGTCCAACATTTGGATATTTATTATTTTTTATTAAGGTGGTCCTAATCTTTCGGCTCACATGAGCCATCCTCAGAGTGGTTATACAGACATGAAACAAAGATATTCCGCGACCGTTAACGTCGCATAGCAATCTTCTATGTCAAAATAACAAAAATTTGATCTTTGACGGTGCATATCTTTGTTTCATTTCTGTATAACCACTCTGAGGATTGCTCATGTGAGACGAAAGCTTAGGATTAACTTAATAAAAAATATCCAAATGTTGGTAACTTCAAATCAGTGACACACACACATATATATATATATATATATATATATAAAAGAGAGAATTTTAATTGATAATGCAAGAAAATATGGTTGAAAATGAGACATAGTAAAACAGAAAATGGGACACCTCGAAGCAGTGTAATGGTTAGCAGGCTTGTCTCGCTAGAACAATTACGACTAAATAGTGAGTTCAGTCCTCACTAGGTGCCCCATACTTTCGGCCTTGTGCCACATCTAAACTGTGCTTAGAAAATCATTTTCTGTGCCTTCTCATTACACCGGAGAGATGGATCGGTGCTCGCACCGAGGCCAGCGCAACCGACGATTGCGGAGATTGCGGGCAATTTTTGTTCCTGGCCCGGGTGTACGCGCTCGGGTGCCTTACCTTAAAAAAAACCTTGTGTCACAACTCGTCTTAGTGGGGAGACAGAGTAAATACCTAGTATAACAGAAATTGATCTGGCAAGAAGCTAAGGGAGGTAATTCATGAAACTGATTTAGTAAAATTTTAAAATGTATTTACTTACTTCTTTTCCTCTGCTTCCAAACGCTGTTAATATAGAAGCCAAGAAAACAAGAACACACACGTAAATAACAGCAATGAAATCTTTGTCGACGGTAACAGCACTTCGGTTCGAAGGATAGCGAGTAAATACTTCAAACTGTCGAAAGGCTCGAAACCAAACCATGCTGGAAAAAAGAAAATAATCAAGAAATCTTGATTTAGTTGTGGTTTAAATATCCCAGCGTCATTTTTCAGTGTTAGAAAAATCTTAGAAGCGTCTTTGAAATTTACTCATTTTTTATTAACTGGACGTTGGCAACAAAAATTATAATTAACATTTTATTCCCCCCGCCAAATCATAGCATTCTTTTTTTTTCATTTTTTACCGGAATTAACCGAATACAAGGCTCAAGGGTCAGCCAGGATTACTGCTAAAATGGTTATGATGAAAAAGGAGTGCGATATGAATGAAAGAGGGCTAGTAGAAAGTAAAGATGAGGATAAGGAGGATTGATAATGATTGAGTCTCGACTTGAAAAGGTTAAGATTTTAGTGTAGAGGATTACTGTTAAAATTGTTAAGATGAATGAGGTGTGCGATATGAATGAAAGATGAAATAGTAGGAAGTGGAGCTCGTGATCAGGAGGAGAGATAAGGGTTGACTTTTATCTTGGTTAAGATTGTAGTGATTAGGGAAGCACCCACACAGGAGCCTTTTCCACAAATTAGCAGTTCTTGGGGAGAAAATTGAACGGAACGTTCCCTTTACATTCGGAACTCAGAGACAGATTCGGTATGATGAGTCTTAGCTGTAAATTGTTAATACAGAAAATGGGGAAAATATTACCAAGAGACTTTCTTGTTTAAATGAAAAAATTGCTATCCAAAATTAAACAACATGACCAAGCAGCTGCGAAATAAACTAACTGGCAAATTTCTCACTGAAAGGCAACATATTTCCAAATATACAAGTATATATCAGCTTACAGGGGCTGAATAATTACAAACAAACGATTTCATTTATTCTATTTAAAGAATAAAAGAAAAACGTTCATGAAATATATATTTGCTCTTCTGCAAATTTTTTTTAAATAAAATTTCTCGAACATTTAGGCCGGTAGACGAAAATAAATAAATAAATATACCATTTAATATATAAACTGCATCTAATCAAATATGAATATCCACTAAAAATAACGTTTAAAGTGATAATCTGCCGGATTAATAAAACTAATCTATTTCATATATAAGTATCACACGGTGCACAGTAATAATTGTTCAGGTAAAACTGGCACAAGTCGGGAAAATAGGAAAAATGACACAATGCTCGGGAACAGCAGTAGTTCTTCATTCTCTAGCAAGTTGCAGAGCTTCAAGTCTTTCTGGGTAGAGTTTTGCTCTTTGGTTACGCAAAGTTCTTTTTATGATGTCCTTACTTTGCCTCAGCTGGTAAGTCATCCAGGTTATTGTGATATTAAATCAGTCATATCAAAACTGGTGGTCATATCTCCATCTGATAGTAGTTGATCTTGCAATCTTTTTGTATACATGTACCCTTAAAAGCAAATCTTCTCTTTCCTTTTATTATTTGCTTTTCCTTTCAGATAACAAGCCAAAGTATCACCGACATTTTCGTTCGCATTTCCCAAATCTTCATTTGACGTAAAAATAAAAAAAAATTAAAAAAAAAAAAGAAAGGAAAAAAATCAGTTTTAGTTGGCCTAATATTTTTTTCAAAGGTTCATTCAATTTTTTTATACTTCAAGGAATATTCCCATTATCGCTTATGGATTAGAGTGTATTGTTCATTTGTCAATGGGCGCGTCCGCCGCGAGCATTTGTCGCAACTGTTTTTGAAACTTAATTTGAATGATCTGTACCTCTTGGTGAAAAATAATTTGCTATTCTTTTGAAAATGTATTGTTTTGATTTCGAATTCGTGAAGAATATACAGAACCATTGCAAAACATAAAAGATACAGGTCCTAATCAATTTACAGTGCATCTGAAATGATTATGCAAATCACATAAATCTCAATTCGAATTTGCTTTGAAATATCTGTCAAATTTTATAACTATTACTTTAGACGTCAAAACAAATGCAAAACCAGAAAAAGTTTTTAGTTCAATAACAATTTAATAAAATCATCAATAGTTGATAAACACCGATAATGGAACAAAGAAACACCGATAATGGAACAAAGAAACATCAGACTTTGAAGAATTTACTTCTTAATATAATGAAACTTCTCCCATTGATTTTAATTTTATTTTTTTACTTCTGCAGATTCAAATTCCAACATGGTGGTTTTGATTACTTCCTCTAGGTCTGCTTTTCCGTTATATTGTTTGCCACTTTCATATAATTTCATCTTCACAATTAAACAGATTTTTGATTTCAGATCTGGACTAGGTGACCACTATTATCTTATTTCTACCGCCTGTGGTTATTAAGCAAAAGCAAATAATCACATTTTACTTCAAGAAAAAGGGTCTGCTTTGCCGTTATATTGTTTGCCTCCTTCATATAATTTCATCTTCACAATTAAACAGATTTTTTATTTCAGATCTAGACTTGGTGACCACTATTATCTTATTTCCTGTAAATACTTTTGTTGGCTTCATCTTTCTCTTCATCTGTAAGGAAATTGTCCAGCACTCACCTTTATATAAGAAGAGTGATATTACAAAACTGATACACAAGGAGCATTGTCGTGCCTAAATACACATTTCACTTTGAAACGGCGAGGCTGGGACTTGTACCATTCAAAGAAAGTCTTGTCCATAAAAATGCAATAGTTAGCACCATTCAGTTTAACTTTCATTGACTTTGAAAGACCCAATAATGGATTGGTCAACAATTCCCGCTCATATAGTCACACTGCCGCCTACTTCCTGCCTTTTTTTTTTATTTAGGCACATCTGGATCGGATAAAATCCTTTAGCCCATCCATCAGGTCCACAGAGTGCCACCTGAGATTCGTCCATATTTCTTGATACACTTTGGACGTTTTAAAATATTTAATTGACTGAGAGTAATTTTCCTAGGAGATTTCTTGACAGATCTCAAATTTGCGAAGTATTCTACACCTTTTCTCCTTATTGATCTCTCTCAATTCCAGCCTGTTCAAAGATCTGAGCACCGGTCAAAAGTGGTTGCTTCACGATCACTCGCTTTAGTTTATGTCCACCTCGAGACAAATTCTTAAAGCTTTTTCTTTTTTTTCAAACAGTTCTCTTTATCGTTCGATGATCTCTACGAAGTGACTTTGATATCTTCTCACTCAATGACTATTTTTTTAAGATCCTTTCCATTGCTGATGTTTCAACAAGTATTTGGGAAAATAACCCTTTTAGCACATTTAGGGTCTGAAATTAATATTAGTTTTATATGCATAATAACTTTTGGTTGGTTCATTTTCGAATATATAACCGCTAACAATTTAATTAGATTTTACCAAGAGTGGAAATGATCTAGTTTAAATTTGACAAATATGGGTTCTAAACTTGTTGGGTTAGCGAATTTTATGTGATTTACTTATAACTTCAGACTGGCTGTACATGTGAATTATCAATAAGGTCATAAAAAAATTCTTGAATAAGTGTTTGGGACACTTATATTAATAAATGCAGAATATGCATAAAAGATTGAGTTTTAATTCATAGCATACTTATTTAAAATTAGTTTTAAGAGCACCTGGTTTTATTATACAAACCAAACGCAGCATAAAATTTTATTCATAATTATTTTTAGAAGGTGTAGGCTGCAGTAACATATTTCATTAATACAAAATCCCACATATTTTATTATATAACACGTTAATACAGTTTGACCTTTTTGCATATCACGTTGAAACACAGGTGCTCGTACGATCAAACCTGGTCAGTACCTATATGGGTAATCGCTTAGAAACCAGGTGCTGTAAACTTAGATGTGCAAATAATGTAATGGGTAACAGCTTGGAATTGGAAAGTCGTATTCCAATTCTAGTTGGGTTCGTTATATTCACTTACGCGTAAATACCCTTGGGAAAGGTGTGAATCCACCTATTCTTCCCACAGTTAATTAATAGGAATTTTATCAGTAAATCATTATCTCCAAAAATTCTTACAATCTAAAAATATTTTCCAGTTTTAAATAACCCACAAAAGGTTGATAGAAAACGTAAAAAAGTCAATCAATACTCTTTACATTATACAACCTTCACCACTCATTGATTTTGCTAACGCTTTTTTTAACCATTTTAAATTTTAAATTATTTGCAGCATTTTTTAAAGCTTCCCATATATCTTCGTTGCTTGAATATTGTTTTCCATTCTCACATACATCTCTTTTAATGATGGACCACGAGTTTCCTATCGAATTAATATCTGCTGAGGCTGGGGGCACATTACTTGCAGCAGTTTTTGCTGCTTCCCAGAGATCTTTTCTTAAATATTGTTTCCATTCTCAAATATCTCTTTTATGATGAACCACAACCAATGGATAAATACCTAGAGAGGCTCGAGGTCATTTAATTTGGCGTTTTTAAAACTTTTTTTTTTTTTTTCAGCAAATAAGTCAACAGTAGGCTTTGCAGAATGTAAATGAGCGTTGTCGTTCATGCATGCTTTAAGCTTCGTACCAATTCAAACGTCATTTTTAGTGAATACCCGTGTTTGAGTAAACGCCCTGTTTTTATTATTTTTTAAGTTTTTATTACATCTACTAACCTGCTCACTAGACAAAACGTAATAAACCTTCGAACCTGCATCCCACTTTGTAGGAAGAAACCACAGTCATATCCGGTGTGCTTTAAACAACTCGGCTCAGCATCAAAGCCTACCAATGTTCTATTTACCCCTTTTAAGCAATACGCAGACCATCGTTAAATTTTTTCTCGAAAGCCATATCTACTTAGTTTTGCATCCGAAACGTAAACAAAGCAATTTCTAAAGAATCAATCTATTTATTTTTAATCCGACACTTATTACTTCAAACGTTATTTTTAGTGGATACCTATATACGAGTAGACGGCCAGCTTTTTAAACTGTGCATATTAAATATCTCACCTTGCATACTAAAAAAAAACTTAACGAAACTTGTCCCTCTTAAAAGAGCAATTAGAACCTTGCTGGTCTGTGACGTTCTCCGTGGCCGAGCGGGTTTAAAACACACCGGATCAAGTAGGTTCAAATCCTGCTTGAGGGCATATTTTTCATTTTTTTTATCGTGGGCGCAGTCCAGTAGACATAATAAATACTGTTTCTAATAATAATACTAATAAAAAAAGAACGGGTAGCCACTCAAAATAATGTTTGAAGTAATAAAAATTCCGAAAAATAAATCCATTGTCTCAAATATTTTAGCCAAGTAGTAAAATAATTCTCCGGTATTTATGGTCTTGACACCATTATGAACTGGAGGAAAATATAATTTTATTGCTTGAAATACATGCTCAAAACATTATTCCAACTTCCTACCGTTGTCATTGTGTTGGTTAGCTATTTTTTCATGATAGACTACTGGCCTATCCATCATGTCAATCCAATGTAGCTCTACATTCATCACCAAAAAAAATATACTGTTGAGACAGTATTTATTTTACTTCATCCAGTTTATTTAAAGGTTTTAGTTTGGTTGCTTTCATGCCTTTAGCCAATAGTCTTAATATTCTGCAGCTTTCTGTTTACAATCATAATCCCAGCTTCCTCAAATATTTTCTTGTTGGCCAGTCCATTTTTCGTACTTATTAACATTTTTAAATCGCTTTCTATGTCAGTCATTTTTCTTATGTTCTTGACAATGTTTTTATTTATTTAATTTTTCATTGTTCTTTGATCTCTTGTTAATTATAGCGCTTCCATCACTCAACTTTAAACTTTATATTTTCTTATAAGGCTATATCTTTCTCATGACCCTTGGAAATCTTTATATATTTGATATATATAAAAAAAAAAAAAAAAAAAAAAATCAAATATCAAATTTTATATATTTATTTTTTTAATATGATGAGCACACCAAGAGTGATATAGAATTTTACAACATCAAATAAATTATTTTAAATATTTCTAATAGACACATGCAGACTACAAACCAGAGATGTCAACATCAAAAAAGCAAGAAGCTTAAATATCCGGAAAGTGTTTTAGCAAAGGACGGTAAATGTAACACTGAGATCAGAACGTAAATTGGAATAGCTAAAGACGCATTCCAAAAGCTAAGCAAAGTATTAAGAAACAGGAAAATTTCGTTAGAAACAAAGAGTGATGAACTGTTTTGTAATATCAATGTTCCTGCATAGCAGAGAATGCTGGACAATCTTCTCACGGATGAAGAGAAAACGGGAGGCAACAGCAAGTCTTAAGGAAAATGAAAATAAAAAGGATACTTAGAATCGGAAAGAAGCAGATGGAATTTCTCGGATACAACGAGGAAGGAGAGCTTGGAGAATTTGACACTCACAGGGCATATCGAAGGCAAAAGAGACAGAGGAAGACAGCGGGTCAGCTAGCTGATAAGCTTGTGTGAATGGATAGTAAGATGTCTGACAAGTTTGCTAAGATCGACAATGGATGTGGAGAAACCTGCTCAACCATTTCCTGAAGGGACACGATACAAAAGATACAGGGAGTTTATAAAGCCGATGTACAATTCCAAATACTTACAGTTTTGTACGCGTGTACAAGGTAGGTTAACCTGGAGGAAGGATAAGAAGAAGAGAAGAAAAGGGATCTTAAATTTATTGTTGGGATTGTTCATTCTCAACATGTCAACCACAATTACGTATAAAAGCGTAAAAGGATTCTGCAGTATTCGAAAGAAAGAAAAAAAGTTTTGTAGCTGAATTTTATTAATACCATCAACCGAATCAGTTATCCTTACTCACAAGTCCTCTAAAAAAAGGAGTCTTTTTTTAATAAACATTACTCTTCACCTGTCGCCATATGTAGCATATATAGCTTCTAAAATCTTATTTTACAGATTAATTATATCGCTTCAAAATTATAAGTATTTAAAATTGCATACAAAGTTTATAAACTCCTTGTATCAGAAAGAAACAGGGCATATCGAAGGAAAAAGGTTGTGGAGAGTCATGATCTGAAGGGCCACAACACACAGAAGAAAATACAGGGAGTTTATACAGTCTGTATACAATTTTAAATACTTTAAATAGTTTTGTAGCTGTACATGATAGAATTAATCTGTAAAAAGGATATGAAAAAAAAAGGAATCTTAAATTTATTGTTGGGATTGTTAATTTTCAACATGTCAACCACAATTACGTATAAAAGCGTAAAATGATTCTGTAGTATTCGAAAGAAAGAAAAAAGTTTTGTAAATGAATTTTATTAATACCATCAACCGAATCAGTTATCCTTACTCGCAAGTCCTCTAAAAAAAGGAGTCTTTTTTTAATAAACATTACTCTTCACCTGTCGCCATATGTAGCATATATAGCTTCTAAAATCTTTTTACAGATTAATTATATCGCTTCAAAATTATAAGTATTTAAAATTGCATACACAGTTTATAAACTTCTCGTATTGGAAAGAAACGGGGAATATTGAAGGAAAAAGGTCGTGGAGAGTCATGATCTGAAGGACCACAACACACAGATGAAAATACAGGGAGTTTATACAGTCTGTATACAATTTTAAATACTTTAAATAGTTTTGTAGCTGCACATGATAGAATTAATCTGTAAAAAGGATATGAAAAAATTGTTATATTTATTGTTGGGTTTGTTCTATGTATGTTAGACATTCTTCACATCATCCAAAACGACCTCCAGTCCATCATTAACTGGGGCAAAAGATGGCTTGTTAATTTTGATACCTCCAAAACTAATAAACTCTCTGTATACAAGCACATACAAAGCTATCATATCTGGAAGAAAAAGCGTATGTATTATCCTCTTTGGGATAAAGTTCAAATAATTGATAACGTAAACAGATGGAATGATAGATTTTAAGTAACGGCAGATATCATTTTGGTTAACTACTTAAATCGGACCCGTGCGAATTTTAGCGAAGTGTTTTATTTGTTCGATAGGAAATAGATTTCATTACACTTACCTTTATAAATGGAGTCATTTGCTTTATTTGGGTAGATGGTATATTGCTTATGTGTTGCTAGGAATTAACCTAGCTGGTTGCGATGCCAGTTAGCTAGATTAATTAGATTGGGAGTTAGGTCTCATCATTTTAGAGTTGAACTGGCGAGATGTAACTGTAAGTTCTATGCTAATAGTTTCTTCACATGCACTTCTTGCTTGTGGAATTCTCTCCCAGTCCCTTCCTTTCCAATCAAATTTGATCTTCAAAAATTTAAATGCCACGCCAATCGTTATCTTCTGTCTCAGTTCCTGTTTTATCTTTGTTTTTCTTTTTCTCATTCTTTCACCATCAGTAAACCCTTGTGCCTTAGTGGATTTATTACTTTGGTTGGGGTGAAATGATTAATAAAAAAAAAATTCCTCAGGATGCTGAAAATTTCACGACCGTCCCAAGAAAGATTCCTTACCAAATTCTGATGCTATTTTATTTTTGAGAACTTTATAGCACACAGCGTGGCTAAATGATTTTGTTCACTCTTTTCTTTCATTGTGAATGTTGTACCGTGAAAAGGCTGTAGAATAGATCTGTTTAAAATGTGGCAAAATAATACTTGAAATTTTAATGTGTTCACTCCTCGTGCTTAGTTTCATTGTATAGACATCACTTTTTATATTTCCTCATAAAAGCAATCCAATGTAGTTAAATCTGGTAATCGTGGACGTTACGAGTTGCACACAGACTTTATAAAGTCCTGGTATTTATGATTTTATCTCCTGAAAATTTCACCCACATCGGTTGGTTAATATCAATTTTAGTGAGTAAACCAATTTTCGCCGTTTATGAGTAACACCCTTTTTTCAACATTGGGAATCTGGAACACCCACTAATCAATAATTTCAGAACTAAAAAGTTGAATTTAAGATATTGAAAGTTAACTACTCAGAATGAACAAAAGTGAATAGAAAAAGAACTTCGTTTCTATAGAAACCAAATTATTTGTGGATTATGACATACAGTTTACGATACACTAAAAAGAAATATATAGCAAAAAAGCTGATGTTAATTAAATCTTTTCCTGATCTCGATTTTTTGGGGACAGCCAAAACATTTAGAGAAAAGTTTGTTAATGAGAAACGTCTACCCTTCCCGTATCACGGAGGTGATTTCATTAAAATGTAATTTACCTTGTAGAATGTCGTTTCCACAAGAATGTTAGGAAAGAAACAGAAATTTGATCTTTGCCCACATGTTCGGATGCCTGCTAGTAATACACTTGCATATCCACATGAATTGATAACCTAGTTTGTATGCAATACACAGCTATATGTTATTAGGAACATCTGCAATGTATCGGGCAAGTCGATGTCTGCAGTGTAGACGCTTACTGTATCGGGCAAGTCGATGTCTGCAGTGTAGACGCTTACTGTATCGGGCAAGTCGATGTCTGCAGTGTAGACGCTTACTGTATCGGGCAAGTCGATGTCTGCAGTGTAGACGCTTACTGTATCGGGCAAGTCGATGTCTGCAGTGTAGACGCTTACTGTATCGGGCAAGTCGATGACTTGCTTAATAAAATCAGACAGGGTACTCTTTTTATAAAAAATTATAGCCAGATTCCCAACAGAAATGTTAACTGAAAATATTGGGCACTTGATATAGAATGATTGTCTAGTGTGGTGAGTGATCTTTGAATCCCATGAAAATAATCTTGTGCCATACCTATTGAAAACGGTAAAAGTTCGACTAATTATAGTATTAAGGAGAACGATTCGCTAATGCGATGAGATTTATTTCTCTTCGGCTCTTCATTAAAGTAACCTTGTACCAGACTTTGATAAGCCTGGTCATTGTACACAATTATAGTTCTTCTAATCTTTATGGCTTCATTTGGCATTAAACAGCTGAATTTCCCCATAAATCAGTTCGTTAAAATGTCTAGGTAGTGTGGCTGTGTGTTAACATCAATCATATATGACATCATAGCCTACCTTATATTCCCAGTAACTTTGTGATTACGAGACAGCGACTTATAAGCACTCAAATTTACTGTTGCTTCAGATGTAAAAACACACATGTGGGTAGGGTACTGTCAGAAATTTTGTAAATTAGATTAAATTAAATTTCAATATCGCCAGGTGATTCTGTGACGACAGACATTACTTATGGCTCATGTCATTTTATAGTGTGAAATAATTAGGGACCAAAATGTCAGAAATTTCACACTACTCATTATCTATTTTTACAGTTTTTTTATATATGAGGATCTACACACACACACACACACACACACATGTATATATAACTATTAGCATCCAATATATTTTGTATTAACAGTAAACAAAAGAAATGTGTATAAAATGCAAAAGACAACACTAAACAATAACGCTAATCTCTTATGTGCTTAAGCCCTTCAGAACGTGGGCGATCATGGCTTTCCACAACTTCCTATCTTTTGCAACTCTAAGCAACGCCTGTCCCCTTAATATCCCTCCGTCCCTGTTCTGCCATCGGTTTGAACAAACTCGTTAGATGGAGTACTCAATGTTTTTCACTGTCCTTTTGCCTTTGGTATGTTCTTTGGGGTATCATTCTCCAAGCCCTCTTTTCTCATGTGTCCATAGTATTCTCAGAATCGTTGTTGCTTAATTTGAGAGGAAATTGCCCAGCATTCATTGCCATATAGGAAAGTTGATATTTCATAGCTTTTCTTTGTTTCTAACGAAATTTTCCTATCTCTTAATACTTTGCTTATCTTTTGGTAGGCATCTTTCGCTATTCTAATGCACCCCCGGGTTTAGGTGTCATATTTTCGGTCTGTTATGTTACCCAGATAGTTTATGAGATCATATTTGTTAATTCACCCCAAATAATGCAATCATATAATAAGTCATTATAGTTAAAAGTTCTTCACATGTCAGAATATATTTTTCAATTATTATGCAGTCATTTGCCCGGGTGTACATGGCTGCAATTGTATAACCGCACCCCTTGTATACCCGAACCCCTGTCTAGAAATGTCTGCCTGCGCCCCTGCTTGCATGCATCATCCGTTGGTATACTAAGCTACTCCCCTATCACTCATTTTATTTACGTATGTCCTTCGCAAGTGTCTGATTATTTTTAATAAAGGAATTCTATCGATAAAACCTTGTGTAGTCGTTGCTCGAGGTTTAATTGTTTCAATGTTTTAGATATTCATTAAATTTCCTATGGTCATAGTAACTTTCACATAGTATGGCATTGTTCACAAATCTAATAATCAAACAAAAACAGGGATGGAGTGTTAGAGCTTGGTTCATCTGTAAGTGCAAACGCATGAACGCCCCCCCCTCTTTCGCACGTTTACTGTAAGACAGGGGTTAATAACGAGGTTCTACAGGAAATTTTCCCTTTTAACGCTTCAATAATCCTTCTGAAACAATATTTGCATCAAAATTTGTTCGAATGCCAATTTAGGATGGAAACATGAAGAAACTATTGGCTAAATGGCAAAGCCGATTTTGGAACTGGTTTGTCGCATATTTAATTCACTTAACTGAAATAAACTACACCAAACATTCATGCAAGACAATTTGTGTGTCAGATGTAATTTACATAGCAAATTATGAAAAGCATCGGATAAAAAAAAAACAGAGTTATGGCTGAAAAATGGATTTTTAAAATTTTTTTTGTGGTTTTACGCTATACGCGGGGAAGCGAGCAGAACTATCTTATTTCTTGCATGATGGCAATTTTTTTGCGATATCTTTGAAGAAAATCGGATAAAAATGAGAAAGTTATTCAAGTTTTTATTTTTAAGTAGTACGAAAATCCGATTTTTTTCAGTTTTTTGTGTAAAGCCAATGTCGCATGAAAACTATCAAGCACTCTGCATAAACCTCGTAACATGAGCGGATGTTTCGCATTAAGTGCAAAGAACATCAGCTCATCCAGTAAAAATTTTGTTCACGTGAAACTTCCTTGGTTTTTGCAAAAAGTCGTACCCACCTTCAGTTTTATCTGATTTTTCTTTTAAACCTGAGAGTGCCTGGAGATTGAAAAAGTTGGTCTTGACGTATCTTAATAAATTTGCAATATGTGTGTACAATTACACTGAAATCGGTCGAGAAATGTGGACGTGTATAATAGCATACTTTTGTTTTATAGATATTATTGTTATTATAATGATGATGATGAAGCGAATATCCATTTTATATTCACTTGGATCTTATATTAATACTAGTTAATATTATAATAATTTGTAAAATCCCCACCAGCAGGACTATTCCAGATCGTACTTAAATTTGGTTGGTTGATTTTACTTAGCGGCATATCAGCTTCTGTGGGTTATTTAATGCCGAAATCTAAAAAATTTAAACGCAATTTTATGTCTGACTACAGTCAAAATGTGTTGGTTATTTTGCTATAAAAAGTATTCTTGGCAATTCTACTATAAATTTGTATTGTTGGTAATTTTTTAATATAAAAATCAGTTGCTAGTATTTTACTCTAAAATGTATTTTTATACATTCATAGTGTTTTTGTTCGGGGGATTCACTATTTTCCCATAGATGGGACCCTAACAGGTGCTATCAATCCGGGCCAGGGTGGACCTGGAAACAACAACAATTAGGCGGTGGTTTCACAAAACTTTCGATCAGAGGCCTTACTGCTGGATGTAGTTTATCATCATGCACAGGACTAACTTAAATTTGACACAATAGCGTACTTCAGAAAAATCCCCACTGATAGACGAAACTTGTATTTTGTACAAAAGAATATTGATTGATCGATCGATTTTTTATTTTACGGTTTATCAACCTTTTGCAGATTATTTAGAGCCAGAAAATATTTTTATATTGTAATAATTTTTTTTTTTTGGGGGGGGTGTTTTTTTTTCGTATACAAATACGAATTAACCCATAATTCTCTGGGGAGAGAAGAGGTGGATCCGTACTTTTCCTATGGGTATTTTCGCGTAAGTGAATAACGAACCCAACTGGAATTAGAAATCAGCTCCCCGATTAACAATCCCCCGCCATTATTCATTAAACCACCTGTACATCCAAGCTTACAGTACCTGATATTCTCAAGTGGCGACCCATCTAGGTATTGACCAGGATAGACATTGCTTAACTTCGGTAATAGTACGAGAACCGGTGTTTCAACATATGACCGTTAGCCTCTACAAAAGAGCACAAAATATGTTTAGAAGACCTTTTTTTAAAAAAAAGCATTCTGAATAATTGGTATTTTTATAGAACGCCACCTTTTTTCGGTTTTGTGTCACCATTACACACACAGGATTGGCTGTGATGTTTATTTTGTGAGCAAATTCTTTGCATTGACTTCATTGCTTTGAACAGGCAAACAGCTGTTCAAAAGACCATTTCAACTTTCAGGCATGTTCGTTTGCTAATGCAGAGACCTCAATCTTTACTCGGTCTCATATTACTGTGGCTTTGTAATAAACTCGTAATTAAACGTGTCTTTCCTGTTTGGTACAAGGCAACAAACATTTGAGGAGCTTTCGGTGAAGATAGAACTTATTACAAAAATGTTCTTGTATATCTTAACCAGAAATCTTTTACGTGGCATGTCCCTTCAGCAACACGTGGGCTATCATGGCTCTCGACAACTTCCCTGGCTTTCTGCTACTATAGCTTCTAATGCTTGATCATCCATCTTAGTTCTTGTTTTTGCTATTCATACACACGAACTAATTAGATTATTTTTCTTTTATCCTTTTTCCTTTTATCTTTTCATTTTTCCTGCTCCTTTTTTTTTTCCGTTTTTCTTCTATTTTTTCCTCACTGTTTCCTCCTGCTTCTATCATCCGTGAGTGCTAAATTCACCATGCCGTCTTTCCTTATAACGCGTCCCAGAAGTTTCCTCTGCGCTTAATTGGGGAAATGAGGTTACAGAAACCGTTTTGAGATACCTTTGTTTGAGAATCAGCTTTCGAAAACCCGATCTTTACTTTGAGCTCGAATACAGAGACCTCTTACACAGGAAGGCAATACGCAACTATCTTTGTCACGATGCAAATGTCTGTATAATTTTATTTGTCAAACCCAAATAAGAATAAAAATGACTTAATTTAAATATTCTAATTTGATTGATAAAGTGTAATAATTAGAAACAGAAATCAGAAAAATTTATTATAAAAAATCCCAAGTGAGAAAGAGGTCATTGAATTCTTGTTTTCTGTTTGAGAAACATTCTGCTGGGGTTACAATTGCAGATGAAGTAAACTGCCCCCCCCCGAAAAAAAACACTGGATCGTATTTTGCAAATCTGGAGAAGCAAAAATAAACTTGATAGAATTGTGATTTTTATTTATTTCGTGGTTTATTTTGTCTCTGATACAGGATAGATACGACTTTCCTCTCAAATATGTCGGGAACGTTTGAAAAGCATAAAAATCCAAAATTCGTACTTTTTTTTCTTCAAAGTTATTTCAGAGAATTAATTTAAATTAATTCGCTAATAGATTATTGGTGCTGTTTTTTTGACAGTAGGGAAATAAGGCCGAGACATTTGTCAAAGATTTTCCGTTCGAGAAAAACGAAATGAAAAAATTAATCTGTAAAGTCATCGGTCTTGATCTGGCATTTAGTCTTAAGTCACATTCCCAACTGACGTAATGTGGCTTTCTTTGCTTCTTTTGTAAATATTTACACGGTAATTGTTCTGGTGAGCTTTCCTCTTTTGTACCTCGACTTCAGATCTTTAATCGCGGTACTAGATTGGCAGCTAGGTCTCATGATTTCTGTTGGAATTACTAATTGTAACCATAACCATAAGTTGTATACTAATTGTTTCCTCTCGCACACTTGTCAGGTGTTTTTCAATTCATACATTATATATAATATATATATATATATATATATATATATATATATATATAAGGAGAGATTATAGTTATTCCGATGAAAGATGTAGAAATAACCATACTCCGCCTGATGAAGGTCACAAGAACCGAAACACATGTAGCAAAACATATGGAAAATAAAGTATAATATATATAAAAATATCCACATTATAACCAGAAACGTTTACGGCTTTTATATAAATATATATGAATCAATCCGTCTTCAGCTGATCGCTACAGAATCATGAAGAACTTTATGAAATAAAACCCACACGACTTTAAGAAATCCAAAAACAGGAACAACGAAAATGAATAGCACATCTAAGTGGAAGAGAAAGTAATGATATAATCAAGACGTTGACTTCCACGCTACTATTAACAGAAGATTAGGAAGGAAACTCAGATGTACTAGAAACTGGACCTGAGAAACCCATTTTCCTGAAAACTGTTTTAATAAAAAAAATTATAAAATGTAAACACACAGTAACACTAAATTGTTCAATCAATGAATGTCAAACGTTTTTGTGTGTGAAAACGTCTAATTAGCATATTGCCATAAAATAAATTCACCTAATATAGAACAAAAAAATAAAATAAAACAAACTTCAATACTGAGTTCTTATTTGTCGGCATAACACGTGAAACGTTAGTGGCCATTAGTGAAAAAAGGCCTTGAAACAATTTAAACAAGATGTTTGTCATGTCAGTTTATTGACACACGAGAAGAAAGATCGACTAACGATTGAGCCCCATAATAAAATCCACAAAACAAGAAAGGCTCTTTTCGCGATTATTCTTAGTATTTTTACTAAGTATAGCTTCATATCAAACGAAGCCAAACACAGAAAGGATCTGGGTAAGATTGTGATGCGTCAATCTTACGAATGGCGGTGGCCGGATTGTCTACGATGAAAATTATCATTCGAAATCCGAGTTCTCAAATATCGATCTCAGAAACTGAGGAGAAATGAGCAACTGCTTCGCTTACTAGACAAGATATTTTTAAAAATAAATATTTTTAAAACATCTTCAGAAATATATATATTTTCTCTTTTACATAAATGCCAAAGATTTTATTAGTTTAATTATTAATAATTAGACGAATTTGAAAAAAAAATAATTTGACGTGTTTTTACCGCCCCCCCCCCCATGGCAAGGACAGTGTTTACACAAAGTAAACAATGTTTTAAAACGCAAATAATTCCGATTCTACATAAAATCTAAAAATAAATATTTATATCAGAATATTTTTCAGACTTTTAGATTAGAAGAAAGGAAAATGATCCAGTTTTGTTTCGTAACCTTTTTAGTTTTTACTTTTACTCTGATATCCAATTTTCCGCCAGGAAAATATCTTGTACACTGTATTATACCGTAAAGTGTGTAATATAATTAACAATCAAATGACAGCCGTAAAAACGGAAACCAGCCGGCACTGTTTACTCCCTCAGTTTTTCTTTGTCAGTTACATTCAATGAAACATGCGTAAAATAATGGTTGCTGCAATACACACGCACACACACACACACATATATATATATAGGTAAATAGGTAAGTAGATAGGTAGATAGATAGGTAGGTAGGTAAATAGATAGATAGGTAGCGTATCGAAAAAATTGAAAAAAATGTTATTACAAACAGCATCATTGTTGTCAGTATCTTGAGAAGCTCCCAAGCAATCTAACCTGAATAATTCACAATAAATAATGTATGAATGAATGAATAAACTCTTAAGTAAAAGGGAAGACGCAATGACAAAAACCTGAAATTAAAAATATAAAATAATCCTGAATTTGAATATGAAAACATTAAATACCATAAAATAATTACTCATAAAAGGAAAATTGAGTCTTTTCTTTTTAGGGCAACGAAACATGAAAAACTATTAATCCGAAAGAATAAATACAAACTTTCATTCTATTTTTTTCATTTTCAAGATTAGATTTAAATATCAACTCATCATTCAAATTATTGTTCAACGTTTCTATTTTTTTTTTACCTCCAATGACACCAAAATGGGGATTGACAAATAAAAAAGAAAAAGATTACAATCATTACAGAAATGAAAAACGAACTCTACCTGTCATCGTGCTTGCTAGTGAGTTTTATTTTCCAGTTGACTGTAAAAATAGAAGTCAGGGAAATGCTCAAGTCGAGAGAATCAGGTGTATTTGCGTGTCGTCTCAGCGTGCGTGTGGGTGTATATATAAGTGTGTGTATGGACGAAAAGAGAACGTGTGCTTTCGCTGTTGTTGCCGTACGTCTGGAGGCTCGTCTAGCAAGTGGGTAATGTGTAAAAAAGAAAAAATTGTTTGAAACGTGATCGCCTACTGACAACTGTTGAACACCGACAGTCACCTACTTCACCATATCTATTTTTTTCTGTCAACAAAATCCGATCGCTTCACTACGAGATTTTTTTTTTTTACAGCAAGGTTCACCATGTACAAGGCCCGGGGGCCACTCGAGGTAGAGTGTTACGTTAAGGAATAGTTTATATGGATATAAGATAACCGTTAACTCTAGACTTGAACAGGTTTGTAGTGATCAGGGAAACATCCTCTTGGGAGTCTGTTCCATAGGACAGTGTTTTGCAGGAAAAAATAGTGTTTGAGTAGAACTTACTTCTCGCCGATGGAATACGAAGGTAATGGCTTGCTACTATGTAAGTAAAATGGCGGGTCCTAGCCATGAAAGTCGGACTTGGTGGAACCAGGTGATGCAGTTCATCCGAGCAGCGATAAAGTAGTGGGAAACTCGCCACATACCGCTTATACGAGAGAGGTTGGAGGGTGGGAAATAATTCTTCTTAAACAAGGACCCGGAGACGCTTTTGAACTATCAAGACTGGAAAGTGAGGCCTGGGCAACTCCCACCCAAATATGGCAACAGTACTCCATTTTCGACCTGATCTGGCTTTTATTAATATACAGGATAGCATGAGGAATACAGGGACCCGATCATTTTACATGCATCTTTAGCGATAGATCGTATATAGGAGTTCCACCTAAGGTCGGGTGTGATTTTGAAGCCCAATATTCTCATAAGGCACGGTGCCTTCTCGAGGGTACATCCGTTCATCGTGACTGGGAGTAGTTCGGGGTCTGATCGACAGTGATGGAATGTAACCAGTTTGTTTTTCGAGGAATTGAATATAATGTCAAGAAAACCCGATCGCTTCACTTCGAAGAAAGTTCTAAAAATTCTGCCCATTTTCAGGTTTGCTTAATCTGTCACAAAGCCAAGATTCGAAACACCTGGTAGTGTTACAATACCTGGCATTTCCAAGCAGTCACCCATCTAAATATTGACCAGGTTCGTCGCTGTTTAACTTTCATATCAGACAAGAACCATTGTAACCAGGCCAAAGAGGGCAGTAGGTAAGCTTAGGATTTTAAAGGAGCCTTTACTCTTTGGCAGAAGCAAGGGAGAAACACATTGATAACGAATATCGATGGAAAAGAAGGACACTAGGTTACTAAGACATTTTATTTTATTTTCCTTTGTTCAGTGTTAACCTTCATTCTTTAATGATTTAAAAATAATTTCTTATATAAAATAAATTGTATCGGTAAGAAGAGGATGAAAATGCGACACCGAAATCCGAAGGCGTATTAGATTAGAGAAAGTTACCTTCCAAAAGCTGAGCAAAGTATTAAGAAACAGGAAAATTTCGTTAAAAACAAAGAAGAGTATTTAACTGTTATGTAATATCAGTGCTCCTATATGGCAGTCAATGCTGGACAATCTTTACCAAGATGAAGAGACTTTGAGGCAACAGAAATGTCGTTCTACATAAAGATGCTGAGAATACCATTGACTGAACATATGAGTAACAGTTTTAAGAAAAATGGAAAGCAAAAGGACATAGTTGGAATTGCAAAGAGATAGTTGAAATTTCTAGGACACAAGGAGGAAAGAAGGCTTTGGAGAATCCAATAGTCTCAGGATATATTGAAGGCAAGCGGGGCAAAGGAATGCCGTGAAGAACTAATCTAACGGGCTTGTGTAAATGGATGGGTGATCAGGAATTGGGGGGAAGGATACAAAAAGACAAACATTACTAAGACCTACAAAGAGTAAGAAGTTGTGGAGAGTCATGATCACTCACGTTCTGAAATGATATGGAAGATAGAAGAGAAGGACACTATAGCATATTTTTAGCATATTAGCTTTTGAATTTACAGAATTTTAAAGTTCTTAACGATGGATTCGAGTTGCAATGTCAGTGTAGTTGTGTCAGTTTAGATTCTTGTTCAAGTGTATAAAGAAAGCAATTTCTTAGTAAGAAACATTGTTTTAATCATTTCACCCCAAGCAAGGTAGTAAAGCCACTAAGACGCACGGGGTTACTGAGTATAAAATAAAAAAGAAACATTAAGGAGCTAGAACAAAAGAAGAGGAATCAAGAAGACAGTAAATAACGATTGACCTTGCATTTAAATTTTTAGCAGATCAAAGTTGGCTAGAAAGCATGGAGCTGGAAGAAAGTTCCACAAGCGAGAAGTGCGATAGAAGAAACTGTTAGCATAGAAATTACGGTTGCATCTGTCCAATTCAACTGTAAATTGATGAGACCTTAATGCTAATCTAGTAATGCACTTAAAATCAAAGTCTAGATATCATAGTGGAAAGTTCAGAACAATTATAATGAAAGTATTTATAGAAAAGGCACAGATAAGATACATTAAGCGAAAGGGACAAAACTTTCTTTACGGTCACTGGTAAATCAAGATTTAAGCCAGTCATGGGCTAACTTAGGCATGTTTGGTATTCTGAATGGCACGTTTAATTTAAAGAGGAAAATAACTTATTAAAAGTTTGTTTGTTTCGTAGTGTTTTCAATTGTTAATATTTTTCATGTATAATGACAAACAACAATGATTAAATTTTTAATACAATATTTTAATTTTTGTATCGTTTCGTTGAAATAACTTTTCCAACATTTTAAACCATTGGCGATTTTCATTAAGGATGATCATGCGTGTAACTATTTTATGTTTTACAAACAAAAAAGTTCATAATAAATTTTATTGATCTGAAGTAGCAATAGGTGTTTTTTTTGTATACTCAAATGAATAAATTAAATCAAATGTAGCAGTGTATATCGATAACATATCACTTATTGATATTATTGTACTAAGATTATAAAGGAACTTTGGAAATTTTATTTGGAGAAAATTAGTATATTGAAATAAATAGGACATTTTTCGAAAGTTTTGGTAGTGAAATGTAAATTTAAGAATTCTTAATGTGCTATTTTAAATGATGTGCGTCTGAAGTCAAAGCAGACGATAGTTTTTGTTTTGCCGCTCTTTTTTTGTGAGTTTGGAAGCTGGGGAAGGCGTTTCTTTTTAATTAGAGGAAATTATCCTCAGTCAGAAAATTATTCTTGGTCGAGAAAGACGTTTTGTTTTCTGGCTCCGTGGTAAAATGTTTTAGGTTACTACGTAAAATAACTGTTACCTTAAAAGAAGGTTCGATTTACAGCGTCGAATTTATTACATAATTTTCTTAGACTAATTTTAGATATATAACTTTATAGTTGCTGTCTATCGAATTTTATTTGAGAATAGGAATAAAAGAATGTAGATTTTTTCATGTTGGATGACTTTGGTAGAAAGATTATTTATTGGTTTCGGAAAAGTTCCGAAAATAAACTTTTCTCGGGTTATATCAAATTGTTTTAACTTATAAGGTCTATTTTCGGAAATATAGCATGTTTGATAACGAAATGAGATTGTTCATTTTCGCCTTATAAGTAAATTGTTTTTTTTTATCTAGAAACTAGAAGAAAAGTTATTTGAATTTTTATTTGATTGAAAAAAAAAAAACTTATAAAGGTTTGATGGCGGAAATGTAACAATTTGATAAAGAAAGCAAACAGTGCATTTACGTCTTATAAGAGTTTTATTTCAAATTAGTTTAAAAAAAAAAAGATTAAACTATTGGACGAGGTGAATTTATTCCTAAGAAGAGGAATTGTTACCTTTGATTAGTATTGTTGGCTCGCAGAGTTAACGTTTTAATATACCAAAGTCATTCGATGCGAAAGGTTCTGCCTCGTTCTTAATTTAAAATGAGATTTTAAAGTAGTTAAAGTACTCATAAGTAGAACATTATAAGCCCGAGTTAGGCGTAGTGTTTATATTTTTCCTTTGCTGCACAAAAGAGAAAAGAATTCATAAGAAAAGACAGAAGTGTCCAAAGAAGTTATCCCTCTTCCGATAGAAAAGAAAATTTTGTAACAATTTTTTCTATAAAAAAAAGGTCAAAGAAAAAAGGTTCGAGTTGTCTGTTGTAAAGAAAATAAAACCACACTTTAGACAGACAACAAATAATTATGTCAGTAAACCTTTTGTTTAATATTTTATTTTGCTTCCTTAATATTGCCATATGGAACAATATGCATGCAATCAATATTTTGTGTTAAAATAAAAATTTATAATCTGAGAATGTTTATATTTTTGTTATATTTTTGAGGAAGATCGTATCGACAAAAAGATCGACTGCTTATTTTATTTTTTCATTGAAGAACGCGCCTAGAACAAAGTCGGCTGCTTTGCCTTGTTTTTTATCATAAGAATTTTTTTTTAGTATATTAATTTAAGATCATACACAGGTTAAAATCTATTTTTTTCTTCAGAACAAATATTAACACAGTTTTGGTAACAGTCTGACACAAGAGAGAGGAAGACACTCAATAATAGCACAAATGATAGTAAGAGACAACAAAACTTAATTTTATCTTTCATACCGTTAATAAGAAAAGTGGAGAACATTTCGATATAAAAATATATTTGTAAACTGGAGATATTTCTGTTTAAAAGTTCTTTACATTGTCTAAAACAGGAAAATGTAATTTGCATTCGAAATATTTTCCGGGGAAAGCAGCCACATTTTAAAATATATGCAGTAATTCGATTATTGAATTTCAATAAACTTTTCGGTAATAATTTAATAAATCCTGTAAATTCTACGTAAATATTTATTTCATGTCTACACACCTGTTGAATGAATTTTATGCTCATCTTTCTATATATAAAGTTTGTGCATTTAGGCAGAAAATTCTCTCTTAGGCATGTCTGATTGAATTAATTACAAAGATTATGTCTGCTTATTATCCTTTCATATTCACGAATATTTTTCCGTATATTACAATCAAATGAGGTAAGAAATGCACTGTAACAGTGAAAATCACTTATTTCCAAAGTACTTTTCACCTCTTTCTGAGATCATCGAGGTGCAATTGGTAAGGCAAAAAACAATGTGTAGCTATCCACTACTGATTTTTTTTCCTTTTGCGTTTAAATGCAACGGCTGACAGTTATGCTTTAGCGTTCTTTAATACACGCTTGACTATGACATTCCAACATAAAAGAAAAAATTCCATAATGAATAACTTATTCACGATCTAATGAAATTTGAGGTTAAAATTCTAGACTCTTCATATTTGTATTGGTTAAAAGTAGGACTCCTTGGAGAATTTAAATCATCAATTTGTTTTTGTCAAGCAGAAACAACATTTACCGAAAATCTGCGCTGAATCGTAAAATAAAAAAATGAAATAAAAATGACATTATTTATTTAGAAAAGCTTTTAATTGCTTTAAACAAGATATATTAAGGACACTACTGATTTAAGTAAAAAAATCGATAAATAATAGATTTTTACAAGAATTGTTTCAATTTTTAAAAATTTTAAATTACAAAGACGACTAAGGGGCGCTAATCAGCTATTTTAGCAAAAAAGCAATAACATTCCTCGTCAAGTAAAATTAGTTTCCGAAATTTTACTTATTGGAAATATCAAATTTAATCTATTAGCTCGAAATTAAAGCTAAAATAAAGCTGCGAGAAAGATTTTTCATTTCTTAAAATTAAAAAAAAACCCCAAATCAAGCAAAAATTTAAGTTAATTTCCGTGAAAACAATTGCTTCTAACGATAATTTCTGTAACAAGAAATAAATTTTATTTCCGTTTTTAATAACAATTTCAGGAAAGCAGACCAGCAATGTTCCTTGGAAATTGAAACTGAAAAAAAAATATCGTAAAATAGAATATTTCTTGTTGTGGCAACTTTAATCTTATTTACTGAACTTATTTACATATGCTACCAAAATGACAGTATATTTGATTAAATTTTTTCTATTATGACTAGGTTTTCAAGTGTGAATTTTCCAAATATATTATCCATCTCATTAATACTTACTAATTTACAGGGGGTCACTTTGTTAATTACAACAGAAACCAAATCTTCCTCTTTGTGTCCAGCAGAGTCTAATGTTTATAGAACTTTACTCAGGACATCAGAAATAATGGAATATTTTAAGTCCTTACTATTATGTTGCATGTCAACTAAATGTCGAAATCATGTTACATTGGATTTAAAGTCTCCAAAAATACACCGTCAAGTATTGTTGTCATCTATTGATTGAGAGTTCGATTATTGGATCAAGTAGTGAAATGTATGTTTCTAGTTCAACAGGATCGGAAAAGGAACAATACGACACGATAACCAGCACATACAAAATATCACATTAGCGAAAATAATGGATAACTGACAATCAACTGAAGATACTTGGTTGAAACATCGTATCTATAATAACATCTATAAAATCAAAGATGAGGGCAACAATCCGAATAAATCGAATTAGCTTAATTATGAGAATTCCCAACTCAAAAATCAAAATTTAGTCAGATTTTCGGCAACATAAAACGTTTGCATTATACAATGTACAAAGTAATAATCATGCAATGTAAAGTATTTATAATTATTTATATGATGTATAAAATTTTATTTACAAAATATTTATAATGTATTCATTCATACATTTAGAAGATGTATATTTTATTTATTTATTGTAAATGATTTTGCTCAAGAACTGAATAGAAAAAAAAAAAACAAAAAACGCAAGGGAAATTGTTTGTTGTCAGGAATGAAAGCAAAGCTCATGGACAAACAGAATAGCGCTATTATATCTACAATCGGTACCAAAGACTTACATATAGCGTTACAATTTTCAATTTTGTTGACATGTGTAAATATTTTTGTAAAATAGTAAAAATGCTCATTAAACAACCTGGACAGCTGTATAATATCAAAAATGTAGGCAAATTAAAAATGATTTGCCCAAGATTTGCAACATAAAAATATAAATGTAATAACATAATGCGACAAATATAATAAAACAAAAGTAGTAACTGAAAAATATTCATATCCTAACGAACCATTAATGCGTCCTTTTTAAAATTTAAGGATTAACAACAAGTGAATATTTGCCGGTTATAAATTTACTATATTTATCGCTCTTATTTTCTGATAAGGTCGTGTATGAACACCCGTCTCTACAAAAATCGGCACGTTTATACACATACAAAAACATTTTAAATTCTTTTAAAAATATAGGTGTTTGATGATTTAAACTAAGTATTTTGATTTATTATTAGTAAATATAGTTTTTACTTAATATCTAAAAGGCTGAAATCTATACAGAATTTTAAGATTTAAAACTTAATAAATTCTAATTAAAATTAAAAAAAACAATTCTTGTAAAAATTCATTTGTCTTAAAAAAAGAAAAGACAATAGTATCCTTAATATATCTTATTTATAAAAGCAATTAAAAGCTTTTCTAATTAAAGCTAGTTTTATTTCGTTTTTTATTTTGCGATTCAGAGCAGATTTTCGGTAAATGTTTCTGCTTGACAAAAACAATTTGATGATTTAAATTCTCCAAGGATTCCTGCTTTTAACTAATATAAATATGAAGAGGTTGAAATTTCAAAAAATTAAATGGATCTAATAGATTTAAAATATGTTTACCAAGATTTTCTAAAAAATATAAAAAATAAAAAAAATAATTCATTTGTGAATGTCCTGAAAATTGTAACAATTATTTGATTTTTGCAAAAATTTCAAAAACAATGTTTTTAATGCCCAAAAAGACGCTAACATTTCTAATACTAACCTTTGACCCACCTACTGACGAAAGATTTTTAACTAAAATTTCGAATGTGCTAGAAAAACATACAATTAAATTCAAAAGTTAACTAGCACTTACTTAATATATCAATATTAAAACAGATATATTCACTTATTATTTTTTTAAATTTTGAAAGGGTACATTTAATATTGTGTTAATTAATATCAATCTTCCTTACAGAGAATGTTGTGCGACAAACTTCAATGTCACCTGCCTAAAACCTATAGCTCGAAAGTTCCATAGAAAACATACCGGCGAAAATTAATACTGGTAAATCTTTAAAAAATAATATATTCCTTCATCCTGATGAAGAGAACTGGTACCATTGGTTTTTATGCGTAAAGAAAAATTCTTAGCATTCGGGTAACATGGCGTATTTCTACTGTATTATGCAGTGCCGCCATCTGTTAGCGTTTTTACAAAACTAAGGAAAGGTAACTATACATGTTCAACGGTAGATAACAGTTCAATCCGTCACAACATTTGGCAGCAAAATACTCTAAGAGCATACTATTGATACTATGATATTTTACTGTGAAAATGGTATCCTCTGGTTGAAAGATTTCTCCAGGGTTAAGAACACAATTTTCCTGTCAAATGTATTTTTCCCCACCACAGGTTTTTTTTAAAAATCATCTCACCCCAAGCAAGGTAACACAACTAGGAGCAGTATTCTCAGCTGGAATTTGAAATCGGCGTGCCAACTCAGTTTTATAAGTTGTTAAATATTTAGCCACCTGTAAACCACTACCGATGCTATCATCGCGTACTAAAGAAAGCATATGGCGTAAAGACCTGGAGGAACGAAGTGTCAATACGATTCTATAACCTGACTCAGTATAGCCATTGATTCCTGTAGTAGAATTGTCAGTGAAAGATGAGCCACCGAGATATAGGATGCGGAAGAGGCTATTTTTCTTTTCCGCTATTTCTCGACTTTAATGCTCGGAGTGTATTTGATTTGAAACGTTTTAAGAAAATGAAGAAAACTGGTGATAAATTATTAGAACGATTTAAAGTCGCAAAATTCAATTAAAAGTATTAAACATTCAATTAAAAGTAGCCAAATTTTTGCAATCCTAGCAGAAAATTCGTAATTAACGCATTCACCAAGAGATGGGGAGAGAGATAGGAAAAAGCAGCAGAGAGAATGCAAAGAGAGAGAGAGAGAGAGAGAGAGAGAGAATGCAAAGAGAGAGAGAGAGAGAATGCAAAGAGAGAGAGAGAGAGAGAATGCAAAGAGAGAGAGAGAGAGAGAATGCAAAGAGAGAGAGAGAGAGAATGCAAAGAGAGAGAGAGACGGACTTTTTATTACAATTAACTGAAAAGCCGCCTTACGGGAGGAATTTTACCCTAATTCCCGTGAAAGTCGTAAATTGCCCCCCCCCCCACCACCGTTGCCATTGCTTGTGCTACAAATTTAAACACACTTTAACTGTTTATTTTTTCCTGTGTCTTGACGTCATAGTAATGAGAAAAAGCCTCAAATTTATTTTCTGTTTAGGAAAATTTCAGCTCGATGTCTAATGTATTGTACAGTAAAATAAAATAAATTTCCGGGTTACCTAAGCTGATGAACACAAGGTAAAGGTCAAGTTTAGCATTATACTTACATTGTAAATTGAACCCTCTCTAAACATTTGATTTTTTGAAAAGATCAAACAGGCTTTGCGTACCCGATTGTAATCACATAAAATATGATGGCCATATCTCCAGATGTTTTTGCTTTATTCGATGTACAAGCGACGGAAGATATTTGGTAAATTAGAGAAATAAGTTCTGACAATGTCCGAGCTTTTGTTTTGTAAAAGTCAAGGATTTTTTGTACGTTTTTTTTTTTTTTTACAAGTAAAAGAAAAAACAAAACAAAAAGTCATACGACATGTGGAAACATGTAGCGTAAAGCGAAAGAAAAAATATGCATAAATGAACGAGGGAACTGGATTTCCAAAACAGGATTTAAAGACAGAAGACAGTGTAAATTCGATGGTCAATAAATAAAAGTGTTAAATATATTATTTACAGCTGGACTAATATCCTCATTATTATAGTGCTTTGACCTCTCGGCTACAAAGTGTGTCGATGACCAATTAATAATGTCATTAAACTCCGTAGCCGAGCAGTTAAAGCACGTCAGATCTAATGACAGTTTCATCTAGGGGAACACATGTTCGAATTCTGTCGGAGAGTGCACATTTTTCTTTAATAAGATTTCTCGAATGTTCAGAAAATAAATATACTGTTTAATAAATAAAGGGAGCGTCTACTCAAATACGAGTATCCACTAAAGATAACATAATAAAAAATCTGTCGGATTAATAAATAAAGAATCCATTCTGTACTCATAATCCGAATATTCTTTTTATTGCATGTATAAAGATGTTCAATTTAAATAACTTTAAAAAGAACTTTTTAATACACATAAAACCTAACATTTATTTACCGACTTACAGCCTGTTTCGTGCAAAGAATTTTTCAAAACGGGCGTTTGTTTATATTGGACACTCGATATGTATCGGGTTTGTCAAAAGGAATGCGTCAACGTACCGACAGTTCGAAATAATTTAATTGCTTTTGTTTATTAAACCATTCTTATGAAGCAGTTCTTAAATTTTATGATTTTATTAGTTTCTCCATGCATAGATTGAAATTTCGGCCTCTGTTTCTCCTTATCTTTTTATTATATACCAATCTGCTAAGAAAGACAAACACGCACCGATTTTCAAAAATTACTATAAAACAGACAGTAAATAAGTAACTAAATAAAAAGAATGTTTTATATATATATATATATATATATATATATATATATATATATATATATAATTATATATTTTTTTAAATATGATTCCTTCGCTACATAAGAGTTCTCATGTTTCAAAAGCGATTTGGATTCCCAAATTCTCGCTTGACGAGGAAGCGAGACCAGACACCTTAATTCAACTTAATTTCAAAAAATATTAAGGGTCTCGGCTCTCGCTTTTGAAACACGAGAACTCTTATGTAGCGAAGGAATCATATTTAAAAAAAAATTATAATATAAGCTCTACTTCTGTATGGAGCACTGTCTTTTTAAAAATAAAAGCAAAAATACTAAGGAACTCCGGATTATTTACCTAACGTGTTCTTTCCTATTTTTCTGCATACCTGCACACACATACATATATATATATATATATATATATATATATATATATATATATATATATAGTGAGCAACGTTTTGTTTCAAATATTGTTCGCCGTTTACGACACACACGGGAAGTTTCAATTTTTTCATTTCATTTAAATTTTTTTTTCTAATATTCCTATATTTTTTTGCTTGGTGAGAGTTAGGGAGTGTGAGAATTGTCTATAGTGTATATGGTACCAAGCGCTTGGGACAAAAGACGCTACTGCCAATTTTTCATTTACATCCACCAGACGAATAAATATATCTCCCTACATATAAAATGAGAACGAATAAAATCCAATTCAGACGTTCGTAACATTCAATTTAAAAAGAGATGTATTAATGCACATCGAAACATGATTGCATTTGTGAAGCGTTTTTACATGTTTTTTGATGTAATAAAATAAAGTGTGTGTGCATATATATATATATATATATATATATATGTGTGTGTGGGCACTGGTCAACAATCGACGACAATTTTAAGCTTCAATTCAATCAGAGCATGTAAAAAAGTTGCAGATTATATATATATATATATATATTGAACGATAAAAATTATTAAAAAAAATTAATTCAAATCTTCAGACATACTGGGTTGTAGATTAATATTCTTACGTTTTTATTATATATATATATATATATATATATATATATATATATATATACACACACACACACACACACACCATGATTGAACGAAAGTATACTGTGACTTAGACAGTCATGTGCCATGCTGGTTCTTTTCTGGCGTTTCTCTGGACTTTGTTTTATGATATACATCGACAATCAAGATTTCAGTCTAATAGACGCCATTTCACGACTAGGGTCCAGGTATAAATCATTGTCTTAAAACTCGCAAGGGGTACCGGCTTCAGAGAAGGTGAAATTCAATTCTTAAAAATGACCATCTTGAGTGACCCTAACCAAACAGTTATAATTTTGTTCTCTTACAAGCATAGGGTGCGACATTATTTGCTTGCGCGCGGGAAGTGGGCGTAACCAAAGTCTTTCACGTTATTAAGGCTAAATTGTTAACGACGATGTCAGTAAAAGGGGATAAAAAAAGAAGGTCTACCCCTGGGAAAATAGGGATTTAAGGGATCAGGGAGGTTGCTACATTAGGAATTGTTTGAAGAGGCTATTATTCAGGTGATATTTCGATATTTAATTTTGGTTTTCTGGCGATTTATTTTTCGATTTGCTTCTTGCACAAGAGAAAGAGATTCCAGAATATGCACCGCTTATACCAGAGTTTTTTCTTCTTTTGCAGTATAGTCCACGAGTTTGTTCTGTGGGTTTTAAGCAAACACGCAGGTGTCTACAACAGAAATTTACTAGCCTCTCTAACAGATGAGTGTGCTCGCGAATAACCAGCGGGCCATACATACACACACGCATAATATATGTGTATATATATATATATATATATACACCTCCACACAGGGTGATTGAAAATTAAGTCAATATTTTATGTATGATGGGCTCTCCCGTCTAATTATAATGTTTACAAGACGCTAGAGTGCATCATACATAAAATAGGGAGTTACTTTTTAATCACCCTATACATATATATAAAAGATATAAAATATATCTGTAAAAAGGTAATAAAAATAAAGGCAAAAAGGACAAGTTTTCTTTACCAACACGTTTCGTCAGTCAGACTATATCAAAGCGCATTTATTTATATATATATATATATATATATATACGTATATATTTCAAAATTTCAAAATTTAAGAACATTGAAAAATATCCTTAAGGCTAACTGTGAAAGTTAAAGTAAACCGGAGGATGCTAAGTGATATTTAATGCTGTTGTTGAATTTTTATATTTGTATATATTTAACAGTGATTTCAAGATATTGTATTTTTTTATAGTGGAACTGAATCTGTTTATAAAAATATGATTGCATGCAAAATGTCTACCATGAGGTCTTATTTTAAAACGATCAGACTTTGGGTTACTGAGTGTCGACGGGGAGGAGATCTCTAGAACACAAAACGTCGTCATGAAGTTGAATTCAAAATTTGTTGAAAAATAAAATTATTAATCGAAAAACAGAAAATAAAAATTCTTTTCTTGCTGTGATGCGTTCGGGTTAAAAAAGAAAAGAAAAGAAAAAAGACTTTGTATGCGTGAGTGATTTTATATATATATATTACATAACAACAAAAATATGTAAAGATCGTTACACAATTCTTACATGTTTTTGTTGTAATATCCCCAAATCAATAATATTGCTATACTATATATTGATCCCTCTTTTAAACTAAATGTTGGAAGTGAACTCTATTCGTTATCATCTACCTGTGTGTGTATATATATATATATATAATAAATAAATAAAAAGGTGTGTGCAAAGATTTACAGCTTTACTTGAAAAAAGAAAAACACTTTTCTAGTGTATCTAGTTTTTAAAAGAGGATACAAGGGGAAACCTTACGCAAACTTTTTGTCTAACGATGGTTTTTCCGACCAAGGGGGGCGCAGGATCCAATCCTGTCGGAGGACACATTTTTCTTTAAAAATATTTCTCGAATATTTAGGCCGGTAAATGAAAATAAATATACCACTTAATGAATAAACGGAGGAACGCCTACTCAAATAGGAGTAGGCACTAAACGTTTAAAGTGAGATTTTATATAAGTAAACTTTTTTAATGATCAAAGGTGAAATGCGATACAGGTACATTCCAGAATTAAAAAATTAAATAATTTTAGGGGTGAAATTAGAATAGCTCCTCACCCACATATTGCATTTCGCATACTTAGATCAAGGCTAAATCATAGTTTGACAATTGAACGTACGTTTATCAGTGATAACATTCGAAAATTAGCCATTTCTATTGACAAGCTAAAGAAGGAGTTGCAGCTTCCTGGAGGTTTTGTCGAACTTTTTTTTCGTAATATTCGTTTTGCTAAGTTTTAATCATACGAACCAAAATAATTTATCAAAACTGCGCCGTTTTCGAGAGTTCAGCAGAACAGTTCTTAGAACCGATTAGCTAGACTACTCGCACAAACGATTTGACTCTAGTGGAGAAAGTGTGTGCAGAACCACCGACACTTTTAGCAAGAGCCGAATACAGACAGCTAGTGCACACAGTGTGCCACATGGTCCCCAAACAATCCACGCTGCTCGGCCCGAAGGCCTGGATCAAAGCGTAGTATCTGTTCGCAGATCGCTCGCTTTGTCGGCCTTTTGGCTGAGAGCATCACTTGATACTTACCTGATGTAGAGATTCGTCCCTGCGCTGGTAGTATCTTGGCTACGACTAACTTGGACCGACTCCGGCAAGCCAAGTCTAGCTAAGACCAGCTCTGACAAGCTATGACCAGCGGCCTGGGTGAAAACACTCGGGTCCCCACGTTAAAAACCGACCTTGTGTCAATACCTGGTCCCCAAACAATCCTCCTCAGGTTTTGAATTCAGAGTTGCTCTAGATTGGTTGCTAACCAATGCTAAAGAGCCCAGTCTGTCCTATTTAATCCATAGCACTGGAGAGACGTTTCATAGCTTTCTCAAGGGAATTTGCGCGTAAGTAAATATAATGAGCTCTACTGGAATTCGAATTCAGCTCTTATTTCGAGTGGGTATCCATTATATCACTCGCACAACCATATATATAATATATATTATATATATATTTAAATAGTGCGGCAGAAATGTCTCTCACATACTGAAAAGACATTAGTTAGATGAATTTTTCATTGCCATTAAAAACAAAAAACATCAATAAACGATCATCAAATTTAGAAATAAACACTAAATATTTTATAAAAACGACACGGTAGCATGAACTGACACGTGAATACACGATATATTAAAACGCCAATAGGACGTATGAAGACGCGATATTTGAAAAAAACGATGCAACTGATATTAATTAATTTAACCATTTCTTGTCAAATTTTGTTTAATGCTCTCAAGTGAATTTCAAAAAATTTAAATGAAGAACAACTTAAAATATAAAATTCTTAGAAAACCAACCTTCCTGCTACTGCGGTTTCTACCAAATTAGTATCGTCAGAGAATTTTCCATCCCAAGACACTCTTATATACATAAACATGTCGCCGATAATGGGGAGGAGGAAAGAAGTAAAGAGGAGGAGAGCGGAGGGAAGAAAATTATTTATTATTAACATCCTTATCCGGGTTCATAGCTAGCTCGAAGGAACTTTTAGGCATGCTTGCACGTCGAACTTCCTTTTAACAGTTTGTTGCCCAGGATACTGCATTATTGCCAATTTCTCCTGGCACAACTTGCATATTTTGTTCCCGATACCAAATTCACGGGTCTCCTTCACCACATACCGTTTTGCGATACGAAATTTTTTTCCTTTCATTTTCCCCTTATAATTACCAAGTTTTGTACTGTTTTATGTCTTACTAGTTTGAAGGATAATTTATTGTTTATTAACAATGCTA
The DNA here is from genome assembly GCA_964036315.1 of Acanthosepion esculentum. Taxonomy (NCBI): domain Eukaryota; kingdom Metazoa; phylum Mollusca; class Cephalopoda; order Sepiida; family Sepiidae; genus Acanthosepion; species Acanthosepion esculentum. The sequence continues at coordinate 69,133,929 of OZ038513.1, read as the reverse complement.
AGAAGACCCTACCACTCTTCGTTTCCAGCTCTAAAGGAAAAACAAAATAAGAGTTCTCTTGTGAAATAGAATGTGGTGAGGGAGACCCGTGTATTTAGTATGGAGAACAAAAGCCAGGAGGAAAAATTGGCAATCATACAGTGTCATGGCCAACATATGAGCTGCTAAACGAAAAATCTGAGGTAATGATGACGTGCAAGCATTCTAGAAGATGATATTTATTTCTGTTTATATTTATTTGTTTATACAGAAAATGTGGCTCAAAGGGTGATTTTCTAATTGTAGCTTAGATGTGGCACAATGTATGGGACATCCAGTGAAGATCGAACTTACTACTCAGAGTCACAACTATTATAGCGAGACACGCCTGTTACCCGTTACATCACGTCGAGGTGTCCAAGCCTGGTAAAAAGTTCCTCTTAGTAAACTACGGGCCCCGAGTAGGAATATTTATGTTAAACAGTTTTGTTTTCTTTTCTTCTCACTCTTTCTCTTTACTTATTTCCTCCTCGCCTTTATTAGTGGTATGTTATGCATATAAGAGTGTTTTTGGATGGAAAATTCAATTTATTCTCTGTTGATACCAAAATTGGTAGAAACTGCGGTAGCAGAAAGGTTGATTTTCTAAGAATGAGATATATATATTATTAAACTACCAGGAATACTCGGTTGATAAAAACCTCGGATAGCACAACTTGTAAGTCTATCAAAACAAATTGTGACCCGAGGAAAAAAAATTAGAAAAAAAAGAAAGAACTAGAAACATCCGGACAGGGCGAAATAAATCGTCCAGTACCTTAAGTTTCAAGTCCAAAGAAAAAACCCCAAGCGAGTAATAAAGCTAAAACGTAGAGTGCTCAATACGCTAAGTAGAGCAGGGATACCCTGAAGATCCGTTTAGGTGAAACATAGATAGGTTGTTCCTGGCTCTTTAGGATTTATTCCATTTATCTATCTATATATCTATCATATATATATATATATATATATATATATATATATATATACATAATTATGTATTATTTTAATACCTATACTCAGGCGGTGTAAAAAAAAAAAAAAAAAAAACGGATAATGCAATTTGTAAATAAAAACATATTTGAACAAATCGATATCAGGGCAAAAATTCAGTAAAAAAAAAGAAGAAAAGACTAAAGACATCCGTGTTGGTCGAAAATAATCAATCAGCACCGCAATGTTTAGTCAAAAGAAAAAGAAAAACACCGACAGATTAAATTAAGTAAAAAAGTACTCAATACACTAAGGACGGCAAAATCTAAAAACAAAACAAAAACAAAAACTAGTGAAACTGAACCTACCTACCAAGTTTTCACCCCCTACGGATCTTCAGAGTACTACTGGCTAAAGAGTGGTAACCTGAAGATCCGTTAGATGAAACCTTGGTAGGCATGTTCAGGCTCACTAGGATATATATAAACATGAGAAACGGTATCGGTATTGTGTGTTATCTGACGCCACCTTTTAATATACGTATTGGTGACGATATTGGTGAAGTTATATGTACTATTTATAATACTTAATTGCTTTTAATTCATTTTTTTTTCAGACTGCTAAATGAATCTTTGGGATAGTATATTTTTACACGTCTGTATTTGTGAAAAAGTTGGAAAATTAATTTAAAAAGTGGCGACAGATAACCCACAAGTACCAAAGAAACTTTTCTTTACTGCCGCGTTTCATCCTATGATGGACTTTCAGGTAAACGTTGCCTTAATAATGTCCATCAGAGGACGAAACGCGTTGGTAAAGAAAAATTTTCCTTGTCTTTATTCATATCTTTTTACAAGTTTTATTTATATCTGAATTTTTACATAAACATATTAACACGTACATATACATAGACACGCGCACATATATAAATACGGTTAAAAAAACAAGATATAAATATGCAACCACATTTTTATCTCTGTCTTCCACAGATACACACGTATGTATAACTATGTATGCCCTCATTCAGCCACCTACAAACATGGTCTTTCATTCATTCATTCATTCATTGATAATTTTAAGAGGATGAATGCTTTGTCGTAGTGATAAGTAACGACGACATGTTAGTTCCCGCCCTCGTCTTTTCTTCATGGTTTACGAACGAAATCCTTTTTTCAGTTGCCCAAGGCTCGTTTGAGTTACTGACGGATTCATTGTCTATTGTGCAGATAATAAAATTCAAATGGCTTGGACGACTATTCGGGGCGTGTCAGGTTTTCCCCTCTTTGTTGTCTCTTCAAACCTTCCGACAGAATTATATTAACTCAGCTTCAGAACTCTAACGAGAAGTACAACCACACACCGACACAATCGTTTGTCTCAAGTTATGTAATACAAAGTGAATAAATTTGTAATTAACAGGAAGAAGGCGAATTTAATCATAACAATCTGAATGTCACTGCAATTTCAAAAACAATGTAACCATTGCTACCTTTATCAGGAGTGTTTCTTTCTTCTAAGTACTGGAGATTAAGTTGAGACAAGCCTTGTAAATACTTCAACTTATACTTTATATATTTAGTTTTAGCTGTCGTCGGCAAGCTCTTGATTCTTTTATAAAAACTCAGCTTTTTCAACCTTTTTCCATGGCTCTTTGGGATTGTTCCAAGTGCTCTAAAAACCAATGGGCACAACTGTCACCTTCAAATTCCCTAAATTTAATTTTTCTTCCAAAATTTTTATATTTATACTTTTAATTTTCTTTCAAGTTTACATTGTCGTCTGCTGAAACAGAGGAATCCACTCACTGACATATTTTCTTCTCTTTGTGATGATTAAATGCTTTTCTGAACTGATTTGGATGATTGTCGAAACTTAGTCCTTGAGAATTTTATGTTTTTTTTTTTTTAATTTTCTAAGACAGATTCCGATTTGTGACTATACCTTTTGTTTTGTATGGTCAAACCCTGATCGCAATGGATCACCCTTTTTATTCCGTCATGCCTATTTTCGCGCCTTTTCTGGATTAATTTGCTACATCCGTTTATATCATTTATAGCCTGATATCCATACATTCTGTATTTGCTATTTTCATCAGTTCTTCTTCAGGTTTCTATTGTTTTCGCTGACCCAGGATATCTCTTGATTATTGCGTTAATTTGTCCCTGTGATGCCAGTACTTGTTCGCTCCTTTTGTTATTTTAATGTGTCAAAAACAGAACATCATAGCAACATTTTTTCTAGCGCTTTACCGTTAAAATGCTACAACTAGAAAGAATAAAACAATTTGCAGGTCAGTTTAATATGAGGGTTTCGTTTGCGCTCACCCCGATATTCTTGACCCGATTAGTTTTTTTATGTATGTTTAGTTTATTACTAAGAATGTTGAAAGAGGAAAAATTTCTTTTTGTAATAAAGTGTGAAAATATTCACGAGGAAAAGGCAAGGAAATGAAAGGCTAACTGTTTATAAAATACTACCACATGAAATTATTTTATTTTGCAGGAAAATGTTTTTTTATTTTCATGGGGAAATATTTAAGAATTATCATTATTTTATGCAGTAATTAGTAATCTAGTGTTCAGTTTACCGAGCACGCTGCAAGGTGGCAGTATGAAAGCAGTAGCTGCAAGTTGGTAGTATGAAAGCAGTAGCTGTAAGGTGGCAGTATGAAAGCAGTAGCTGCAAGTTGGCAGTATGAAAGCAGTAGCATTCAAGACGGTAAGTGAGGTAGAATTTGTAGTTGTTGAGCTAGACAAAACAAAATTCCGCAAAAGAAAATACGTGTGCAGAAAATACGTGTGTAGATGGTTTATACTCTATTTTCACAAGAGCCGGATCAGACGAAACATCAAGTGTTGCTGTCCACTCCTAACTTGCCTGTTTTTATAAAGTGTCTACGCGACCTTGTGAGTTTTTTGTACCATACAACCTCTTTTTCCACAAGGAAAACATCGCGAGCCTCTCCCTATTTTATTGCTACTTTCATGGCATGTGATCTGATGAGCTATATTCCTTAGCCCCCACCAGCCCTGAACATCGCAAACAGGACCTGCCTTGTCACGCACACACAGAAAGATCATCCTTATTCCTCTTCGTATTCCATTAGTAAGGAATAAGTACACTTGGACAGCTTCTTCCTAAGAACTGTTGCTTTGAGGAACAGACTCCCGCTGTTTTCTGAATCACTACAATCTTGACCTAGGGTTAACTATCTTACTTTCCTTAACGCTCATACAACATCACAGAGTAACCTTCTACCTTGAGCGCTTCATGGGCCTTCTATAGGTATATTAAAAAAAAAGAAAACAAGCACTGATTTTTTTCAATGTCATAAAAATCAGGCCGGGTCCTACTTTAGAACTAAGAGTTTAGAGGTCCCTGCCAAAACAGGGACCAGGAAATAATTTTATGAAAGCTATTTCGTAGAATATATATTCCGAAAAAAAAGTATCTCCAGTCTGATGAAAATAAATTCCAAACATTTTTGGAAAATGACCTCCTATCTATTCTTAGGCGGGGCAAGGAATATCTTGTAAATTTTAACGCCTCCAAAACGAAACTGATTGTTACTCACTATATAGAGTTTTTCTTACCTTTGAACAGCATGGTTGATGCTAACCTCTGGGAGAGCAACTCATTGCTTGGTCTCACGTTTTCTATTTAAGTGAAGTGATTACATAAAATCAATTGCTAGATTTGCTGCTAGAAAAGTTGGTTCACTGTGCTGTGCCAGACAATTTTTCTTGTCAGACTCCACCTTACATATTTATAAATCTACCATTCGTTCGTGAGTTGAATATTACCGCCACATCTGCAAAAAAGTTCTCATCGTTTTACTGTTGAATTAGGTAGATGTAACCGTAAGTTCCATTCTGATAGTTTTTTTTATCGCTCATCTCACTTGTGGAACTCTTTTCAAGTTTTTTTTTTGCTTCTCTGGCATCTACAATCAGCAAAAATTCAAATGCTACGTCAATCGACATCTTCTGTCTTCCTGAATTCTGTTCTTTTATTGTCCTTTCTCCTCACTAAAGTCTTCTCTTTCTCTTTGGCTCCTATTAACAACTTGTGCCTTTGTGGCATTATTGCCATCTTCTGTCTTCCTGAATTCTGTTCTTTTATTGTCCTTTCTCCTCACTAAAGTCTTCTCTTTCTCTTTGGCTCCTATTAACAACTTGTGCCTTTGTGGCATTATTGCCATCTTCTGTCTTCCTGACTTCTGTTCTTTTATTGTCCTTTCTCCTCACTAAAGTCTTCTCTTTCTCTTTGGCTCCTATTAACAACTTGTGCCTTTGTGGCATTATTGCCATCTTCTGTCTTCCTGAATTCTGTTCTTTTATTGTCCTTTCTCCTCACTAAAATCTTCTCATTCTCTTTCACTCCTAGTAAGAACTTGTGCCTTAGGGGCATCTTCTCGCCATCTTCTGTCTTCCTGAATTCTCTTTTTTATTGTCTTTTATCCTCACGAAAGTCTTATTCTCTTTCACTCCTATTAACAACTTGCGTCTTAGTGGCATTATCGCCATCTTCTGTCTTCCTAAATCTTATTTTATTGTCCTTTCTCCTCACTAAAGACTCCTCATTTTTCCACTCCCAAAAATCCGTTGAACTTAATGCATTATCGCTTTGGTTAGGGTGAAATGATGAAAACAAAAACGTGTTTAATAAACTGATGATAAATGTCCGTCACCTTGAATCCTTCTGTTCGCCTACAGCCACATTGCAGCCTCTGCCCTCTTAACGGAACCCTAGCCATTTTTTATTCATTACTGTTATTGCATTTTCTTCTAAAATTTAAGTATGTATATTAAAAAATCATTAAAAAAAAACAACAAAAAAAATCTCCAAAATGATTAAATATTAGTAGTAGTTAAAAGCTAACTTTAAATTTTAACTGAAGTTGGAGATTGGTTACTTACGGTGTAGTCTCCCTTTATTTATTTATTTGCAGATAATTATACATATGCAACCAGGAAGTGATTTGACATCGAGCGTAACAACTGTCTGCGACTTACAAAGCAATAACAATGAAAGAACTGATTTATAATTAATTCGCGATCATCTCATGCAAACCGGAAGGTGGACCTAGTTGATAAAATGAGCCATTTTATTTTGTTTCCGATTGCAGGTTTTGAAGCGGGGAGTTCTTTGAACTGCGGCAGAGACAAGTATGCTGCATTCATTTTTATTAGAATTGACAGATTTAAAAACGGGAAATCGACATCAAAGAGAGGCATTTAAATAATTTATTATGGTTCAAGATTTAATATCTGTCATGTAACTCTGTCGTCTTTTAAAAAATCATGAATTCTGCAGATCACAAATGGACAGAAAGAGTTCAGTTATTTTATTACTCCATTCCCCCACCTTCGGAAAAATTGATCATTCCCCTTGGAATTACAGAAACTAATGGTCTAAGCGTAAATTATTATCATCAGTAATAAAATGTGGAAATTAATACCATATATGTAGGCCTCGTACTTAAAAGAAAAATGAGTGTTTATAAAACTAAGAATATTATAAAACCAATGAAAGGGCTAATAATTTCAAAAGATTTTGGTTCATCTGTGACATTCAACAATGCAATGCAGTTAACTGCTTTGACTGTTTTGTTTTATGGCATATCTATTTTTTCTAGGTTATTTCATGCTGAATTCTGTCGGACAATAGATACTTAGACATAGGTTTGACTTGCACGACAGTCAACAAGGTAGACTGGAGTACAGTAAACAGATGGCCCCTTTTTTGTATGTGTTTGCCTCTCCGCAGTCAGCATATTCTGCTCCCCCAATGTAGGTAATGGATCTAAGAGACAAAAAGTGAGTTTAAACATAAAATATGGGTGAATACCTTTTTTTTTTTTTAAATCATTTCAATCCAAGGAAGGTGACAATATGACTAAGACGCAAGAGGTTACTTGGAGTAAAAAAAAAAAAAAAATTCTATGAAAAGGAGCCGGGAATCTAATAAAAAAAAAAACAACAGAAAACGAGGAGAAAACCTCTACTCTTGTTAAAAAAAAACAAAGCCAACAAAAAAAAAATACGGGGAAGGAATGTGAATCGGGATAAACGCGATATATATATATATATATATATATATATATATATATATATATATATATATATATAATGAAATGGACAAAGTCCGACAATTATTTTATTTCTCGGACATTCAGGCCGGTATACATATATATATATATATATATATTTGAATTGGACATAGTCCGACAATTTATTTAAAGACATTTATAATATGTTTAACGTTCTTTTTATAGATACAAGTATTTAAGCGAATGCTCTGTTTTATAATAAACAGTATTAAATAACATTTACCGGCTTGAATGTCCGAGAAATTTTCATAGAAAATTTTCGTTCTCCGACAGGAATCGAACCTGTATCTTATACGGAACCATCATTTCGCGTGATGTGCCTTAACCTTTCGGCCACAGAGAAGCGTCTGGTTAGCAAGGTCGATTTTACTATCTTTAAACTTAAATCTTCCATGAATCTTCTATTCATATCTGCTCTAGCGTATCAAATGTAAACAAATGACGTCATATATTTTTGAATTGGACATATTCCGACAATTTATTTAAAGACATTTATAATATGTTTAACGTTCTTTTTATAGATACAAGTATTTAAGCAAATGCTCTGTTTTATAATAAACAGTATTAAATAACATTTGCAGGCCTGAATGTCCGAGAAAATATATGACGTCATTTATTTACATTTGATACGCTAGAGCAGATATGAATAGAAGAGATTACACTAAAACAACGCATTCGTACTTATCATTCTTACTACATCCACCATAATACCTCATTGTCTCTATAAAAATCCTAACTAGTTCCCATATGTACCATAGTGAAGAGCTCATCTAAACAATTACCATGAAAGTATTTATAGAAAAAGACACAGAAATGCGGTGGGAAAGAAAATCTCTTTCAGCTTTCTCATTACCCACGTCAGTCATCAGTATTGTCAAAATCTGAAAAACATTAAATTGTTGAATCGAACAGTTGGAACAAAATATTGCAATAAAAATCATAAATATAAATGCTATTTTCTAAAGAAGTGTGTATAAATGAAAAAATTAAAAATTGACAATATTTTCAATTTCACTGAAGCAGACATTAAACGCATGAGAGCGTTATCGCCTCTCCTATATTCCTTTTGTTTGTTTGTTTCACTAAAACCAAACATAGTCTCTTATATAACTTTTTCTTCAGTCTCTCCTTGCCGATTGTTTATCAGAGGTAAAGCCTGGGTGTAACGTACGCTAACTTACTAAGGAACAAGCTGAATTATAACAAGATAATACTTCACACACACACACACACACACATACATACATACACACACACACACACACACACACACATATATATATATATATATATATATATATATATATTTTCTCTGTGTGTGTACTAGCCGAATTACCTGCGCCTATGTGCGTGTCACACATTTTTGTAAGAAAATGATGATTGATTTTAAATTATTGTTATAATTTGTGGAGAAAACTGATCCATTTAAATATTACTCAATGATCTTGCCAATGTGACCTCCATCTTCTGGCTTTCTCCTTCTATATCTTGAATAGGAGTCATTCCCTTGTTCAAATTTAAAATTAATTTAAATCAAAGGGAAAAATTTCAGTGGGTGGTTTGTGCAAAAACAGCTTGATCTGACCTCTTTGATATGTAAGTGTATTGATGAGCAGATTTCAACATTGATATGACAGTTGAATTGTCCCAACAAATGTGTATTGTAAGGCACTACCCACTGATTGGTGATTTCGTGCTCAACTTGACATCCATATTAACTCATTTTGATCTTGCCAATGTGACCTCCATCTTCTGGCTTTCTCCTATATTTTGAATAGGAGTCATTCCCTTGTACAAATTTAAATCAAAGGGAAAAAAATTCAGTGGGGAGTGTCTCCTGATGATCCCCCCACCCTTTGATTAAAATGAAATATACTTATTCAAGTACCCTAGTAGTCATTTACCTTGTTCAAATTTAAATTTAATTTATATCAAAGGGAAAAAACACACACACACACACATATATATATATATATATATATATATATATATATATATATATATATATATATATAAGTATGTATATTGACGTAACATATTTCGTAGAGAATACAAATAAGTTGATAATGATCAGTATGAGACTTGGATACAGTAGGATCGCGCAATGTAACCAAGCGGACATTTACTGTTTTTTTTTAAATCACTAATTGATTTTCTGTTCAATTATGGAACTGCATTAATGCTATTTCTGCTTAAAGGAAGATTAAAACCAAACTTTCACATTTCTAATTAAAAATTAGTGATTTAGTTTGGACCTAGAAAATCTGCTTTGCAGTCAAGGGACAAAATTCACCCAAAGGCTTTAAAGTTTGTATTTAATCCATTTAGACTTCGTTTAGTATTAAATATGGATTTAGCACACCAAAGAACATAGGAATTGACGTCGAGATCGTTATTTTCTAATAAATACAACGAAAGTTATATCTAAAACTGATATTTGGTGTCCGGTATATGGATGCCCTGTCGGCTGTTGCTTCAGAATACGCCGACTGCACCTCTGCAGTGGTGTAACCCCCCAATGATGCTTCCTGAGTATGACGACAAACTCCATTCTTGTCCTGGGTATGACGATGAATTACATCCGACAGCAGGGCCTCAAATCGGGAGCTTCTGAGGAGCGTTGACCTGCTCCTTGATTGCAGGTGTTCTCGGTTCCACCCTGACCCGGGGTTGTGGTACCTGTTGGGGTCCCAACTATGGACGAGTCCAAACTGGGGTCAAACACTATTAAAGTGTGAAAATAGGTTTTAATACCAGCAATTCATTTTTGGAAAAATTATTACCAGAAATGCATTTTTGAAAAATTATTACCAGCAATAGATTATTGAAAAAATATTACCAGCAATAGATTTTTGAAAAAAAATTTACCAGTAATACACACACACACACACACACACACACACATATATATATATATATATATATATATATATATATATATATATATATATATATAATATATATATATATATATATATATATAGGCCTGACGATTGCGTCTAGCATGAAACAGGCTGTCGCCTCTAAGTGTTGACTTCTATGTTCACTTTTATATTTACACACGCTCTATCTCTGATATTGAGCACTTTATCCCATAAATATAGCACACCTTAAGACTATATTTCTACATACATACACACACACACACACACACACACACACACACATATATATATATATATATATATATATATATATATATATATATATTACCAGCAATACATTTTTGAAAAAAAAATTACCTGCAATACATTTGTTAATAAAATAAAACATTACTCGCAATACATTTAAAAAAATATTACCAGCAGTATATTGTTTTTTTAAATTACGTGTAATAATTTAAAAAAAAAAAAGAAATTACCAGCAATACATTTTTGAAAAAAATAGTAATAAAAATCCTGTCGGTATTATATAACCCATTGAAGTGTGTATATGCCGTAAAATAAACCAAACAAAACAGACACATTCACATAATTCTAACAATAATAAATACATTTAATTATAAATCTAACCTCCTACAATGAATACTTATGATACAACCAAACAAAACAAGATCAACCAGTATGCCAAGCATATAAAACCTCTTTACAAAAGTATATCATTGAAACCGGATCTACAAACTATTTCCTTAAATAGAATATATATTCTATTTATACGAATCTATTGTAAAAATCTTGTCGGCATTAAATAACCCATTGAGGTGTTGATATGCCGTCAAACAAACCAAACCGGTATATGGCAACCAAAATAGGGTAATAATCAATTTAATGTATGAAAGGAACTGGGTATGTTTTAAATATGTTCCGCGAACAATCTTCTTACATTTTGCAGATTTAAATAGTAATATTTGAAAACTAAAAGGAAAATAAATTTTGTCTCTGGTATCTTCCTTAAAGTTGTTCGAAACGGGATGGTGTCAGACAAAAAACGCGAGCAAAAAATATTGAAAAAATTGTTATATTAAATGTTGTGATGTAAGGCTCCAGAATCCACTTAATATAGGCCATTTTTTAAAAGAATATGTCGAGTTGAACCTGTCTGTCATTTATAACATTAATTTAAACAAGATTCCAATGATTATCTTATAAAAAAAGATAGAAAAAGCAACTGTCTAGAATTAATCATCTGAAGATAAATGATTAAACATCTGAGAGTTTTGACTAACCTCAGACGATCGTAAGTTGACAAATATCTAGAGCAAGGACAAAGTTAGGCCACTTCTGAAATCATGAGACAGTCTTCTTTCAGACTAGATATTTAAAAAAAATCATTTCACCCTAATCAAAGCAATAAAGCCACTAGGACGCAAGGGGTTACTGAGTGTGAGAGAATAGGATAGAAAAACGCTATTAAGGAGAGAGGATAATAATAGAACAAGATTGACATTGGATTTAAATTTTATATATATACAAATGAGAGTAAGAACAGATGGAGTAAAACTTCACAGTTTATAGCATTTACTTTCAAAACAGTGGTTAATACAAAGTCGAGCAATATATTATTATTATTATATTTGTATTATAAGAGATTATAATAAAACATTTTTGAAATCGCTACACAGAAGCTTTCATGTTTCAATACTATTATTGTACTTCTTCAGGCGATGCTAAGGAACTGGAGATTAAATGATTTTTAAGGGAATTTAAAAACAAAGTGTTACCTCTTTTCCGAAGGTTAAAGCGGGTGGGGGGACATAAGGTCAGAATTAAGAATAGGCTTGTGGGTATGTCTTGAGTAACCAATTAAATGACAGATCTATGTTAAATAGAAACGTAAACTCAGACGGTGGAGGTGGGTGAGTTATTTTTTCATGTCACGATAAACTGGAACATAGACAGACCATCTTTGACGATTGCTGGAAATATGCCAGCGACAAATGTATCGTGATTAAAAAAAAATGGTTTTATTATAATCTCGTATAATAAAAATATGTGTGTATGTGTGTGCGTGTAGTGTAGACATAGAAGTTAACACCAGCATGGTAACTGAAAGTTTCATGCGTTAAGCGATCAGCATACTATCAACAAACCCTCTATTCCCGATAAGGGGCACCATTCCTCTATTCATGATAAGGGGCACCATTCCTCTATTCCCGATAATGGGCACCATTCCTCTATTACCGATAAAGGAAAACGTTCCTCTATTTCCGATAAGGTGTATCATTCCTCTATTCCCGATAAGGGGCAATGTTCGTCTATTCCCGATAGGGGGCAATGTTTTATTACCGATAAAAGGCACCATTCCTTTATTCCCGATAAGGGGCACCATTCCTCTATTCCCGATAAATTGCGACGTTCCTCTATTCCCAATAAGGCGTATCATTTCTCTATTTCAGATAAGGGGCAATGTTCCTCTATTCTCGATAAGGGCACCATTTCGCTATTCCTGATAAGGGGCAACGTTCCTCTATTCTGAATAAGGCGTATCATTCCTGTGTATTCCCGATAAGTGGCACCATTCCTCTGTTCCCGATAAGGCGTACCATTCTTCTATTCCTGATAAAGGATACCATTCCTCTATTCCTGATAAGGGGCAATGTTCCTGTATTCCTGATAAGGGGCACAATTTCTCTATTCCTGATAAGAGGAAACGTTCCTTTATTCCTGATAAGTGGCAACGTACCTCCATTTCCAATGAGGGGTACCATTCCTCTATTCCCGATAAGGGGCACCGTTCGTCTATTCCCGATAAGGGACACCTTTCCTCTATTCCCGATAAGGGACAACATTCCTCTATTCCCGCTAACAATAAAAACAACAATATAAACAAAAAATAAAAACAGTAAATGTTAAACAATAGCGGCTTACTGATTGAAAAAGTGTTTATTTTAAATAACAAATAATAATTTTCTCCTTTCTTGTCAATGAACTTAACTCGGTGATTAATATTAATCATGGGGACCACTGTATCCAGTGAAAAATGTACGTGTGTGTGAGAGGAGGTGTGGTGAAATTGATATATTGTAAGCTACTCAGGAATACGTTATTTTTAAATAGTTTATTTGGAAGCTGTAATTGTTAAGATCGTGTCAGGTCAAGGCGCACGGAAATTAAATGCAACTTCCCTGCCGGAAGTTGCATTTAATTGACATCACCTGTCATTCAACTCATTAACCTCAATTTGAACATAGTCTTTAATGTCATGTCTTGTAATGACTCTGAAGATTTACTTATCTCAACCATTATGGTTGAAGAGGAAAAAACTTCGACATTAAAGAAACATTGTTGAAAATAAATGTTCCTTAGAAATTAATCATTATTCACTTAATATCTGTAAACTATGCATTATCATGATTATTATTGGAAAATATAGATAAGTGGTTTCTCGTTGCTTTCTCTACGGTTTTGAATTCAGTTTCCTTTTAGAATAGTTACCAATGAATTCAAGTTTCATGCCTTTTCTAAAGGCATTAATGTGAAAAGAATAAAAACTGTATCTGCTGGAATTTGAACTCTGTCCACCGAATCCATTTTCCACGATGCACACCACACCTCCTATTTATTATAATCTCCTTCTATGCACTGTGTCCCTTCAGAAGTTTGGAGATCATGGCTATCCACAATTCGCCTGTCCTTAATTGTTTCTTTTTGTTAATTTTTTTAATTAAATTTTCCAAGCCCTCTTTCCTCAGGATTTGCCTTAGATATTTCAGCACTCTCTTTTTGATGTTAACTGTAAGTGTCCATTTGTGTTTCCATTTTCCCTAAAACGTCGTTGCTGACATGTTTGCTTCATGGTATCTTCAGCATCCAACACTAGAACTAAGTTGCTTTAAGTGTTTTCTTCATCTTTGAGGAGATTGTTCAGTATTCACTGACATATAAGAGGACTGATATTACATTACAGGTCAGGCACTGTGGAGTAATGGATAGCGGCTCGGATTGAGGAATCGGAGAGCCGAGTTCTTATTCCACTCGAATCCATTACATTCACTTATATGCTAATACTCTTGGGAAAGGTATGAATCCTCTTCTTCTCTAGCTATGAGTAAATAGCAGGACAGACCGGCTTCTATAGCCTTGGATGTCAACTGGTCTACCTCAGAAAGAAATATCAACCTACTGCTGGAAAAAATCTGCCTCGTCATTCATGTATCGAAAGATACATGATGCCTAAGCGTGTATCACGCATGGCACATAACTGACTGACCTTTTTCTTTGTTTCTAACTATATTTTCCTGTTTCTTAATACTCTGCTTAGCTTTAATACTCTGCTTAGCTTTACATCTTTTGCTATCCCAATGTGCTTTCGGATTTCAGTGTTGATCTTTTCGTCCTCTAGTAAAACACTTCCTAGATATTTAAATTGTTTTATTTGTTTGATTTCGGTGTTTCCAATTTGTAATTTGCATGTTGGGCTGTTCCTTTTACTAACAACCATGAATTATGTCTTCTTGCAATTAATGCTTAGTCCTTTCTTCTCGCTTTCCTTTAATACCTTTTCTAGGAGTTATTGTACTTTCCTTTCTGCTATCAATACAGTGTCATTTGCATATCTTATGTTGTTAAAATTGTGGCCGCCAATAATAAATTCTGGCAAAACTTCTAATTCTCTCAGAATCGCCTCACTGTATAGGTTGAATACGTTCGGTGAAAGGACACATCCTTGTCTTGCACCCCTTTCTAATTTTGTAGATTTACTGAAATGATTTTCTATCCGTATGCAGGCATTTTGCTGCCAGTATAGGTTGTGGATTATTCTAATATCCTTCTTAACTATGTCGAGTTTACCTATTAATGATACTAATTCTTTCCTAAGTGGAATATTTAAATTTAAATAAAATATAAAATCTAAATAAAAAACTTTGAAAATAATTTGTGTAGAAATATTCTTAAATAAATTTAGATAAATTGTATTATGCACTTTTTGACCCTAAATATTGCTGTCTAAATCTGCTTGCGTCCTATACACTGTGGGTATGAATAAAACAGATGAAGAAAAGTTCAAAGGTCTTACTTTACAACCACCTTTAAGTTTCATGAATAAAGTCCAGTGAAAGGATACATCCTTGTCTTAGGCTCAGACAAATCTATTGAATTAATCTGCCTCCAGTATGTTCCGTGGGGATTAAGTTTTCCAAGCCTTCCTTCCTTCCTCATTATGTTCTCAAGCAATTTCACCTGTTTTCCTTATTTTGAGTAGAAGTGTTCTTTCTGTTGCCATTTTCTCCAAGACTTCCTCGTTGCTTACTCGTTCCGTCAAGTATCTTTCTGTGGAACCACATTTCTGCTGCCTATAGATTTTTCCTCATCCATGGAGAGATTGCCCAATATAAGAAGATGGATACCACATAGAAACAAAGAAAATGTGCTGGATTGCTAAGGAAATTTCCTGTTTCTCAGCACCTTGCTTAGCTTTTTAAATGCTTCTTTCGCTAGTCCAATGCGTATTCGAGTCTCAGTATCGTATTTTCTATCCTCTGTTAAAACAATTCCCATATGATTAAACACTTCCCATATGATTAAAAACTTCCCATATAATTAAACACTTTGCATATGATTAAACTTCTGCAGCTGCTTGATGTTGACATCTCCAATTCGTAGCTCGCATCTTGGGCTTTTTCCTCTTGCTGAGGACCAGACTGCCTGACTTGTTGATGGTCAATCCCTTTTTCTCGCATTCTTTGACTATCCTGTCTTGAAAGTGTTGCTGTTTCCTTTCCGAGTCGGACATCAACACAGTGTCATCTGCGTATCTTATAGTATTAAGATTACGCTATTGAACAAAATGTGAATAACACTAAACAAATTTCAATTTTGTTACATGCTAAAAAAAGAAGAAACATTATCATATGACAAAAAATTTAAATTTAAAACTTCAGAAGCATTATAACATGAAATTATATAATTCGCTTTTATATTAAATTATATAGTTGACGTGTACAATGCCGGTATCATTACAGTATTTAAATTACACAATAAGTATTTTCAGGAATTCTTCCGAGGAACATTCCTCTATGGTACCTAGACTTTACGAATTTAAGCGAAGTACTAGATTGGCGGCAAAATCTCGTCATTTTAGAGTTTAAATCGCAAGATGAAAACCGTAAGTTTTATGCTAACAGTTTCTTCTCAACTCTTTTCCGGTTTCTTATTTCCCCAGACAACTTTAATCTTCAAAAATTTAAATGCAAAGCGATGGTTATCTCATCTGTTATTATTTCCTGATTTTTTATTGTTCTCTCTCCTTAATACTGTTTTTTCATATATTCTCCCACACTTAATAACACCTTGCATCTTTTTGGCATTATGGACTTGCTTGGGGAGAAATGATTAAAAAATACATTGGAAAGGGATTTTACTATGAAAATGCAAATGGAAAGAAGATTTTCTGTAAAAATGCATTGAAACGTGATTTTACTATGAATGTATTGGAAAAGGATTTTAAGATAAAAAAGCATAGGAAAGGAATTTTACAATGAAAATGCATTGGAAAGGGATTTTACAATGAAAATGCATTGGAAAGGGATTTTACAATGAAAATGCATTGGAAAGGGATTTTACTATGAAAATGCATTGGAAAGGGATTTTACAATGAAAATGCATTGGAAAGGGATTTTACTATGAAAATGCACTAGAAAGGCATTTTACTATGAAAACGCATTGGAAAGGGATTTTACAATGAAAATGCACTAGAAAGGCATTTTACTATGAAAACGCATTGGAAAGGGATTTTACTATGAAAACGCATTGGAAAGGGATTTTACTATGAAAATGCATTGGAAAGGGATTTTACAATGAAAATGCATTGGAAAGGGATTTTACAATGAAAATGCATTGGAAAGGGATTTTACTATGAAAATGCACTAGAAAGGCATTTTACTATGAAAACGCATTGGAAAGGGATTTTACTATGAAAATGCATTGGAAAGGGATTTTACTATGAAAATGCATTGGAAAGGGATTTTACAATGAAAATGCATTGGAAAGGGATTTTACTATGAAAATGCACTAGAAAGGCATTTTACTATGAAAATGCATTGGAAAGGGATTTTACTATGAAAATGCAAATGGAAAGAAGATTTTCTGTAAAAATGCATTGAAACGTGATTTTACTATGAATGTATTGGAAAAGGATTTTAAGATAAAAAAGCATAGGAAAGGAATTTTACGATGAAAATGCATTGGAAAGGGATTTTACAATGAAAATGCATTGGAAAGGGATTTTACTATGAAAATGCATAGGAAAGTGATTTTACTATGAAAATGCATTGGAAAGCTATTTTACTATGGAAATGCATGATAAAGGGATTTTACTATGAAAACGCTTTGATAAGTGATTTTACTATGAAAATGCATTGGAAAGGGATTTTATCGTTAAAATTCATTGGATAGGGATTTTACTATGAAAATTAATTTTCTTAGTCAAATTTGATCTTCGAAAATTTAAAGCAATGTCTATCGTTATCTTCCGTCTTCTTAATTCCCGTTATTTTATTACTCTCTTTCCTTAATAGTGTTTTTTTCCCACATTCTCTGACGCTCAGTTACCTACTTTGTGTCCTCGTGGCTTTATTGCCTTGCTTGGGGTGAAATGATTAAGAGAAATACTAATAAAGCGAAAAATGACTGCTTTTGACAACAACTGTTTGTTAATTACTGTCAAATGACTGTCGGTAACTGAGACATGACAGAATATTTGTATGTTCTGTAAAATTGGATTTTTTATCGACTTTCCTCGGTCATAAGACTAAATTGAATTCGAAGTTTCTGTTAATATATGTACGACTTACTTGAACAATCGAAAGGTATTTGATGTAGAAAGCGACGAGGAAAAAGCAACAATAAAATGAGGAAAAGACAATCCAAAAATTAAAAGTGAACTTACCTCATCTCGGATTTCAGGTAAATTAAAAAAGGTGTGTTAGTTTATACGAGGAATATCCCCAAGATATGAACAGTCGCTAAGAACATGATCTCCTGCCCAAGGTGATTGCTAAGACCCGTGTTGGTATTGTCAGTGACATTTCTAATTAAATCAACATGTCCAAACCCTCGATATTTCGTAGTCTTTTTTACTTCCTGTTTTTTATGAAAGGATCATTTATTTTGATTTGTTGATTTATATTAGGGTTGTTCGGAAAGTAATGACGTTATACTAGAAAGGATATATAAAAACAGTTGTAAGTTAGATTTATCTAAATATAATTAGTGCTCGGAAAGTAACGACCTTGTGCCAGAAAGGATATAAAAACAATAATAAGTTAAATCTATATAAATATTATTTATAAAAACTGTAATCCTGGCACTTTTCAACAACACCAGTCCAACAGAAAGAGATACATTTTCGATTCCACGTTTAAAGAAAAGAAATTGATTTTAACCGTAAAAATATTTTGAAAGACC
Source organism: Acanthosepion esculentum (assembly GCA_964036315.1). Lineage (NCBI taxonomy): Eukaryota > Metazoa > Mollusca > Cephalopoda > Sepiida > Sepiidae > Acanthosepion > Acanthosepion esculentum. The sequence continues at coordinate 69,115,521 of OZ038513.1, read as the reverse complement.
GTTTACTTGTTGGTTTGTAAATATTCTGCAACCTTTGAAATGTTCCAGTGATCAAAACTAATGTCTAGGGATATCGTCTAAAAAAATAAAAATAAGACTAAACGATATCCATAGACATGAGGAGTGGAACGAGAACAGTCTACTTCCGTAGATTAAATAAAGGTTTCAGTTCAGAATTCCCTGCCGTTTACCCAGATCGATATAAACCCGGGGAAGGCCGGACGACGCAATGACCGAAACGTTTTCACAACAACAAAGATGAGGTAAATAGTTCGGATATAAATAGAGTAAATTATTCATTTTCTTGGTTCTCGGCAAACAGATCTTGTCTTTTTGCTTGAATGCACCGATCAGACTGGATCACAGAATTCCAGAGTATTATTAGCTAGTTACTTGCATGCTCCGTAGGAGACGTTCCTCGTTCGCACATCTTTATCATTTGTTCTAATTCAAGGCATCCGTTTCTTTTTGTTTATTGCCTGTATATTATAAATTACGATTTTTTAAAATAAATATTAATAAATATTAATAAATATAAATAAATGAATATAAATAAATGATGAAAAAATCACTCGAAATTCTTGCATATTTTTTTCTTTCAGAAATGTTGCTTCAGCAGTACGAATGCACCCAAAATTCACGTGACATTTAACACCTAAAACCAAATTTGTTTTCTCCCGTTTATAATCGCAGCCACGCCAAAATTTTTCCTCTTGTTCTTATAATAACTATAAGAAATCTGTTCTCTTG
>OZ038513.1:69096909-69101909 GCA_964036315.1 Acanthosepion esculentum | reverse complement strand
GAAACTCAACCAAAATGTGGAATAGATGGCTGAAAATATTTTTCCTTTTTTTCTATGACTTCCACACGTATAGTGGAAAATTGTAAACGTTGCTGACTCAATGACGGCTCATCCCTTCCTCACTGACCTCTGACTTATATGGATACTAGCTGAGGTCCCACAACCCCTATCCATCCACTTTGTTCCTGAAAAGGAGTCCACCCATTCAGCTTTTGGGTTGTCCGTTTTCCAAAGGACTCTACTTTTATGTTTAACTAAAATCAATAACAAAATTCTATGTTTGCCATTTCACAGTCCGGTTGGAAACCAGAATCCTGAAAAATCTTGGTCATTAAATTGACTCAAAGATGTCCTGGAAATGAGATTTCTAAGAGCCTTGGTCGTTAAATTGACTTTAAAGGACAAAGAATCTATCTATTTATCTCTTAATGATGTGTGAGAAATCGCATTGCTATATATATATATATATCGTTTTGATGATGAATTTCATCAAAATTAAATCAAATTACTGATTAGACAAATTGAGAAGATCAGTATAAAAATAGACACAATATGTCTATATTATTCAATTAAACATGTTTGAATGAAGATTTTCTCATTTCAACCTCGCTTTTATTTTTAATTGCTTATTTATATATTTTATCTATTTTTAGCTTTACATATCCCACATTATTTCAGCTCTAATTCAGTATGAACAATAAACTCGGTCGTATATTAATTGTAGAGAATTCATTAATCATATCATTTTTATGGCATCTTCGCCTGAATAAATTTTATTCGTTTCTCATTAAAACGGCACTTTCTAGGTTAACATTTTGAACATGAAGCTTCTGGTGTTATACAAATCCATTGAGTGTATTTTTAAGACCCTTTTATGTTCAGATATTCGTTTCTTTAAATTTCGGGATGTTTCGCCGAAGTAATTGCTTTACATTCTTTTGCGTTGACTACTCTTTCTGAGGAAAAGCTAGCTATTTGGTTTACAGTAATTAAAATTTTAAATGACTTTGAACATTTCGAAAGTAATTTAAAACTTAATCAATTTAAAACAGATAGTTCTCAGTTTTACGAATTTTCAAGTTAACAAACTTTAAAATAATGGAGTGTCTTAGTTATCAGTATTCGCAGAATCTATGATACGGAGCCCAACTCCACTACATCTCAATTATCACAAGGTAGTATTCATATAAAATACAAATTTTATTGTAACTTTATTATGAACAATAATGGATCATATGAAATATAGATGAACAGTTCAAATAGAAAAATTGAAAATAAATACGTTTCTAAATACAAATTAGTCATGTCATAATAGATCATTCCATCTTAAATAAATCAACAATATTTTGTCACAATTTTTAGCATCAACTTGAGATTTGTCTTGTTAAAAAGTTGAATAATTCTAACACATTCAACATTATGGATAAAATTAGTGAATTTTATATAGTACTTCTTCGAGTCTTAGCATTAGCAAAACAAATTCACGGATTTGGAAGAATAAATCCCAGATTGAGGTCAAAATCCGAATTTTTTTCATCCTTTAATAGTCAGTTGTGCTTAGTTTAATTTGCAACGTATATAAATGTTGGTAGAAAAAAATAAATGATGATAAGATATCGAGGGCCACAAAGCGCTGCCCGGAGTCCTCAATAAGGCTTTGGTTCCCCATCCCGGTCTGGGGCTCGGGTATAGTACACAACGGCCCTGCTCATAGGTCCAGCAAGTCATTCCATGATTACTCTCAAGTTTTGGACACGAGGGGGTTTGGAAGAACATGGAAAGAAAATAATGCTAAAATAAGCGGTGGTTGGGTTGCAAACCTTCCCGTAAATGTGGCATTGTCGTGCATTTTGTTGCTGAAGGATGTATCCCACATTAACTAATGCAGGTTTCGTATTTTGGAAATTTAGGATTCTTGTAAAAAAAATATGTGTAAATGTCTGGAATCTTGACTACCTTCACCCACTTATACTTGCTTCCATCTCACTCTTTTACTTTCATGATTCTTATCACTAAAATATTACCAAACTGATTTAATTCCGCTTTTTGGGTCCGTGCACCTCTTGTTGAAAAATTGATCCTAAGGGAGTCCGCGGACGTATTGGTTGGGAATCTGTTCACAGGGTCCGTGGTTCTCTGGTTAGGGTCTTTTCCCGACGTTTTCATCTTAGGGTGTCGGTATCCTTAAGTGGTTGGGTGGTGGTAAGATTCGTTTTTTATTACTTATCAACCCGTTGCAGGTAACTTAAAGCCAGAACATAGTTTTACATTGTAAGAATTATTTTTTGGAGATAATATTGGTTTAGTGATACAAGTCTTACTAATTAACCCATAGCTGGGGGTTAGAGGTGGATTCATACCTTTCCCAATGGTATTTGCGCGTAAGTGAATATAACGAACCCGACTGGAATTGGACTCTCAGATTAACAATTCCGATCCATTATCCATTACACTACTCGCACATCCAAGCCTACAGAATCTGGTATTCCCAAATGTTTACCATCTATCTACTGACCAGGCTCAACGTTGCTTAACTTCAGTGACCGTACGGGAGCTGGTATTAAGAGAGTGATAGAAATTCTAAAGAATTAGAAAGAAAATTGTGAGTGCAATGTCATAATTATCGCGTAAAGATTGAGAGAATATTTAAGAAAAAATGCTGTGGAATTGTCCAAGCTGGAACTCCTTGAGAGTATTTATAATCGGAGGGGGTTGGAATAAAAATGTTCTGGGTGGAAATATTTAAAAAAATTAAATTGCCGGATGGGGACGTCTGTTCGAGATCGGAGATTAAATAAGAGAATGAAAAAAAAAAGAAAAAAAAAGGCACTGATAAGACAGATAAAAATATGAGGAAATAGACAAATTATCATACAACACCCGTGTCCTATAGTCGTTGTTACATTTGCATTCACGTTTGATCTGCTTAGTTAAACAACTATTACGAGAAAGCAGTAATGTTCACGTGTGTCTCCGCTCAGAGGCCGGAAATAAAAACTGAAACATCAAATTAAACACAGTTTGGTATTTGTACGTATACGCACTCGAACGGAATATGTTACAAGACATGAAAGAGACCACCGGCTAAAAATAGTTCAAACCCTTAGGGGACGCCTCAGGCTCCAACAAGGTATTGCCTGGAGAGGAGCCTAAACCAGAAGAGAAGAGATACGGTTATATTATTTAATTCTACTACAATAGGTTTTATATCTTGGACAACATAGTAGTTCTTGCTTAATGCATATAATTGATTTAAATATCCAGGTTTAAATATCGAATTAAAAAAAAAAATATATATTCGTTATTATTTTCCAATCAGAGAATTTTTGTAACTTTTGCAATTAAATAGCTTAATTAATCAAATAAAGTAATTTTATGCTTTGAAAGTGGTAACCACCTGAGTATTTAGATCATAGTTTAGGAGTAAAGAGAAGTAAGCAATGTTAATATTTTTAATAGCATATTTAAAAAATCTAACAAATATTTTATTTTTATTATAACATACCATATATGAAAAAATAACTACCAAAATGCTTAAGACCATTTAATTACTTTAATTACAACTATTTCGTTAATAGTATTTCATGGGATAGGAAAATCTCTAAAAGGAAAGACTGTATAGCGCAAAGTAAAAGAACTTGGCCAACGCAAAGCACGTTATCATTGTTTCAATGACATCTTTCTAGTAATGAAAGATTGTCAATTTCGAAATTTTAAATGATCAGATCAGTAAAAAATGTTTATTCAAAAAACACCTTTTAAAATTCCTTGAAGCTCTGAACTATTTTCGGAGAACAGTTGATAAATTAATGAAAGAAAAAATCGAAATAAATCACCGAAAATTCCTTCAGCAAAATAAATATTCATTCATGCATATAGCCAAACGCTAAAGTTGACCATTTCGACTTCTAGTTTTAAGGATTTTTTTAAATGCAGGATTATTTTCAAGAATATATACGAATTTATTTTAATGAATCCTTGTCTAAAAATATTTTTTAAAAAATGCATTTTTAAATAAAAATAATTTCAATGTGTTTTTTTATAAAAATATTTTTAAATTGTTTGTTTAAATGAATGTTAAGTGGCATCATTGAATCCTAAAAAAATACCTAAACGGAAAATGATATAACAATTTAAGACGATAAGGATACTTCCCTAATCGAAAAGACTTACCTTTTTTCTGTCTTGGTTCTTTGATTTACCTAAATCTACAAATAACTGGCGAGACAACTGCTTCAGTTCGAACGCTTTGCGTTTGTTTGCGACAATCCGAAAATGATTGGTGGGTTTGTCTTTATCGATCATAAAATTTTACACGGACATAAGTAAAAAAAACCCAAAAAAAACAAACAAACAAACAAACCGCATTCACCATTATCGAACCAATCGTATTAACAGTAAACCCACCCTCATTATCTCTCTAGAATACTCCACCCTACTTGTCGCAAATGTAACCGGATTTCCCCGTCCAATTTCCTTGAATAAAAAAACAAAAAAAAAACAAAAACGCCTATTTTCTTTATTCTCGTCACTCTCAAAGACACGCCTTCTGACAAGTTGTCGATCTTGGGAAAGAGAAAGAAAAAAAGAGAACTTAACTGCAGCCAATCAACAGAGGTTTCCAATTTCGGCAATGTTTGTCTGCTTAATCGTAGGTGAGTGTTGGAACAAGAATACAGACCAGCGTTGTTAAACAAGTCTTGAATCATGGGTTTTTTAGAATGTTTAAAAGTAAAACTACCGAACACAAATTCTATGGGTTTTTCCACAGAAACGCACGTTTCCCAAAAAATATTTTCAAATTTCTTTTTCAAATATTATCTCTACAGATCACGAATAAAAGAAATAAAAAATAATTTTCTAAATTTTAAGAGGTTCAGTTTGATATTTCAATTAATTAAAAATTAATCCCCACAGGCAAACCACAAAATGAAGATGAGGGGCAATGATAATAATACTACTAATAATAACGTTAACGAAGAGTACTTATGTATTTATAT
>OZ038513.1:68989409-69079409 GCA_964036315.1 Acanthosepion esculentum | reverse complement strand
GTGGCCCTAGACATCTCCAAAGCTTTTGATAGAGTTTGGCATGCCGGCCTTCTTCGCAAGCTCCAGGGTTATGGTCTCACAGGTCGATTGTTTGACCTAATACAATCATTCCTGTCAAACCGTGAATTGAAGGTTGTTCTCAATGGATTCATCTCCAGCTCCTATCCCACTAACGCAGGTGTTCCTCAAGGCTCCATCCTAGGCCCTACTCTGTTCCGCATATTCATAAACGACCTTCCTGATGCCATAGATTCCCAAGTCTTCATCTATGCGGTGACACCACAATTTACTCCTGCCTCAAACACAAATCTCGTGATGCTGACAAAGTTAACCTGGCAGTTCGAATAGAAAAGGACCTACAATCGGTTGTGAACTAGGGCAAGAAATGGATGGTTAAGTTTAACGCCTCTAAAACAAAACTGCTCTCTATTAACCACCACAAGGATCCATCCCTGCATCCCATTAGAATGTCTGAAGACCATCTTCTCGAGAGCTCCTCTCTGCGGCTGCTCGGTCTCACGCTGGCCGCTGATCTGAGATGGAACAAATACATCGAGTCAGTTGCATCATCCACCGCAAGGAAATTTGGCTCTCTGTGCCGAGCCAGGAAATTTTTCTCCCGGAATCTATCCTCCAAATCTATAAATCGACCATTCGCCCTTGCATGGAGTATTGCTGCCATATATGGTATGGAGCCCCTGCTGTTTGCCTCAGGGTTCTCGATAAGATCCAGAGACGGATATGCAATGTAATTGGCCCTGATCTGTCGTCTCGTCTGCGGTCTCTCTCTCACAGACGCGAGGTTGCCTCGCTCTGTCTTTTTTACAAATACTTTCACGGTAATTGTTCCGAGGAGCTGCTTTCGCTGGTTCCTAGGCCTTATGAATTTAAACGTCCTACGAGGCTGGCATCCCATTCCCACCCCTTCACCGTTGAAACTGTTAGATGTAGACGTCTCTTCTACTCCAATAGCTTCATGTCTCGCACATCTCGCCTGTGGAACTCCCTTCCATATTCCTGTATCCCTGACAAATATAATCTCCAACTATTTAAGTGTAACATCAATCGACATCTCCAATTGCCTTGATCTATCCACTTACCTTCTCCACATCCTTTCACCTTTCATTTCTATCTGCTCTCGTTCCAAATCTTCTGTAACCCCCTTGCCTTGATCGATCCACTATCTTTCTCCACATCCTCTCTTTTACCACTCCTATCTGCTCTTCCTCCAAACCTTCTGTAACCCCTCGCGTGCTGGTGGAGTAATGGGTAACGGCTTGGATTGAGGAATCGGAGAGCCGAGTTCGAATCCCAGTCGAATCCATTACATTCACTTACGTGCTAATACCCTTGGGAAAGGTGTGAATCCTCTTCTCCCTCCAACTATGGGTAAATAGCAGGACAGACTGGGTGCTATAGCCTTGGATGGCAACTGGTCTAGGAGAAGGACAACTCTGAATTCAAAACCTGCGGAGGGTCGTTTGTAGACCTTGTGGCATTCGTTGTACCGGGTCCCTGTATTCGTCTCTCCAAAAAGTGTGGATGGCCAAATCAAAATCAAATCAAATCAAATCCTGTGTGGGTGTCGGGCTTTCAGTTTCTGGGAACTGATCTGCCTGACACTCATACCTCGAGTTGGACGGGAGAGTCCATCATATATATATATATGTATATATATATGTGTATATGTATATATATGCTTATATGTATATATATATGTGTATATGTATATATGTATATATATGTGTATATGTATATATATATGTATTTATATATATGTATATATATGCTTATATGTATATATATATGTGTATATGTATATATGTATATATATGTGTATATGTATATATATATGTATTTATATATATGTATATATATATGTATATATATATAATGATATTTATATATATATGTATTTATATATATGTATATATATATAATGATATTTATATATATATGTATATATATATATGTATATATATATATATTTATATATTTATATATATATGTATATATATATAATGATATTTATATGATATATTTATATTTATATATTTATATATATATGTATATATATATAATGATATTTATATGATATATTTATATTTATATATTTATATATATATGTATATATATATAATGATATTTATATATATATATATATATATGTATATATATATGTATATATTTCACTCTCAAATTTGTTTTTAATTTGTGTAATTTGATCAATAGTTTTAGCTAAAACGAAAATGTCATGTATGCATCTTACATATATAGGAGGCTTATTAGTGTTAATAAGTATTTTATTTTCTAAAAGTGCCATATAATAATTAGAAAAAGGGGGGCTTAAAGGAGATCCCATCGCAACCGTCTATTTGAGTATAAATATTGAGTGGTACATACTAATAATAATGTTTTAAATAGTGGGTTTGATATTAATGTGTGGGAGAGAAGCGTGATTGTATACATCACGTATAATGATGTCAATTGTTTCATTGACGGAGACAATAGTAAATAAATTTTGTACATTCAAAGATGCGATTATTTTGTTGTTTGGCTTTTCAGCATGAAGAATTTGTACAAATTCGTTTTTGTCTTTATTTTTTCTTGTAACAAAAGCCATTATACGGCGCTTGGAAAGGCTCATGATCAAACATAATAAACATTCGTTGTCTGTTATATTTAACAATATATGTTTGAACAATGATCCGCTGCCCCTATACGCTAAATATATTATAAAAAGATACTATATATATATATATATATATATATATATGTATATATATGTATTAAGCATTTCACCCCAAGCAAGGCGGGATGCCACTAGCACGCAAGGGGTTACAGAGTGTAAGCGAGAGAAAATAGGAGTGGTGGAGGAAAGGATGAAGAGAAGGACAGGGATTAGGTCAGTGTATCTGGAGATGTCGATTGACATTACATTTGACTGTAGACGAGATGCCAGATCAGGATCAATCACATTGCATATCCGTCTCTGGATTTTGTCGAGGACCTTAAGGCGAACAACGGGGGCACCAGACCATATATGGCAGGAGTATTCCATGCAAGGGCGAATGGTTAATTTATAGATTTCAAGGATGGTCCCGGGCGAGAAAAACCTTTCTGGCGCGTCAGAGGGAACCAATTTTCCTTGCGGTGGATGAAGCAATGGCTTCAATGTAATTGTTCCATCTCAGGTCTGCGGCCAGTGTAAGACCACGCCGTCGCAAAGAGGTATTCTTGTGGAGTTGAGCATAAGACATTCTAATGGGGGGGGGGCAGGGATGGTTCCCTGTGGTGAGTAATAGAGAGCATTTTTCTTTTAGAGGCATTAAAGTTAACCAGCCAATTTCTGCCTCAGTCTACAACAGATTGGAGATCCTTTTCGAGACTAACAGCCAGGTTAGTTATGTCAGCGATACCAGACTTGCTATTGGGGCAGGAGTAAATAGTAGTGTCGTCAGCATAGATACCTACTTGGGAACTGATGATATCGGGGAGATCGTTAATGAAGATAAGAAACAGAGCAGGGCTCAGGATAGAACCTTGTGGAACACCTACGTTCGTGGGAAAGGAACTGGAGGAGAATCCATTAAGGACGACTTTCATTACACGGTTTGACAGGAATGATCGTATTAAGTCAAATAATCGACCTGGAATTCCGTATCGCTTAAACTTAAGGAGACCGACATGCCAGGCCCTATCAAACGCATTAGAGATATCTAGAGCCACGGCACGAGCTTCACCGTTATTGTGGAGTACTTGGTAAACAATTTCAGTTATGGCCGCGAACACATCAGCTATAGAACGGGCAAAGCGGAAACCATATTTCTTATCATATCTTATATGAGCAGATTATGGGATATAAGGTGATTAACCACTTCGGCGTTGATTAAAGCTTCAAAGACATTGCCGAAGAGTGGTAGGAGACTGATACAACGGTAGAATGCAGAGAAATTCATTTAGAATTTTTTCCATGTTATAATGGTTAGAAATCTTCTTCCGCTACATCACTTATAACAGAGAAGCGACTTCGATACTTACTAGGAGTTCCATATTTAAGGATCGTAATACATCTAAGCTATGCAGAGAAATTCATTTCGAATTTTTACATGGTATAATGGTTAGAAAGCTTCTTCCGCTACATCACTTATAACAGAGAAGCGACTTCGATACTTACTAGGAGTTCCATACTTAAGGATCGTAATACATCTAAGCTATGCAGAGAAATTCATTAAGAATTTTTACATGGTATAATGGTTAGAAAGCTTCTTTCGCTACATCACTTATAACAGAGAAGCGACTTCGATAATTACTAGGAGCTCCATACTTAAGGATCGTAATACATCTAAGCTATGCAGAGAAATTCATTTCGAATTTTTACATGGTATAATGGTTAGAAAGCTTCTTCCGCTACATCACTTATAACAGAGAAGCGACTTCGATACTTACTAGGAGTTCCATACTTAAGGATCGTAATACATCTAAGCTATGCAGAGAAATTCATTTAGAATTTTTCCATGGTATAATGGTTAGAAAGCTTCTTCCGCTACATCACTTATAACAGAGAAGCGACTTCGATACTTACTAGGAGTTCCATACTTAAGGATCGTAATACATCTAAGCTATGCAGAGAAATTCATTTAGAATTTTTCCATGGTATAATGGTTAGAAAGCTTCTTTCGCTAGATCACTTATAACAGAGAAGCGACTTCGATACTTACTAGGAGTTCCATACTTAAGGATCGTAATACATCTAAGCTATGCAGAGAAATTCATTTAGAATTTTTCCATGGTATAATGGTTAGAAAGCTTCTTCCGCTACATCACTTATAACAGAGAAGCGACTTCGATACTTACTAGGAGCTCCATACTTAAGGATCGTAATACATCTAAGCTATGCAGAGAAATTCATTTAGAATTTTTACATGGTATAATGGTTAGAAAGCTTCTTTCGCTAGATCACTTACGACTGACAATTTAGTTCAATACTTACTAGGTGCTCCACACTTAACGGTCGTATCACATCTAAGCTATGCAGAAAAATTCATTTAGAATTTTTACATGGTATAATGGTTAGAAGGCTCCTTTGGCTTGATCACTTACGACTGACAAGCTAGTTCGATACTTACTAGGTGCTCCACACTTAAGGGTCGTAGCACATCTAAGGTATGCAGCAAAATTCATTTAGAAATTTGGCATGGTACTATGGTTAGAAATCTTCGTTCGCTATATCACTTACAACTATGCGGGTTTTTATACCCTTTGAATTTATGTGACCAATAATTTGTCCTCTGTAGAAAATAAGCGTAAAAAGAGCATTGACGCGACACGTCGAGAGACAACAGGTCAACCCCAAACTTGAGTGGAGAAAGGAAAAAGAAAGGCTCTATATCAGAAGGAGGAAGAAAGAAAAGGGAAGATAAAAAAATTGGGTTTAAAACATCATTGCAAAAAACAGTGGTTTTTGCGATGACTGGTGGCAGTAAAGTTCGTTCGGTTAACAGTTCTTCTCATTTTTGTTGCAACGTCGGAATATATTCGTCTTCAGGTTGGAGAGGGATTCGGCTTTCGGATGCTTTGCTGCATCTGTTCGGACATTCTCGTTACAACGGTCTATTCTTGGTTGCTCCATTTTCAGTTACCATGTGACTGCCGGTGATAACGCCCCCTACAAAGGGAGGCAATTCATTTATCTATGTGATATTTTCAATATTCTCCCCTGAAACAAGCTTGCAATAAAGTTTATTGAAACGTAATCTGCTATATAGTTTCGAGGATTTCAAAAAGAAAACTATGTTCTGTCCAAAGGTGGGGTGACCTTTTCTTTTCCTTTGTGAAACATTTCAAAGATGCAATGCAATATTAAAATGAGAAAAATTCTTAAATTTTTTTTCATATGATTCAAAAGATGTAGTAGGATGAGAAGAACCCAAACATTTTCTTTCTTTTTTTTTTTTTTTGCAAGAGTTCCAAATTTGATGGAATAGCATGAGAATAATTTCTCAATATTTTTGTGTTTTTGTTTTCACAAGAATTTCAAATTTTATGGAATAGAATGAGAGATAAAACCCAATATTTTTTAGTCTTTACAATTTCAGAGATGAAAGGCAATAGAATAGAAAAATTTCAAGGTTTGGTGGTACTAATTTCTAATTTAAATTTTAAAACATTTACATGATCAACATTTTATTTTTACAAAAGACTTCAAGAGGAGACTGCAATGACAGAATATAGAATCTTTATTCTGCAACATAATTTGTAGAAGTCTTAGTTTCAAACAATGTTTTACTTTAGTAGTATATATAGAGATCATTGGAGGAATTTCGTCTTCTTTTTATATTTTTGGCCCTATTAGCGTGTTTTGAATTCTGCCTAGAAGCATCACTATGGTCTGAGACTTGACTGGAATGATTTAAATTTTGACTATCAATTTTCCCATCGCTAGATCCTTCTGTGTCAGGAATGTTTCTAGGATGGTGCGCATGCGTTAATGACAGTTCCACTGGATATAAAAGTTTAATGGAATGAACGTGAACAGAGCCATCAACCTTTTTGACTTTCACGGACTGGACTTTGTTGTCGTCACCTACAATTAATTCCAAAACCCTTCCCGGAAGCCAAATGGTCTAGTTTTGGCAGGGTTTTTCACAAGAACAACATCGCCAACATTGATTTTATTCTGAAAATTAACCTCGTTCAGGTCCCTACACTGTTCCCTCGAACTCAACAGATAATCTTGATACCAAAGCTCGCGAAATTTGGCTAACATGGCATCACGATTCTTAATAGATTTGATTATATTTAATCTCGAAGGAGGGTCAGATTTCCAAACATTCTTATTATCTAGATTCAATACTAATCCTACATTAACATTAGGACGAAGAAAACAATTTGGGGTAATTATTTCGTGGTTTGAATCTGTAGAACATCTATAAGTAAGAGGTCTAGAGATTATAGTGTTCTGAACATCAGATATCACAGTGAGAAGATCAAAATAATTAATTTTGGAACGTCAAATTGCTTTATATAAGCAAGATTTAATGATTCTGATCATGCATTTCCATGTACTCACAACCCAAGCGGCATATAGGGGAATTTTGATATGTTTTATATTGTACATCTGAAAGTGTTCATTGAATTCACTGGAAGCGAAAACCTCTTCCAGAAGATTGCAACCGTCAACAAAAGACTCAGCAGTATTTACATTAGTCGGACTATTGTCCTCATCTTTGTCGCCATATTTGTCACAACGTTTCGGCCGTTGTACGCTCCGGCCTTCTTCAGGTGGTTGGAATTTCGAACTGAACCCTTTATTTCGATCACTGGGGTAGACTGTTCTAGTTCCACGTGCCATGTTTGATGGATGTCAGTTGTGACAAATATGGCGACAAAGATGAGGACAATAGTCCGACTAATGTAAATACTGTACATAATACCTCATCTCAGAAATATAGACAGACCCAAAAGACTTAGCGTTATCACTGTAAATATGTGAAGGGATACCATATATATTTGTGAATATAACTAATGCCAGAATAAAAGAATGTGTACTGATATCTTTAACCAGTTCTATATGCACTGCTCTAATACTAAAACAAGTAAATATAAGCATATACATTTTACTAACACATTTGTCACGTTTTACCCAAACATGTCCTGTGTAGTCAATGTATGCAGAGAAGGTTTAACGAGATTGACTCTGTGTTTAGGCAGATTTGTTACTTTGGAATATTTAAAGGCCATATTATTAAATTTTTGCCATATAATACACTGCGAGATAGCATTTTTGATAGCTTGTCTTGCTTTAAGTATCCAAAATCCTGAAAGTCGGATTTTGTTTAGTGTTGATTGTATACCAAGATGCTTGCATCTTTTGATATTCAATGATCATAAGTTTGGTGAAGGCATGATCTTTGGCCAATAAAATAGGATTGATAACTTCATAATCATATGTTGTGTTTTTACCTATTCTACGCTTAGCTCTTTGGTCTATAAATAAGTTAAAATGTTTTACTATTTCAGGTACCCTTTTACCATTGGGGTATTGAAGGTAAGCTAATTCTTCCATAAAGCTTTGTTGCATTACCTTAAACAAATAAAGTTTGGCACTATGACTAGGGTCCTGGTCTATGTGTTTTATTTTATTTCTGATCTTAAAGGTATTTGCTGTATGTTAATTAATTTATTAATGTCGGAGTATCTATCAAAGGGCACCACAGGTTGAGACTGATTGTTGGTTTCTGTGTAATTTGATGAAGTTGATTGCACAATGAATTTGTTCTTTGAACTTATATATTTAAGTTCACTCGAGGGCCATTCTACAGGGCTTCCACTGAGCCATTTAGACTCTGAAATCCACAAGCCTAGATTCTGCTGAAATTTCTCCAAGGTTATCCCCCTTGTGAGCAAATCTGCTGGGTTTTGTTTAGTGTGAACATATTTAAATTTTACTAATAAAGATTTCTTTTATTTAAGTTCTCTAATCATCAGGTTAATATCCTTAAGTTTATTTTTGACGAATAGATTCTTGGTTCTAATGCTGTCTGACAATAGCCATGACAACACAACCTGTAGATTCTACTGCTCTTATGACATTTTCGATTTTAATTTGTGAGTATGCTTTCAATAAGGGTAATAAACACTTGATAGCCAAAAATACAGCAAGTAATTCAAGCTTGGGTAAACTTTTAGGCTTCATCGACGCTACTTTAGCTTTGGCGAAAATCAAGTTGTAATGACCATTTTACAGAAGCGGCAAAACCGTAAGCCTCTTTAGATGCATCACAAAATATATATAAATCAGCAGAGCTGTCCTCTTCAATTACATATCTTGGGAATTTTAAGGAATCAAGCTTGGCTAGATCACTTGACAAGGTAGACCATACAGCCTGAACCTCTTCTGACACAACCACATCCCAGTCTATTTTTTGGGACCACAAATATCTCAGAATCACTTTTCCTTGGCAGCATGGTTAATAGAAGACCTAGAAATCTGTAGTGTGTCTTCCAGAGTAGAATACTTGTATCCCAAAACCTTTTCAAGTTCACACCCATGTTCTACGAGTTTTTGTTCGTTTATCATTAGAGCTTTAATTCGTTCACAATTTGTGTTCCAGGTCCTTAGGTAAAAATTACCCTTTTGCATTCGTTCATTAACTAGTAGGTATAAATTCGCTAACTTATCAATTGGATTACCTGTTTTGATGAGATTATCTGCATAGAAATGTTTTGTTAGCATATCAGTACAGTCATCATGGGGGAACTTGTTGGCACGGTGTTTTATTACGAAATTCAAGATGAAAGGGCTAGCATTGAAACCAAAAATAATGGTAGTGTATCTAAAACAAATTAGCTTATCTCCTTTTTTCATGAAAAAACAAAACCTGTTACGGTTTTCAATGGCTTTTATTTTTATCATGAGAAAAGCTTTCCTGATATCCGCCAACATGACATATTTATTGCATCGAAATAATAGCAGTAATTCCAGCATATCCCTCATCAAATTGATCCCTGGGTAGGGTGCTTCATTCAAGGAGTATTTTCCTTGCGTTTTTAAAGAGCAATTAAAGACTGGTCTAATCTTCGTAGTACTTTATGCCTCTGTCTTAAAGACGGGCCTATGGGGTATACAAACATGATTTATAAAATTTTCAGGGCGATACATCAAAACGTTCTATGATACCCTCCTGTTCTTGTTGTTGGAATACCTCCGCATTATCTTTGAATAAGTTTTGTTGGAATACCTCCGCATTATCTTTGAATAAGTTTTACTGACGACTCTGTTTAAGACGGAGATGGCTATTCGGTGGTTAGATGGCACAGACTTTATTTTGTCTTCATGCCAAGAGAGGTCAACGTGATAGACATCATTCTTATATTCAATGGAGTTCTCAAATTCTTTGATTTTTCTATTGTCATATTCACAAATGGAATCATCTTCAGGGGTTATGCCCAGAGAGTCAACATCGAACATTTTCGCTAAACTTCACTCCACTTGACCTTCGTTAAAAAAACTCAGTGAAAGGGTCTGGCTAACTTTTTACAGGATTCATCACAAAATTTACTCTAGTATCAGAGCAAGTGGCATACCCAGCAATCATAGCGTCATAATTATGTTGAGAACTTCCCCCATTTACTTTTATTAAGGCTATTTGGTTCTCATATAAAAAGTGTTGGCAGTGGCCTAAATGCAGTCCACTATCTTAATATTTGTCATGAATTGAATTACACCCACACCCAAGAGACCATGAACGCAAATGTTATTGCCTTTGTCATGGAGAAAAGCTAACTTATAATTTAAGTTAATCAAATTATTTTTTACTGCCTGAAACTTATCGAACTTTAAGTTCAGATTCAAAATCATCATCGATAAGAACAGGTAAGGGTAAAGAAACGCACTTATTTACTTCATTACCCATTACAACTTGACTTAGTTTTTTTCTTATTTGACCCTAAGAAGGTTTTGTCATCAAATTTCACAGGAGTTAAGAAATATTTTTCACACGTTAATTTTGTTATCACCTGTTTAGAAAAATGTGACCTTTGACTTCCTGAATTGAACAAGCAGTTAGTCTTATATCTATTTATGCCCTTTGATACAGCTATTAGTATAATGGGTGTTTCTTCCACACAGAGTTTACTGACTGTCTGTGTTAGGAAGAATAGCGCGTTCTAGCCTTTTAGCAGCATACCGATACTAATATTAGCATTAGTGTAGCCAGTGCTACACTAACACTGAATGCGAATATAAGAAAACGAAATACTCGAGCGTAACAAATAAAAAACATTTAATAAGGCAAACAACCTTCGTATATGTATTTATAAGATTTATATATGTCCCAAAACAAATAATTGTTCATATTGTCCCAAAGGAACGAGGAGGTTAAGCAGAATTTGAACGAAGAAATGACCTACCAATTTTTATGGCCTTTGGTTGTCCTCAGCAACATGAATAATTTTCGGTCTCGTTGGGCCGTACACATGTCGACCAGTCTCCACGTGTGTGTGTATGCCTCGGCGGTCAGAGAGGTAAAGAGGTCGTTCCTTCCAGAACGGAAGTAACGACAAAAAAGGCAGAAGAGTTCTACTCACTAAAACGAGGCCACAACTCTCATGAGTTAAAGCAAAGGGAAGACAACTGTGGTCTCCCTACAAGTACGCCCTCCCTAGACAGGTTCATTAACCTGCACTAGAGATACAACTAAAATGTAACAAAAACAAAACTTCACAACATGTATTACAAATTTTAAAGCAACATAATGAAAAAGGAAGAGTTCAATGTGGCGGGAAGAATATCCTCCGGTTATAGTTCTGCTGACCCCAAAACCCGGAAATGACTCATGTCAATAAATGTTTGGGCCATCTAACACGACGGCCAGATCTGGTCACAGTCTCTTTAACTACCCCCGGTGCTCCTGCTGATGGAGTAATCCCTGAAGTGTCCATGCTGAGCCAGGTAGTGTCCAAAAAGGCAGGCTTTAATCTGTCAACAGCAATGCTTTGTGTTGCATTGTTAATGCTCACCACAAAGTATTTTGAATGTCTCTCTAGGACTTTGAAGGGTCCTCTGTAGGCTGGCTGCAATGTGTGGGACTTAGCCAAGTCCCGCACAAAAACATGTGTGCATGTCTGCAGTAGTTTAGGCACATATATCTGCCTTTGAACCTGTGCAGGAGACTTATATGCCAAGTTCGCCATGTTCGCGGTAAGCCGATCAACGAACGAGGTCAAGTTCAAAACCTTTTGTGGAGGTTGCAGGAAAAACTGTCCTGGGAGTCTGAGTGTGGTGCCATAAACTATCTCAGCAGATGAACACTTAAGATCGTCCTTAACCGCAGTGCGGAGTCCCAGAAGAACCAACAGTAGATTCTCCAGCCAATTTGCCTGATCCGTCACGGCCCTTAAAGCTGATTTTAGTGTACGATGAAAACGTTCCACTAAGCCATTAGCCTCGGGATGATAAGCAGTGGTTTTTGGCTCTTTTACTCCCCAAGATCCTCATCAGTTGGTTGAACAGGTCTGACTCGAATTGCCGCCCTCTGTCTGTAGTAATTAAAGCAGGGACCCCAAAACGGGAAACCCATCCTGAAACAAAAGTCCTTGCAGTGGTATGTGCCGTAATGTCCGACATCGGAAGAGCCTCACACCAACGGGAGAAACGATCAACACATGTTAATAGACATGTCTTTCCCTCACATGAAGGAAGTGGTCCTGTGATGTCCACGTGCACATGTGCAAACCGCTCGTCGGGTGATGGAAAGGATCCAGGAGGTGAACGGGTATGTCTCCCCACTTTGGCCCTCTGACACGGCACACATGTCTTTGACCATTGCCGAATGTCAGTTTTCATGCATGGCCAAACAAATCTGTCTGTGATCAGCCGTATTGAGGCATTAGCTCCTGGGTGGGACAAATTGTGCATGGAGGAGAATAATGTCTTCCGCATTGACTCAGGTACGAAGGGGCGCAATCGTCCGGTGCTGGTGTCACATACAACTTCCAAATCTGTGTTTGGAATATGTATTTTCGTCAACGTCAAGGAGGTGTGGTTCTCTCGTAGCAGATGCTGTAGCTGCTGATCCTTTTCCTGTGCTTCCACAAATGATTGATGTTCCAAGCACGGGTCCAGCACAAAAGCATTTATGCCACGAGACATAGTGTCTGCAGGTATGTTGTCAGTTCCCTTGACGAAACGGATATCTGAAGTGAATTGTAACAGATAATCCAAGTGTCTGGTTTCACGTGGGGAATACTTGTCAGAGTTTGACTGAAAAGCCCCCAACAAGGGCTTGTGGTCTGTCAGTAAGTAGAAAGTCCGCCTTTCCAACAAATGTCGAAAGTAACGGACAGCTGAATAAGCTGCGAGAAGTTCACGTCCAAATGTGCTGTACCTGGATTCCGTAGAAGTTAGTTTCTTGGAAAAGAAGGAAATTGGTTTCCAGTGGTCATCGATCTTCTGCTGTAGTACTGCTCCCACACCAATCGAAGAGGCGTCAACTGCCAAACACAACTCGCTACCTGGGACAACATGTGACAATTCAACTGCTCGGGACAATAAAACCTTAATTTGATGGAAGGCTGCCAAGGCTTCATCAGACAAAACTATGTCACAATTTTTGACATCAGTTAGAATATCTGTCAAGGGTTTTATAACCTGCGCACAATTTGGCAGGAACCTTCGAAAAAAATTTACCATCCCTAAAAACTGTCGCAACTTTCTCATGGTATCTGGCAAGGGAAAGTCAGAAATGGCCGCCACTTTAGATGGAGAAGGTGAAACTCCAGCTGAATTAATGCGGTGACCTAGGAAAATAACCTCAGACTTTCCAAACTCACATTTTACTGGGTTGATAACAACCCCAAATTTCTCAAAACGCTCGAAAACAATCTGTAAATGTTTAATATGTTCTTCCATGGAAGAACTGGCTATAAGTACATCATCCACATAGGCACAGACAAAGTGCAGACCGTGCAATACATGGTCGATAAATCTCTGAAAAGACTGTGCCGCATTTCTTAGTCCAAATAGCACGCGCAGAAACTCAAACAACCCAAATGGTGTTGTTATGGCAGTCTTTGGAATGTGTTCAGGTTCTACCGGAATTTGATGGTAGGCCCTGATAAGGTCTAATTTAGTGAATACGCACCTATCCTGAATGATGGCCGTTACATCATGTATTTGAGGAATGGGATAACGGTCAGGTTTAGTGACAGAGTTGAGTGCCCTATAATCCCCACAAGCGCGCCAGGTACCACCACTTTTGGGTACCAGGTGCAAAGGAGATGCCCAGTTACTCTTTGATGGCCGGATAATACCAAGTTCCATCATTTGGGTAAATTCCGCTTTCGCCACACTCAATTTTTCCGGTGCAAGACGACGAGGGCGGCTGTGAACAGGAGGACCGCTAGTAGCAATGTGGTGTGTTATATTGTGGGGTAACCTATCTTTATGAAAAGCCGGTTTGGTAATGCTCTCAAACTTTTTAAGGAGTTCGCAGAACATAGGATTATCTTCAGTGTTAGCCACCGTAGGACATAATGGAATTACATTATGAATGGCTCCCGGTGATTGAGTATTTGTCTTAGGGTCTGTCAGACAACGTCTGTGAACATCAATGAGAAGACCAAATTTGTGTAAAAAATCTGCACCCAATATGGCCTTCTCTACATCCGCAAGGACAAAGAAATGGGTGAAAACCCGTCTCAGACCCAAATTCAATGTAAGGCACCTCTGACCATAAGTCTGGATGAGCTACTTATTTACGGCCTGCAAGGTAAGTTTGTGAGGGCCTTTTAACTTGTCTGCCCTAGTGGCAGGAATTAAAGATATTTGCGCACCACTGTCCACGAGAAAACGTATACCAGTAGTGCGGTCCGAAACAAATAGTAAGCGACAAACCTCTTTCACGCTAGCGCACCGGGTCGCCTCCGGTCGCCAGCTTAGGCTTTTCCCTGTTGCAAATTGAAGGAACAGGGGGGCTTGCAATAATTAGCCCTATCTCCGAATTTCTTGTGTAAGTAGCACATTGGCTCCTTGCTAACAGTTCTTACACGCCCTCTACTTTGGGAGCGGGGAATGCTAACCTTCTGCAACCGTCTCTCTAAGTCTTCCATCCTAGCCTCTAACCTTCGTTGTCCCTCCAAAAGTTTAGCCAGCGGATCTGCCTCTTGAGTCTGCACGGCAGAAACGGGAGCAGTGCATCCCGAAGTTAGGTCAGCTACATTATCTGCTATTTCAGCCAGCTTTTCGACGGGTGCATCTTCACACACCGCGGCTAAAACCGCGTGATACGCAGGGGGCAAACGCTGGAGAAAAATATGACGTATAATGCCATCCTCATTACTCTCTCCGGCTAGATGCTGCAAACGACGTAAAAATTGCGACGGCTTGCTGTCTCCCAATTGTTCCTCATGCAAGAGCTGCGACAATTTCTTTTGCCGTGACATAGACGTCCTCCGAACAAGTTCCTCTTTTAACTTGTAATATGGCTTATCTTTCGGCGGACAGATAATAATTTCTCTAACCTCCTGGACAGCTTCGAGAGGCAACTTGGAGACCGCTAAATTAAATTTTGTTTTCTGGGAGGTAATTCCTCTCAGTTCGCACTCTGACTCTAACTGTGCGAAAAATAAAGCTGGGTCCGCTTTAAAGTAAGCTAGACTGACAGTGTTCACCGCCGAAACAGCGGCCGTTTTCTCTTCATCCATCTCGTATATTTTTTATGGGGAATTTACCACACAAAAATGCGCCTCACAATGTGAAGTACCACAGAGAAAAAATACACAAACAAACGAACCTAAATATTTTAAACAAAAAGTCAGAAATGGCTATCACTGCTATTACTACTAATGGGTGTTGGGAACTCTAGCAGTAAGCTACTGACCCGTCTGCCTCCAAGGGTGAGGCAGTCTAATGTTGCAGGCCGGCGCCAAATTCAAATACAGGATGGGAGAAAAAGCACACGTGGGTGAGGAGAGGGAAGCCATGTTGCCATGTTATACGAGTCGTCATTCCTATATCGCAAATAATTTGTGTCGAAAGAAAAAAAAATCACTCACAAACACACGAAATTAACATTAACAGTTATTTTGCAAATTGCAAAAATATACTGCCACGTTGGAGTCACCACTTATTAGTATATGGGTGTTTCTTCCACACAGAGTTTACTGACTATCTGTGTTAGGAAGAATAGCGCGTTCTAGCCTTCTAGCAGCACACCGATACTAATATTAGCATTAGTGTAGCCAGTGCTACACTAACACTGAATGCGAATATAAGAAAACGAAATACTCGAGCGTAACAAATAAAAAACATTTAATAAGGCAAACAACCTTCGTATATGTATTTATAAGATTTATATATGTCCCAAAACAAATAATTGTTCATATTGTCCCAAAGGAACGAGGAGGTTAAGCAGAATTTGAACGAAGAAATGACCTACCAATTTTTATGGCCTTTGGTTGTCCTCAGCAACATGAATAATTTTCGGTCTCGTTGCGCCGTACACATGTCGACCAGTCTCCACGTGTGTGTGTATGCCCCGGCGGTCAGAGAGGTAAAGAGGTCGTTCCTTCCAGAACGGAAGTAACGACAAAAAAGGCAGAAGAGTTCTACTCACTAAAACGAGGCCACAACTCTCATGAGTTAAAGCAAAGGGAAGACAACTGTGGTCTCCCTACACAGCTATTGACACTATGGGTAAGATGGATGTTTGTTCCTGAGTGCTAGTATTGGTACACACGTTAGTAGCCGAATAGTTTATAGTGATTCTTTGCAAAGACGACTAATATGACCTCTGGATTTGCAAATCATACATTCACGGGGTAGTTTATTTTTTGGGCAAGGGCAATCTACAGTTTTATGATTAGCACTGGTACAAAGAAAGCACAGGTCCAATTCAGCACATGTAGCCCGTCTCGACTCAAAGGAAGGGTACTTGACACAACGACCGATACAATGCCCATTTAGGCTACACAGCTTACAATGCGTAGTAAATTTGCTACTTTCGGTAGAAAAATTTTCCAGAGTAGGAACGCTCTTTTTAAAACCGTTATTTTTATTACAGCTCCATTCCCGAGGTTTAGAATCGTCTTTTTGAAGGGAATTGCGGTTAATACTTTTTTTTAAGTTGGTTTTCTGGAGGGATTTTATTACCTCATTGTAGTTGTCGAAAATTTGGTTGAGTTTGGGATAATTATCATCAACCTTTCGAATTAAATCTCTTTGAAGCGTAGAGGTCAACTTAGAAAAATTATATGGGTGACCAATTCAAAACTCGGTGTGGATTCTTCATAAAAATTCAAGTCGTAAGCTTTTAGTTCGGATAAATCCGCCTTGATCACTAACAAATATTTTGTCACATTGGCGAAGTCAGGATCATATTTGGGATTATTATCCAGCAACTGTCCAAAACTTTCGTCAGTAATGTAGGGTATATCCAAGAATTCCTTTTTTAACAAACTGATAGCCATGTCATAATTCTCATCCTCGAGCGAGATGCGCTATTAACTGCGATACGAAGCCAGTCAAGTAACTTTTCAAAAGAGACAGTTTTGCTCTCTCAGACCTTACCGAGACAACACAGTTTTCGAATTGTACTAAAAAAAACTTTTAAATGCAAATTTACCGATTTCATTACGACTAAATTTGGAACCTTGAAGTTTTGGCGCATACGTAAGTTGGTCTGCCACGGTGACAATTTGCTCTGGCGTAGTAGTAGCGGTAGTAAGAGCTGGTGAAGGAGAATTCGTTCTCTCCTCAATTTCTGCTAAATTCTGCAGCACGCGGAAGGCAAAATCAGCCTCCAACCTCTCGTCTATTAACAAGTCACTATCTTCCAAATTAATATCGGCCTTTTCACAAACGTCACTTATTTTTACATTTAATGAGTTGACTTCTGTCAACCATTTATTTATAAGTGTTTCTTGTTTTACGGAATGAGTCCTTTTTAACGAATCCTTTGATATCATAATATCGACAGTAGACGTTATTTTTCATTTTAGTGAATCTCTGGTGTGTTTTAAGGCCTTTACATCTTTTAGAGTTTTAAACTCAGTCATTCTGAACAAGGAGTTTCACAATAAAATTTACGAGGTAAAGCCGATGAAGAGAAGAAGAAAGAAAAGAAAAAGAAAAAAATGAACGAAGAAAATTACTCTAATTTTCTCAATAGATACCCAAATATAGCAGTAACACTGACTACCTCTTCCTCAAGCGAGTCACGTCGAAGCAAATGCCCCTTTTTTATTTATTTTTAAGTGTCCCTATTTTTGTAGCATAAATGCTCGTTCGCACTATTTTTTTTTTGCAAAGTGCTGCTACCTTTACTTGTTTTTTTTTGCAAAGTATGCGGGTTTTTATACCATTTGAATTTAAGTGACCAATAATTTGTCCTCTGTAGAATATAAGAGTAAAAAGAGAATTGACGCGACCCGGCGAGAGACAACAGGACAACACGAAACTTGAGTGGAAAAAAGAAAGGTTTTATATCAGAAAGAGGAAGAAAGAAAAGGGAAGATAGAAAAATGGGTTTAAAATATCGTTGCAAAAAAACAGTGGTTTTTGCGATGACTTAACTGGTGGCAGGTAAAGTTCGTTCGGTTAACAGTTCTTCTCATTTTTGTTGCAACGTCGGAATATATTCGTCTTCAGGTTGGAGAGGGATTCAGTTTTCGGATGCCTTGCTGCAACTGTCGGGACATCCTCGTTCCTATGTTGTATTCTTGGCCGCTCCATTTTCGGACACCATGTGGCTGCCGGATGAGTTTTACGGAGCTAAATTTGTCCGTGTTAACTCGTCGGTGGCACAGGAAAACAGAGCCTGTGATAGGCTGCTTTCAGCCCAACTAAGGCGCCGGTGATAATGACCCCTACAAAGGTATGCAATTCATTTATCTATATAATATTTTCAACACAATAGAGAAGCGAGTTCGATCCTTACTTGGTGCTCCTCGCTTAATGGTCGTGGCCCATTTATCCTATGCAGAGAAATTCAGTTAGAACGTTGACATGGTATAATGGTTAGAAATCTTTTTTCGCTAACTCATTTATGACTGTATTTGTCTATATTTCTGAGATGAGGTATTATGTACATTATTTACATTATTCGGACTATTGTCTTCATCTTTGTCGCCATATTTATTAAAACGTTTCGGTCGTTGTACGCTCCGGCCTTCTTCAGGTGGTTGGAATGTCGAACTGAACCCTTTATTTCGTTCACTGGGGTAGACTGTTCTAGTTCCACCTGCCATGTTTTAATGGATGTCAGTTATCTCCAGTAATTTCCCTCTGAAAGTTCTCCACTGCCTAACCGGGTATTGAACTCACAGTGACGACAAAAATGAGGACAATAGTCCGAATAATGTAAATAATGTCATTTATGACTGCAAAGCTAGTTCGATACTTACAAGGGTGTCAAATTTATGGTCGTATCACATCTAAGCTTTGTAGAGAAATTCATTTAGAACTTTGACATGGTATAATGGTGTGAAAGCTTTCGTTATATCACGACTGAGAAGCTAGTTGGATACTTAACAGGTGATCGACACTTAAGAGTCGTAGCACATCTAAGCTATGCAGAGAAATTCATTTAGAATATGATATGTTGTAATGGTTAGAAAGCTTCTTTCGCTAGATCTCTTACAATTGAGAAGCTAGTTCGATACTTACTAGGTGGTCCACTTTATGGTCGTAGCACATCTAAGCTATGCAGAGAAATTCATTTAGAATTTGATATGTTGTAATGGTTAGAAAGCTTCTTTCGCTAGATCTCTTACAAGTGAGAAGCTAGTTCGATACTTACTAGGTGGTCCACTTTATGGTCGTAGCACATCTAAGCTATGCAGAGAAATTCATTTAGTACTTTGACATGGTGTAATGTTTAGAAAGCTTTTTTTTCTATATCACTTACGACTGCGAAGCTAGTTAGATACTTACTAGGTGCTGGACACCTAATGGTCGTAGCACATCTAAGCTATGCAAAGAAATTCATTTAGAAATTTGACATGGTATAATGGTTAGAAAGCTTCTTTCGCTAGATCACTTATGACTGAGAAGCTATTTCGATACTTCTAGGTACTCCATATTAAGTGTCGTATCGCATCTAAGCTATGCTAAGTAATTCATTTAGAACTTTGACATGGTGTAATGGTTAGCAATTCCTTTTTATTATTTGTGAATTACCATGTATTCTTGGGAAAGACTGAAGCATTTTCTCGTTGCCTTCTCCATGTATTCCTTTTCTACATTATCTTTGAATTGCAATGTATTCTGAGGAAAGATACGGGAGAAGTTTCCCGTTTCATTCTCTACAGATACCTTTACTTTATTATTTGTGAAATGCCATGTCTTCTATGGAAAAATAGTCAAGTGGTTTCTCGTTGCCTTCTCCTCGTATTCTTTTTCTATCGTATCTATATATTGCTACGTATTCTTGGGAATGATAGCGGAGTATTTTCCCGTTTCCTTCTCCTCAGATACCTTTACTTTACTATCTGTGAAATGCCACGTCTTGTAGGAAAAGATAGTGCCGTATTTTCCCGTTGTTGTTTCAGAGATTCCATCCCGTAATCATCTAAAATGCTATGTCATCTGCGGAATGATTGTGGAGTGATTTTCCGTTACCTTCTTCCGTTTTCTTATTATCTGTGAAATGCCATGTATTCTTGGGAAATTTAGCGAAGTAGTCTGTTACTGCCTTCTAAACATTTTTTATTATCTGTGAATTGCAATGTATTTTGGGGAAAGTGGAGTATTTTGCCAAGGCCTTTTACTATATAAATCTTTTCTTTAATATGTGTGAAATAGCATGTCATCTGTGGAAAGATAGTAGATTAGTTTCCTGTTGCCTTCTTCACAGATTTCTTTTCTTTATTATCCGTGAAATGCTATGTCTTCTGGAGAATGATAGTAGAGTAGGTTCCCGTTGTCTTCTTCACAGAATCCATTTCTTTATTATCTGAGAAATGCTATGTCTTCTGGAGAAAGATAGTAGAGTAGGTTCCCGTTGTCTTCTTCACAGAATCCATTTCTTTATTATCCAAGAAATGCTATGTCTTCTGGAGAAAGATAGTAGAGTAGGTTCCCTTTGTCTTCTTCACAGAATCCATTTCTTTATTATCCGAGAAATGCTATGTCTTCTGGAGAAAGATAGTAGAGTAGGTTCCCGTTGTCTTCTTCACAGAATCCATTTCTTTATTATCCAAGAAATGCTATGTCTTCTGGAGAAAGATAGTAGAGTAGGTTCCCTTTGTCTTCTTCACAGATTCCATTTCTTTATTATCCGAGAAATGCTATGTCTTCTGGAGAAAGATAGTAGAGTAGGTTCCCGTTGTTTTCTTCACAGAATCCATTTCTTTATTATCCGAGAAATGCTATGTCTTCTGGGGAAAGATAGTAGAGTAGGTTCCCGTTGTCTTCTTCACAGAATCCATTTCTTTATTATCCGTGAAATGCTGTGTCTTCTGGGGTAAGATAGTAGAGTTGTTTCCTATTGTCTTCTTCACAGATTCCTATTCTTTATTATCCGTAAATTGTTAAGTCTTCTGGGGAAAGATATTAGTGCAGTTTCCCGTTATCTTCTTCAGAGATTCCTTTTGTTTATTATCCGTGAAATGCTATGTCTTCCGGGGAAAGATAGTAGAGTAGTTTCCCGTTGTCTTCTCATATTTGTTTTCTTTTTTTCTTTATATATCTGTGATAGTGAAGTATTTTCCCGTCGTCTTCTGCACACATTCTTTTTCTATACTATCAGTGAATTGCTATATCTTCTGGGAAAGATAGTGTAGTGGTCCCGCGTTGCCCTCTTCACAGATTCCTTTTCTTTATTATCTATGACATGCCATGTACATTTGGGAAATATTGTGGTGTGTTCTCTAGTAAACTTCTCCATAGATTCCCTTTCTTTATTGTCTTTGAGATGCCATATATTTTGCGAAAAGTTAGTGGTGTAGTTTCCCGTTGCTTTCTCCACACATTCTTTTTCTCTAGTTACTGTGATTTGCAATCTTGTAGGAAACATAGTGGAGTAGCACCCCGTTGCCTTCTTCACAGATTCAATTTCTTTATTATATGTAAAATGGCATGTATATTTGAGAAAGATAGTGGAGTGTTTTTTTCGCTGCCTTCTTCACAGATTCCTTTTCTTTATTATGTGTGAGATGCTATGTCTTCTAGGGAAAACAGTTGTTTCCCATTGCCTTCTTCACAGATTCCTTTTCTTTATTATCTTTGACATGACATGTCTTCTCGAGAAAGTCAGTGGAGTTGTTTCCCGTTTACTTCTTAACAGATTCCCTTTCTTTATTATCTGTGAAATGCTGTATCTTCTGGGGATAGTGGTGTGGCCTTTCGCCCCCCCCCCCACCAATATACATTCTTTTTCTATAGTATCTGACAATTGCTATGTGTTCTTGTAAAGATAATGGAGTAGTTTCCTGTTGTCTTTTTAAGATTCCTTTTCTTCTTTACCTGTGATATGCTACATCTTGTGGGGAAAGATAGTGGAGTGGTTTCTCGTGATTTCTTAACATTCCTTTTCTTTATTATCATTCACATGTTCTGTGTTCTGGGGACAGATATTGGAATGGTTTCCAGTTGCTTTCGTCAAGTTTCTGTTTCTTTATCATCTGTGAAATGCTATGTCCCCTGAGGAAAGTCAGTAGAGTGGTTTCTCGTTGACTTCTACACAGATTCCTTTTTTTATTATGTGTGAGTTGTCATTTCCTCCGAGGAAAGACGGTGGAATTGTTATCCGTTTACTTCTTCTTGAAGTGGTTCCTCGTTGCCTTCCCCACAGAGTCCTTTTCTTTCTCATGTCTGAAATTCTATGTCTTCTGGGGTTAGATATTGGAGTTGCTTCCGATTGCCTTCTTTGCAGGTTCATTTCTTTATTATCTGTAAAATGCCATGTCTTCTGGGAATGATTGTGGTGTGGTTTCCCGTGTTTTCTTAACGGATTCCTTTTCTTTATTATCTGTGAAATGCTATGTTCTCTAATGAAAGATTTTCGAATGCTTTCTCGTTGCCTTCTTCACAGATTCTCTTTCAATTGCCATCCCCTGTGTACTAGTGATATTCCCGCCTTGCTTGCGATGACATCACTATGTGAATGCACTTGGAGTTGATGAGAAAAAGTGAAAAACTTCATAAATGACACGTTTCGCCGAGATGGAAGAATAAAATAGAACACTGAAAAAAAATCTCTTGAAACAAAGAAAAGTATTCTAAACTCTTATATGATATCTGTCCCCTGTTTTGCAATGAGTGCTGAACAATCTCCTCACAGCTAAAGAAGAAACTTGAAGCAACAGAGATGTTACTCTACAGAAGGTGAGTTGGCTGTTGTTTCGGCAAAATTTAAGAACGGACTATTTTTTGTTTTAAGTAATAATTTTATATCCATATAAACATAATACAAATAGATACATGCAATTCCACTACGTGCTGACCATAAGAAATATGCATATAAATTGTCTATGCTAAATAAATGAATCTAATGAACAGAGTTTGTCTTTGATTTATTAGACGTAGGTATGATGGGTCGCAATGCAAAATGTGGTTCTTGCTGTGGGTCGCGGTAAAAAATAAGTTTGAAAATGAGTAGACATGTTATAAGCCAGTTTTTTTTCTCTCTCTCACTGGGCTGTTAGAGTTCGGTCGGAAGTGATTAACTGCCAGGCTCTAGTCATCTGTTATAACTAAGAAGTATTCAGTACCGCACAAAATGAAAATAATAAAGTACCTCTAAGGATCGAACTGACGACCCAAACTAATAGTTTTCAAAACAGGCTAACTCGGCATTGTTCATATTTTGTTTGCTAAATGCTATAATATCTCTTGGGCGGTTAAAAACAAAGATAAGAGTACTCAAATGTTACGTGATATCTGTTCTCCTGTATGTCAGTGAGTGCTAGACAATCTCCTCAAAGATTAAGAAGAGGCTTGAAGCAACAGAAATGTGGTTCAAGAGATGCATGCTGAGGATATCATGGAACGATTATGTGAACAATGACAAAGTTTTAGAGAAAATGGAAACAAAAATGAAAGAAACATAATAGCAGGAAGAGACAATTAAGGTTTCTAGGGCACATAACGAGGAAAGAAAGCTTGGAAAATCTGATACTCACAAGAAATATTGAAGACAAGAGAGACAGAGGAAAACAACTGATACCCTACTTAGTGGCATGTGTAAATGAATAGTGGAACAGAGTTTAGGAGAAATAAGTGAGAGATTAAATTTATTAAGAGCTACAAGAGATAGCCATGATCGCCTATGTCCTGAGGGAAAACGTACATAAGGAATGGTTATCAGTTCTTTTGTTCAATATTTTGCAAATTCCATATTGCAATAATTTTCAGTATATTATTTTGTTTTCAAGGTTATGATATCTTTCAAGGTTATGATATATTTCTTACGACGCATGGCAAATGTTATATATTTGAAATTAAAGATATAAATATTAATATCTGTACTATTATGTCGAGATATAATTTCTGTTTTAATCAGTCAGCTCTTCGAACCATTTGGAGCAAAATTCTTCATGTTTTGTTCAGGAAAAGTTTTCAAAGAACTCTTAAATTTGTTTTATTTAAATGTTTCTTAATAATTTCACTTCAAGCAAGAGAATAAAGCCACTAAGACACAAGGGATTACTGAGTGTGAGAGAATATGAGAAACATCATTAAGAGACGAGAACAATAAAAGAACTGGAATTAAGACGACAAAAGATAACGGTTGACATTGCATTTAAATTTTTGAAGATCAAAGTTGACTAGAAAGCAAGAAACTGGAAGAGAGTTCCGCCAGCGAGAAGTGCGTGATAAGAAACTGTTAGCATAGAACTTGCGGTTACATCCGACTATTTCAACTTCAAAATGATGAGACGTTGCAGCTAATCTGGTTTGGCGTTTACATTCATAAAGTCTAGGTACCAAAGAGGAACGCTCATCAGAACATTATGAAAATATTTATAAAAATTACACGGAAGTATATTTTCGTAGCGGGAAAGTAACTGAAGACGAGATGCCAGGTCAGGACCAATAACATTGTAGATTCTTCTTTTTATTTTATCAAGAACCTCTAAACACGTAGCAGAAACACCGGACTAGATGTAATAGCAATATTCAATGCATGTTTGGATGGTAGACTTGTGTAAGATAGGTTCTGGAGAGAAACATTGTCTTGCACGACACACTGAATCAATATTCCTATCTGTAGACCTAGCAATTGATTCAATGTAATCTTTCCACTTCATATCAGAGAAAGCACAATGATTCCCTTTCTTTGAGGTTAGCATTAGCCATGCTGATGGAAGGCAAATAGGGTTCTCCAAGATGATTAATAGAGCTCAGTTTGATTTTGGAGGCGTTAAAATTAACAAGCTATTTCTTGATCCCGTTAACAGATTGTAGGTCATTTCTGAGATCAGCTGCCAGTTTGACATTGTCGAATCGCTCAGACCTACCATTAAGACAGGTGTAAATGGTTGTGTCATCAGCATAGATACAGAGTTGAGAAAGGAAGTTCGTTGATGAAAATTAAGAACAACTAAGATCCAATGATAAGAGCCCTGGGGAACACCTCCATTAACGCAGAAAGATCTAGACGAGTGGCCATTCAAGACAACTTTCATTTTGCGATTTGATAAGAAAGATTTAATCAGATCAAAAATGTGTCCAGAAATAAATAACCTTTCATCATGGGAAAAGACCAGCATGTCAACCTATGTCAGATGTCTTCGAGATATCATAAGCGGTAGCCATGCTTCACCATTCTTATTTTTGGTTAAATAGACTCTTTTAGCAATAGCCGTTAACACTTAGAGAAGCGAAAGCCATATTCCTTGTCTGAAAGAGGACCTTGCGAAGTTAGATGCTTAACCAATTCAGAGTTGATTAGAGCATCTAGTACGTTGCCAAAAAGAGATAGAAGGCTATTAGTCCGATAGTTAGAAGCATCAGACAGTTCGCCTGAGTTCTTAAAGATTACAATTACAGAAGAGGATTTCAAACAAGCAGGAAAGCAAGAAGCAGCGAGGCACTTACTCTACAGTTTAGATAGAGCATGAGCCAGTTCAAAAGCGCATTTCTTGAGGAATATTGTAGGGGTGCCATCAAATCCACATACTTTGTGAGGATCCAGTTTTGAAATGATAGCATTAACCATGGACGGAGTTATATGCATATCACTCAATAAAGAGTCATTTTTCAGTAGAAACTCAGGCAAAGATACTCCAGATGAATTAAAAGTAAAATTTGAAGAGAATTTACGAGAAAAATATTCTGCTTTGTCAGCAAAACTGAGTGAAGACAGAAATGATAGAAGACTTACTCCTATTTAATACATTGTTAGAGAGCCGCTGGTGGCCACGACAACCAAACTTGTTAGAGGCTATACGGTGCCACATTCTGCCAGTAAATAAAGACTTAACCTCTTTATAATTATTATGAACAGACACAAAGAAGTGTCTATTGTGACTAAAACTACCACGCTGATACAGCTAGATAAAGTAATTCATGTGCGCTATAGCGACTGCACAGGCAGGTGTGAACCAAAGAAAAGATAGTGGTTTTATCTGGTATTTCCAAGAAGTGACAAAAACTTCGATGCAGGCTTTTACCAAAGAAGGAAGCTCGTTGGCAAAATTCTCATTAGGCAGATTAAGAATATCAATCCAAGGGGCGTCACGAAGAAAGTCACGAAACGAATCCCAATCAGTACGCTTGTAACAGAAAGAAGTCTTGCGAATAGGAAGTTACTTTCCAGTAGACGACTCAAAAGAAATATCAACATATACTGCAGCATGATCCGAATTGCAGAGGACAGAGTTACGATTTTCGACAAGAACCAGAAGTATGACACAATTCAAATAAAAAAGCATGTTAATTAAAATTGTTAAGGAAACGAGTAGGGAAATCTATAATTTGATTGAGGGACTGAGCAAGGGATGAATGTCTAAATACCAGTAACATGAGTAACATTAGAATGATAAAGTCACCTGATACGATGTGCATGAAAATCAACAAAAACAAAAATGTTCGCAGATGAATTTAGAGAAAGAGATAGTCAGCTATATGTGACAGTCCCCAGATGAAGGAGAGCGATAAAGTAAAAATAGATAGTTACCAAAGTGCAATAAAGAAAGTTGAAAGCACATGAAAATATCATTCGTAGACTCCAGAGACGATTCTCTTGTCATTGGAATATTTTCCCGGGTGTAAATAATTAGATCATGCATGTTTCTTAGAATCTTTTCGACAAAACGGAAGATAGCCTAGAATAAGGAATTCATTTGTAGCGATAGAAGTTTGAAATTATTTTCGCAAAGTTACAGGAGATCTGGAGAAGAAGTTTTTTTTTTATCAAAGTGTTTTGCACCGATCAAAAATGGTGACAATCGGATGGTGCAAGGTCAGGTGAATATAGCGGATGGGGTAACACAGACCAACCGGGTTCCAATATTTTTCCTGTATTGTTCTTGCCTTATGAGGCTTTATGTTGTCATGGAGGAGGACGATCTTTTCCCTATTTTTATGGACATGTTGCAGCTGCTGGAAGATTCTTAATCGTTTCACTCCAGGCAAGGCGATAAAAACCACTGGGACACAGGGAGTGAAAGTGAAAGAGAATGAGAAGACTAAGAATGGGGAGGATTGGCGAAAGGACAAAAAAGGAACAGGATTCAAGAAGACACAAGATGGTGACTGACGTTGCATTTAGATCTTTGAAGATTGTAGTTATTAGGGAAGCAAGAAATCGGAAGGGAGTTCCACAGATGGGAAGTGTAAGAAAAAACTGTTAGAGTAGAAGTGACGGTTGCATCTAGCTAGTTCAACAGTAAAACGGTGAGACCTACTTGCCAATCTAGTAGGACGCTTTAATTCGAGATGCGTGGTCAGGATCGATTACATTAGAGATCCTTCTTTGGATTTTATCAAGAATCGCGAGATGTCGAGCTGGAGCATCCAATTATACATGGCAACAGTATTCAATACACGGACGAATAGTAGATGTATAAATGTGCAAGTATTCTGACGAGAACAATTGCTAGGCATGTCACAGTAAACCAACTTTCTTTGCAGGAGATGTAGCAGTTGATTCGATCTAGTCACTCCACTTCCTGTTAGTGGAAACCGTGAGGTCAAGAAGGTGTAGACATTTGCTCTCCTGAAGTTTAGCATCAATGATGCTAACGGCAGGCAGAAAATGTTCTCTGTGGTGATTAAATGAAAGCGGTTTTGTTTTGGGATAATGTGCTTTTAGATTTTCTTTGTTTTTTTAGAACTCTAAATCATTAATGCCCCAACCACCCTCATAACATTAGCTGTCTATCATGTAGCTCAGGTTTTGGACCCGGTTATGATTTATTAATGTCAATGCATTGCTTTTTGCGTTAAACATTGTCATATATAACCTATTTTTCATCACCAGTTAGGATATATTCAACGGTTAGTTAGGATGATGTATTCGTCATTACAATTGGTTCCCCAAAACGGAAATTATTTATAACACAACCTAATTTGACGTATATTTATTATTTATTTATATAATTATTTATAACTCAACATAATTTGACCGATATTTATTATTTATTTATATAATTATTTATAACTCGAGCTAATTTGACGTATATTTATTATTTATTCATATAATTATTTATAACTCAACTTAATTTGACGTATATTTATTATTTATTCATATAATTATATCTAACTCAACTTAATTTGACGTATATTTATTATTTATTCATATAATTATTTATAACTCAACCTAATTTGACGTATATTTATTATTTATTTATATAATTATTTATAACTAAACTTAATTTGACGTATATTTATTATTTATTTATATAATTATTTATAACTCAACATAATTTGACGTATATTTATTATTTATTCATATAATTATTTAAAACTCAACTTAATTTGACGTATATTTATTATTTATTCATATAATTATTTATAACTCGACCTAATTTGACGTTTATTTATTATTTATTTATATAATTATTTATAACTCAATTTAATTAAAAAAATAATTTTAAGGGGTCATATTTTTCTTCTAATTTCCCGTTTTTACTTATTTTGACATATTTGCATATATATATATATATATATATATATATATATATATTGTGTATATTTCGGCAGCAATTTTTCATTAATGCATGTTTCATTAAATAATATAGATATGTTTTGACTATTTATTTTAAGTAAGTTCCTTTCATGTTGTCTGATAAGCTTAATCACATTATCGGTGAAAGACGAAAGGAAAACACCATGTTGATACATGTTTAAATCCAATCTAAGCTTTCGGCTTACATAAGCCATTATCAAAGATGACAATTTAATAAATCAAACAACACACAGACGAACTACAATAATAGTCCGCCCCTGCTGCTTGAATGAGCTCAAAGTAACGAGACAAGGAAGCGAAAATCGCGTCGCAGCTCGTGATGTCACACATGACCAAGCGAGAGTGAAAAACGTGAAGTATTAATTATGGGAATCCGTTGGTATAAACCAATGGTTTCTGTTATAGACATTTAAGAATGTTTGTGGAGATTTCATAGTATATTTTGTTCAGGTTAGGTTTCAACTGTTTTATGTATATAGCTTCAAGGATTTTAAATTTTTATTTATTGTTTTTATGTTTAAGTATAATTGTGTTATCAACAAGGATTTTCCAGAATTGAGTATGCGGGCAGCCATGTTGTTTTAAATGTCTAAAAATGTTAGAGTTATCATTTAAATGTAGAGTTAAGCGCCGTGAAAGCAAGTTTATGGTGTGACCAGCGTAAATATTATTTAATCCATTGGAGATACAGTCTCCCAAAGGGCACTTGAATTTGTAAACTATGTTGTTTTTTTGCAAATCACTAACGGGAGAGTGGGGAAGAATCATTGCAGATAGTTAAGTTGGATATACCAGATTTAGGTTAGTATATGATTAACCTAATTTTTTTTGCTACGATCTGTTGTAGTTATATTAGTATTTACTAGTTTTTTTAGTATATTTTCATTTTGTTTATAATTAGTATGTATTTGACTACGATAAAAGAGATTAATATGTTTGGAATTAGTTGAAGCAGTATTATGTTTTATTTGCTTAGTATTATTAAGACTTCTAAGAAAGTATTTTATTTGTTCATCAACTATATAGTTTGGAAAGCTATTATTAATAAGTGTTTGTTTTATATTCTTTAGTTCGCTGTAAAAAATCTGTTTTGAAGATGTATTTCAAGATAATTCTGTCCTTAAATTTACGTATGAACTCAATACTAATAATAAAATTCCTTTCCTTGACATATTGATAAACACAAATAATAACAAATTTACTATTTCGCCATACAAAAAACCTACTAGCATAAATTCTTTTACACTTAACTACGAAAGCGAATGTCCATATTACTACAAAATAGCAATTATAAAAAATCTAATGCATCGTGCAAAAACTAATTCATCTACAAAATAGATTTTTGATGGAATATGAGGAGTTTTTGTCATCTTCGCCTTTTGTGACGATGCGTTCCAAGGTCGGTTATATATGCGTATACACCCAGCTTACTATGTCCACAGGTTTGTCTTCTTGGCTATTATCGAATTCAACAAATGCTTTTCAAGACACTGATTGAGAAATAGCAAATAATACGATTTCTCACTTGACCGGCAATGTCTTCCTTCCGCTTTGTCGTGGTGAACTGTTATCTAACTTCCGGTTACAGAGAAGGGACACTTATATTCATTACCCGTGGCCTCGGCGACTGCTGACTCACTGACTGATGGTCCTTTCCTTTTCTCTGGCTGTTGGCCCCTTCATCATTGAC
The DNA here is from genome assembly GCA_964036315.1 of Acanthosepion esculentum. NCBI lineage: Eukaryota > Metazoa > Mollusca > Cephalopoda > Sepiida > Sepiidae > Acanthosepion > Acanthosepion esculentum. The sequence goes on along the minus strand of OZ038513.1, from coordinate 69,049,082 downwards.
TGCCCTATTATATAGGCACCGGCTGGGGTCCTACTTCCCGTATCCATCCACTTGTGTTCTGGAAAAGGAAACTTCCCATTCAGCTTTTGGGTGGTCAAATTTTCAAAGTTTTCTACTTTTTATGATTATCTAAAAACACTAGCAAAATTTTATGTTTGGCAATTAAAAGGCCGGCTGGAGATAGGATTCCTGAAAATTCTGGTCATTTAATTGACTTAAAAGATGGACTGGAGACAAGATTTCTAAGAAACTCTGGTAATTTAATTGACTTAAAAGGAAAAGGAATATATCTATTTATCTCTTAATGATGTGTGAGAAATTGTATTGTTATACAATACTATTAGCGATTATATGACCGAGTAATGACCCGGGAACGGTTATTCAGTACTAAATAAAAAGCAAAGGAAGATACAAGGTAACCAAAAAAAAATGTCCTTGCCGTTTTTGATTTATAAGAAAAATAAAAGGGTATACAGTAAATTTGATATACTGTTAGTCTTCAAAGTAACCTACATCAGAACTCAAAACGTGCACCGATATGGCAGTAAAAAACAGGTGTCTTGTACGCAAAAATGTATGTGAATATCTCAAGCGTCTGTCTAGGGAATAGAAGAAGTGGTAATCTGTTGGTGCAATGTCAAGAGAGTAAGTTGAATGGCACAGTGTTTTCCAGCTAAGTCACCGTATGATATCCCTGACCAACTGCAATACATGAGGTCTGGAAGAACAGTACACTCTTAACGAATTCTAGCTTCTGCTACAGTGCGTGTTGCACACCTTCCAATTTCTGCGAGTACAGGTCCGCACTGATAGTTTAGCACAAGGGTAGTAACTCATAGAGCATCACTTGTCTACCAGATACAGAGAATGATTTTGCGTCGGGGGAGAGGTAGTTTTGTGGTGTGAGGCACAGGGTCTCGTGGTGGCAGCCAATGTCTGGCACACTTGGGAGTTTCATACAGGACCCACTTTTCGTCATTGGTGAACACTCAATCTAATATGGGTACGTTGCTGAGAAAGCAACAAGAAACAAGCTGTTACTCGTTGTTGCTTGTTGACTTCCGATGATGTGTTGTATACCCAATTGTTCAACTTGTTTGCCTTCCCTTTGCGGTGCAGGTGAAGTCTGATAGTTTCATCAGAAACCTGGAAGCGTTTGGTAAGCTCACCACTGGTTTGGATGCTGTCCTTCTCTGTGGCCGCATCAGGGCTTCATCATCCAGACCTTGTGGCCGGCCATTATGAAGTTCATCATAAAGGAACAGATCTCCAAACCTGAAATTCTGGAACTAATGACTGGCGGTGCGTTCACTCACAGCATTATCTCAAAAGGCTTGACGTATTCTGGGACGTGATGCGGCTGCGTACAAGCCCACCTTAAAGTCTTATAGCAGATAACCCCGAACGAGGTACTTCGACACCGCCATGTTTCCTCGCCGCTGCTGGAGCTATGACTAATGTGTGTGCGCGACGCACTTGCATCGGTCAAGAGCGATGGCCCCACCCCCGCTGATTTCGTGGCACGTGACGCACTTATTTGCGTAACAGTGATCACTACATCCCAGACGACGTAAAAAATGGCAAGGACTTTTTGTTTACCTTATGATAATATTGTAATGGTAGAGTAGAGACAAGTAAGTTTTAGATGTGTACATGGAATAAAAATACATGAAATTGATTTAAAAGACAATCAGGTTTTTGACGCTACGGATGATTTTCAGTTTTTCATATTGAATAGGTTCATTAGATTTCTCTTATCGCTTATAAGTTCATGATGATGCAACATTATATTTTAATGTTTTTTTTTTTTTACAGATTTATATGATGAAAATACTGAAAATTCTTACACTGTTTTTATCAAGCGCATTTCATGGCGCGATTAAACCTGTTGTATAATGTTAGATAAAATCTCAAATGGAATGTCGATTCTTACCGCTCTGACTCTGTCAAGAGTGACAATAGGTGTCACAGTTATTTTTGTTATTAGTGCATGGGTAGCAGAAATTGACAGCAGTTGACAGATGAAGAGTGGGTGCTAATTCATCTACTCTTCTCATGTGTCAATTGTTGTGACAGGTCAGTGAAGTAACCTTTACCTTATAATATCATAATATATATGAAAAATAATAATAATAATAATAATAATAATGAATTGTACTCACTACATCTTACGAAGGGCTTTATATATGTAAAATATGTGTGATTTTTTTTCAAAACTGCTGAGTGGAAAATGTCATGATGTCATTTCTGACCTTGGGTCTCTGGTCGGGATCCAGAAAGAAATGAGTATATACCAGAAACCAAAGGAAATAATAATAATAATAATAATAATAATAATAATAATATATCAACGCAGTCTAGCCTGGTTTGAGACTTCTGCTAAGTATTTAGAAATTCTTGATAAAATCCTAAAAAGTATCTGCAATGTTATCGGTTCTGATCTAGCATCTCGACTTCAGTCACCTTTCCACCATCTTAATGTAGCCTCCCTGTGCCTTTTCTACAAATATTTTCATGATAATTGTTCGGATGAACTTTCCTCTTTGCTATTTCAACTTTACGAATTTAGGCCCAGTACTAGATTGGCGGTAAGATTTTATCATTTTACATTTGAAATGGAGAAACATGACCGTAAGTTCCATACTAACAGTTTCTTCTCTTACCCTTATCACTTGTAGAACTCTCTTTCGGCATCTTGCTCTCCAATCAACTTTGATTTTCAAAAAATTAAATCCAGTGTCAATCATTATCTGCTGTCTTAATTCTTGTTTTTTTTTTTATTATTTTTAATAGTATTTTTCTAATACACTCGGTAACTCCTTTGTGTCTTTGTGCCTTTATTGCCTTGTTTGGGGTGAAATGATTTTTTAAAAAAATTAGTGCTTATTAGTATTACACTAACACTCCTGTTTGACACACGAATGTTTATTAATTTTAAATTGTCTAAGAAAATAAGAGTGGACACCTAGTAAAGATCGAACTCACTTCGTAGTAACAATGGTCTAAACTTCTAGAATGAGGAAATGTCATTATTAACATCATTTAAACGTGGACTATTACCCTCATCGTTGTTGTCATTATCACAACGTTTCAGCCGTTGTGCCCTCTGGTCTTCACAGGTTCTTGTCGATCCAAATAATCTACAGGGAATTCCGAATTTATCCCTTTATTTTATCTACGGAGGTATACTGTTCTCGTTATGATGTCCATATCTAGGGCTATATCGTCTAGTTTCATATTTAGCACTGCTCAGTTATTGCTCGCCTTCTTCCCAGAGTCCAAGTACACACTGTCCGGCTTTAATTCACTAGGCTATTATAATGTGGGATTAGAACGTTGGTTCATGAATTTGGTGACCAAGGAATTATGAGTTCAGTTCCTGGTCCGGGTAGTGTGTACTTTCATTCAATGGAAACGAGGGGACCAATAACTGAACAATACTAAACAAGAGCGAGACGTGATATCCTTAGACATGGGCAGTGAAACAAGAACAATTATCCCCCTCCTTGCAGATTAAATAAGAGATGCAGAGTATGAGGACACCGCGTGAAAATCATGTAAGTAACAATGATCTAATAAAGGCTTTTCAAACTGTGGGTCCTGACCCTTCAGTGGGTCGCGAGATAAATAAAATGGGTCGCGACAGAAAAAGAAAGGAAAAATACGCAAGTGAAAGTAAAGTGCAGAATATAAACAACTCTAAATGTTACATAGGATTCATAAATCATCACTAGTTTTTCACCGAGTTAAGCTTGTATTAATTTTATTAAAATATATATATATATATATATATATATATATATATATATATATATATATATATATATATATATATGTGTGTGTGTGTGTAATTTGTTCTCATTGAGTTTATACATCTTGTTCGTCATACTCGCTACATACTGAATGACGTTAGTTCTCTCTAACAAAGAGACGACGCGCCAAATCTTCGCTACGAAGGTGTGCAGCGCGTTCGTCTTCGTGGTTGTTGAAAGCCACAAAGACGAACGATTGACGAATACGAAAGCCACGAAGACGAAAGATTGTTGAATAATTCTGAAGTCAAGGCTAAAAGTCAGTAACGAAGTCGAGTACCGGTAAATTCTTTCTGTGGTATTAAGATGATGTGTTGTGTTCATTTGAAATCTTGGAATTTTCGGTGAGTTGGCTGTTGTTTCGGTGAAATTTAAGAACGAGTTAGCAAAATATGGTTCTTGTTGTTGGTCGCAGTTTAAAAAAAGTTTCAAAAACGTTGAAGTAGACATGTTATAAGCCAGTTTTTTTTTCTCTCTCTCACTGGGCTGTTAGAGTTCGGTCGGAAGTGATTAACTGCCAGGCTCTAGTCATCTGTTATAACTATATAATTCAGTACCGCACAAAATGAAAATACAGTGTAACCCGGATATAAGAGACCCGGATATAAAAGAGATTTTATCTGGTCCCAAATTAGAGCCTGTGTTAATGTATATATAATAGACCAAACCCGGATATAAGAGAAACCCAGATATAAGAGACTTAGTCTCCGGTCCCGACAACTCTCTTATATCCGGGTTACACTGTAATAAAAAGCCTCTAAGGATCGAATAGGCTTATTAAGCATTGCTCATATTTTGTTTGCTAAATGCTATAATATCTCTTGGGCGGTTAAAAACAAAGATAAGAGTACTCAAATTTTACGTGATATCTGTTCTCCTGTATGTCAGTGAGTGCTAGACAATTTCCTCAAAGATTAAGAAGAGACTTGAAGCAACAGAAATTTTCGTTCGAAAAAAGTGCTATGCATAGCAGATCAGCACTTTTTTCGAACGAACATTTCTTGTTAATTAAGAGATTCTTTCAATCGTGCAATGTTCATTGTTCAAAGCCACGAGCAATCCTATGGAATCTCCTTACTTTTTCCTACTCTACAATACGCAGAGCGATGCATTATTTGCTTACTGGGTGGCAAGTGTTCTTTGTTGAAAAAACAAGAAAAGAAAAAAACAAACAAACTACGCAGTGTTATATAATTTTCCGCGCTGAGCAATAAAAAGTCACGATTGGCAGCTCATTCTAGCTGCCGTGGTAATACAAAGGATTATTTATCGCAATCTCTTTGTTTCTTATGGTACATATTCAACCCATCAGATGTTTCCAAGGTGTATATTTTAATAATCTTATATGAACAAACATATCAGCTGTTCCGGTATCTAGCAACGATACGATGTCTGAAACAACGTATACGACGGACGCTATGATTGTCCATAGGATTATCTTTTTAACTTTAAATCATTCGCTGAAGTTTTATAATGGCGCTATTTAATATTGCCATAAACCGAGTTTCTATTATTAAATAAACTATAACTTATAGAGCAATGACAAAATAGCACGGCGCTAGTCATTGCTATTTATATTAGTTTACTATATGAAATAAATTTATGTATTATATATATTACATAATATAAGGTTTTGAACTTAGCCGTTTTCTTTTAATTTTAAATTTTTTTATAGTCATGTCTGTTGGCTTGGAAAAAGATTTGTTTTGTTTTACGGTATATCAACCTCAATGGGTTATTTAATGCCGGCACTTTTTTTATTGCTGGTAATAGTTTTTCAAAAAATGTATAGTTGGTAATTTTTTTTCTTTTTTTGGTATTAATGTATTTCTGGTGATAATTTTTTGCAAGAGAGTACTTCTGGTATTAAAACCTATTTTTACACTTTCATAGTGTTTTGACCCCAGTTTAGGCGTTAACTATTTACTCATAGATGGGACCCTAACAGGTACTACCACCCCGGGTCAGGGTGGATCTGGGAACAGGCCTTGCCGTCGGACGTAGTTTATCGTCTTACCAAAGACGTGGATGTAGTTTATCGTCATACCCAGGACGCTTGAAAAAGGAGTATATCTTTTAGAAAAGGAGGTATTTGAAAAAGTCCTAGGCGCAGATTCGATAGTAGCATTCTTAAGAATTTTCCTTCTAAGTGAGTTTCTCATTTAATAAGTGTGGCATTCTTTTTAATCGACGTTGCGCTTGAACTTGTTTCGATAATTGCATTTCATATTTTGTTTTTGATCCTCTTTTTGTGTTCATAGATACCTTTTTTTCCTAAATTTCTCCAAGTTTTCGCAAATAGCTGGAATGTAGGGAACAATTGGAACAGTTCATTTATTGTTATGGATACTTTCGATTCTGATCATAGCCATAATAGTTTTAGATGTGATTGTAATTATTTTGATATTGTTAAGATTGGATAAACCTCCCAATATCCTCATTATTTCATCCACAACATATACACAAGACATACAAAATATACAACTACTAAAAAGATAATGACATTAATAGCAGCAGCAACAACAACAACAGTGGCAAGAAACTAGATAAAAAGACATATGATTATCTAATAAATCCTTAACATCCATTATCCAAAACAATTTATCCAATTGAATTAACTTTGATTTCATGTTTTATGCTCATTTCCTTCCAGGTCCCAACCAGAGATATAAGCTCAAACGTTTTTAAAAAGATTTATTATTATTATTATTCCTGTTTCTAAGTTAGCATTATGTTACGCCCTGCTATTACATCCAATAAATAATCGACCATTACGTTTTGATTGTGAGGAATGACAGAAAAGATATATTAGTGACGCTGTTTAGGTTTAGTTAGAAATTAAAAAAATCATGCATAATAATAAGAAAGAAGGGAATGAATCGGGGATAGCGTCTGCGTTAGGTAAATGGGACACATTATCAATTTCAAATCTTTTCATTTGTACCCTCTTACTTCTTTAAATAATAAACTGCATCCATATTTGTGATTATTGCGTTAAAGTTGTTAAGCTCAAATGTTTTGCAGTACAATTTCTACGGCTATTTTATAGTCGTACAACTCGCAGGAAGCTTATTTAGTTAATTTAATAATTATAATTCATCAGGAAATTCAAATTCAAAGATTATTGCAAGTTGTCATTATTTTTATTTTGAAGCTCTTCCATTATTATAATGATTTTCCAAGCATAGCTTAGATGTGGCACAAGGCCGAAAGTAGGGGGCACCCAGTGAAGATCGAATTCACTACTGAGTCGTAATTGTTCTAGCGCGACAAACTTGCTATTACACCGCCTTGAGGTGCCCAGCTTTTCCATTATTATATCTGGTCTGTTCGCTTGTATAGTACGGTCAGTATGCATAGCGAAATCCCAGAGACATGTAACATTTTCGCTTCCCACACGGGTGGTGGTTCATATATAATAATAATAATAATAATAATAATAATAATAATAATAATAATAATAATAATAATAATAACAACATCCACCTCCTTCTTCTTCTTCACAAAGTGGAGGAATGACAATTTATTTTGTATTTAAATACAAAATTTTGGGCCACAGCCGAAGGGAAGGTGGGGAAAGGCTGGAAATCAGTAGCTATCCTAGCCCTAGTTAATCACAATCACGGCTCATTCATTCGATGCAATATACTCAATCACCACAAGAACTTATCAATCACCTCTCAATCCTACATGTACAAAAATAGCGCATATTTACAAAGGACCTGCAAAATACCTCATGAAGTAAAAATTTAACGTCTATTTTGATAATTTTTCTTTTTTTTTTACAAAAATATATAAACATTTATATTATAATAAAAAATGATTGGGGGAGGGAAAAAACCGAAAGAAAGTAATGAACAGAAGAAAAACAGACTAAAATAAAACAGATGTTAGTAGGACCCGTCCACCCGTCAAAACAATAAGAGTGCCCACTGTATTCTGCCGTTCGACAGAATCTGGCAGCACACTTAATAATGGAGTGGGAAAGGAAAAAATAAACAGTTGAGTGGGAAAAAACAAAGTCTGACCCAGCTGAGGTGTAAAAACGGGACACAAACAAAAGGGGAGGTTGGGAATCTCGACATGACTAACTAACCAGAGTACTGGGAACAGGCCGGGAACAACACTTATTCACATTAACTAGGAAAGACATAAAACAGTATAACTGCACGCCCTGTCCCTTAGCCGGTGAAGGAGCTCCAACGCCAAAGCGTAAAGTAAGGACGACAGCTGACAACCTTGTCAAACTGACCTAGACAGCGTAAAGGCGCTCGGGCGCTTCCCATTCACATGCGGGAGCGATACAGGAGCCTGATCCACTTGCAGAAGTCGGGTTCGAATCCGGCGACATGCAGGACAGCCGCCAGGTACCGATGGTCGACACTATGAAATGCCTTGAACTGATCTAAATTGACCAGCGCGGATTCCTCGTCGTCTTCTACACCCTCTATGATCGTGAGGACCAGATGCAAGTTGCTTTGAATTGTTCCTCTCCTCACAGCACAAGTCTGCTCGGGTCCCAACAAATTCGCGACAACTGACTGCAATCGCTCCATCAGTATCTTGGCCAAAATCTTTAACTCTGTGCTCTCGACAAAATATCCTCCTTTAGCCTTGATTACTGCAGCATAATTTTTGGCATTCGTTGCAAAAGTTTCTGAAAGTGTAAGTTTGATAACTGATTCCATTCTCTTTTCAATGACTCTAAGAGCACTTTTTCATTTTTTTTACTCTTCTGTCAAGTTCATCTTATGCTAATTCTAGGAGTGGTTTCAAAATTTCGAACTGTAGTGTAGTTGAAATTTAAGAAATCTTTCTCTTAAAACGAATTTTCAGGAAAATAGATTTTTCAAGTCCAGTAACTGTTATTTGTCTTTCAACTATTGATAGGAATTTCCTTCCTAACCTTTTGTTCGAAGCAGTGTGGAACGTCAACATCTTCATTAAATCATTATTTTCACTTCAAGTCAATTTTAGTTGTTGCTGTTGTTACAAGTTCCCAAGTGATGTGGTTTCGCTTATTTGGTATACTTCTGTGTGTCTGTTGCGTCAGTTTACAAGATTCGAAAAAGGAGGACGGCCCTCTCTAAGACCTCCAGGCTTCATTCGTTCAGCTGTACATTTTTCTTTAAAATGTTATAAAGGTCAATACAAACACTGAGATTCTGGCAGTTTTGTGTTATCATTTTAAATTTGGCCTCAAACCTGCTGAATGGGAAGAAAATGAAAAGATATCTGCCCAGAATTTGTTTAGGTGTGGCGACTTAAAAACAGCTTTGGAATAGCTTTCCTTTTCAGGGTCAGAGAAAAGCAGGTAGCACATTTCTATACTTTCATGTTCTCTTTCTAGGAAATAAATAAATAAGTTACATTCTTCCGACTTCTGTTTAGAAGTCTTTATTTATTTTTTTTTAATATTTGGGTAAAATCCATCTTGCACGTTTTTAAATCTACCATTCATTGCTGCCATATCTTGTTTAGTGCTCCTGCTATATATCTCGAAATTCTGAACAAAATCCAAAGAAGAGTCTGTAATGTTATCACTTCTGACCTGGTATCTCGATTTCAGTTACTAACCCACCGCCGTGATGGGGCTTCCCTCTGTCTTTTCTATAAATATTTTTATTTGCAGTTGTTCTAATGAGCTTTTCTTCTTAGTATTTAAACGTGTTATTAGATTGGAAATTAGGTCTCTTTCGCTAGATGTAACCGTAAGTTCTATTCTAGTAGTTTCTTTTCTTGTACTTCTCACCCGTGGAATTATCTTCCGGTTTCTTGCTTTCCTGCTATCTAAATTCTTTAAAATTTTAAGTACGTCAATCGCCATCCATCTGTCTCCCTAAATCCTGTTTTTTTTTTTGTGTCCTTTCTCATCACTAAGGTCTTCTCATTTTCTTTCACCCTCAGAAACACTTTACGTCTTAGCGGCTTTATCGCCTTGCTTGGGCTGAAATGATCTAAAAAAAAATTCTGTACTGACCGCAAATGCTACCAAGGCCTTTCCCATATCTTGGGTGTGACAAGTAAGGTACGTGCCATGGGCGTCACTTGGTGGTGTACCATGATGCCATTGAACAAATATTTTGTAGTCTAATATTCATTAATTAGGCCCTAAACCTAAATCATCGGGTAACATTCGATACCAACAGGCTGTCGGTGTCGAATGTTGCCAGCGACAGTTTAGTGTTGACGTAGACGTTGAGTGGTTTGGTTTGTTTCGTTTTACGGCATATGAACCTCAATGGGTTATTTAATGCCGACAAAATTTTCATTTTTGGTAATATTTTTTTCCAAATATCTATTTCTGGTAATATTTCTTCCTTCAAAAATCAATTTCTGGTAATAATTTTTCCTTCTCTGGTAATATTCGTTTTTCAAAAATGTATTGCAGGTAATAATTTTTTTTACAAAGTATTTCTGGTATTAAAACCTATTTTTACACTTTCATAGTGTTTTGACCCCAGTTTGGGGGTTAACTATTTGTCCATAGCTGGGACCCTAGCAGGTGCTACCACCACGGGTCAGGGTGGACCTAGGGACACCAGCAATTAAGAGGTTGGGGGAAAAGACGGAAAGTTAACTCAGCAAGAGTTAATTAAAAACGAAAATGCTTTTGATACATTTCAATAAATCCTTGAAAGGAATTTGTTCACACGTAATGTGTTTATAGCATTACCATAAAATATTACAATAAACATGGACATTCTCCCTAAACGAAAGAGGGTGCGCATCTGTGTGTGCGTGCGTGTGTGTGAGAAAGAGGGAAAGGGAGAGAGTGAGTGAGAGATACAAAGAAACAGACAAGATAAATGGTAATGATAATATTAGCTATTTCCTTATAAGGAAACAATCAGCATCTATAGACCAAGCAGCCAGTGCTGCTATAGGTTGAAATTTATACAATCTTTCTTAAAACAGTTTTTCAAGAAAATAAGTTTTTCAAGTTCACTGTTAGCGCCCTTTTCAGTATTTATGGTGGTTTCCTTCCTAACCTTTTGTTTGAAGTGGTGTGTAACGCCATCATTTTGATTATGCCATTATTCTCTCTTAGAGTTAAATGTGATATCCATTTTAGTTATTGCTGCTGTTAAAAGAGTGATGCGATTTCTGTTATCTGGTACAGTTGATTGTGATTCTGTAGCGCCACTCCACTAGGTCCGAAGAAGGATGGTCCTCGCTAAGGCCTACAGGCTTCATTCGTTCAAGGCCATTTTCGACCATTGATCTGAGAAAGCGTTGTGTACAGTTGCGATATTTCTGAACGAGGGCCTCATACATGAGATCCACATGAAAGTCTCGATCTGACGAGGCTATTTAAGAACACTAGAATTTTTTGACGTGTGGTGAATTCCTCACACTATTTAGTATTGTTGAAGTTAATATTTTGTGGCTTAATTCATTTATGAAAAGCGGTGCGTTAATATATATATATATATATATATATATATTAAAGAGAAGAGAGAAACTGCAAACGTTTTTTATTATAATATGGATTTTTAAAAATATATATTATACTTTATTTTCCATGTTTTTGTTACACGGGTTTCTGGTCTCGCGACCTTCATCAGGCAAAGTGTAGTTATTTCTACATATTATTAAAAGTAATTAATTTTCCCTTTGTTTTCCGAAGTTTAACCATTGTCTTTTGCGTGTAGTAGTAACCCAAATTTTTCTTGGACTTGCGGCGAAAGTATTCTTCGGTTTAAGGGGTAATAAAACAATTAAGATTGGTCAAAGAAAGGGTGAAGAAAGGAGGTCTTTGTTCTTATTTTTTTATGAACCCTGTATCTTCTTAGACATATCTCCATTTCTGTGTATTGTGTGTGCATCTCTACTTTTGCTATTATGTGTATGCATAGTCCTTCTCCATACATATATATTGTTTTATTTTAAGGAATTAGTATATATATAACTCGCTAACAATTGCCTCAAACTGAGGCGGCTTTAAATGATATTATCATTAACTAATTATAGTTTAATTTTGACCTGAAACCATATCACGAGTTGACTCAAGCATTGTGAGTGAAATTGGGTAGACGGAACTGTTTTAACGGTTGTGCTAGCACAAAGTCAGAAGTCATCGTGGCCGAGTGTTTGAGCGTACTGACATTGTTCTTTTATGTGTTTTCTTACAGAAATCTAAAATCCGCTCAATATAGCTGCAGTATCAAGCACAGATTGGCCCAGTGAGTGTTGAATAAAAAAAAATGTGTCTGAGTAGGTGTTTTTCCACAGGAATTGATTAGCCGCTATAGCAGACGGGTGTGCTGGGAAAACGAGATTGTCGGCAATTATTACTGTAATTCTTCTTCTTCTTTGTACTGTACTCTTTGTAATCATGACTCACCACATTTTCTTGTCCTTTGTAGCTCTTAATAACTTTTGTCTTTTTGTCATCTCTCTCAAACACTGCTCCGTCATCCATTCACTTAAGCTACTTGGGTAGGTTGTGCGTTGCTTTCCTTTGATCCTTTTACTTTCAATCTGTCCTGTGAGTATCAAATTTTCCAAACCGTCTTTTCTTGTTATTTACTCCAGTAATTTCAACTGTCTCTTTCTGATTTTAAGCATAATCAAACAGTGACTATACATTTGGAACGTTGGAGTTGTGTTTTGGTACGCAAAGGAGAAACCTAGATGATAGAAGCCTTGGTTAAAATATATCTTTTAATGAGATTGTAAGTTCAATCCATAAATCTTCTAATGAAAATGGTACCAGGAGGGCGAAAGACTTTTAAGGGATTAATAAGTTATTATTATGGTATACCGTTATTCGAAATTCCTAGAAGGTTACCCAAACCGATAGATAGTTGAAGAAAACCTGAGAATTCAACGGCCAACATAATAACACTCACAATCATTAGATCAGTAATTCAGACAGAAAACTAAGGTATTTAAAATGTTATTGCTTAGGTTGCTTCCAGGTATTACACTCCCGCTATATTGACCTTCATCTTTCCATGCCAAAATATGAGTGCCCGGTCCTCACTGTCCAGCCCAGACAGACCTCAAAAACGATTACGTTACGCAGCCTTACTGGCGATGAAATATATTCCACCCTACAACCTCTTTCCCACAGACGAAACGTTGCTAGCTTCTCGCTATTCTGTCGCTTTTTTCATGGCAAATGTTCAAACGAGCTACACTCCTTAGTTATATCAGTTAAGACATTCACAGCTAGGACCCTTCATGTCGCATACATAGTGTTGAATCATCCTCATCACCTTCGTATTCCTTTGGTAAGGAGGAACTTCCACTCAGGCAGTTTCTGTCCTCGAACTATCACAATGTGGAACAGACTCCATAGGGGATGCTTCCCCGACCATTACTATCTTAACTTCTTCAAGTCTAGGGTTAACCGATATCTATCCTACATATGCTCATAATATACACCGCTTTCTCCTCCCTTTATAACCTTACAATCTCGTTCAATAACACTCTACCTTGAATAGCTCTTGAGTCTTTTACTGAATGAACAATTAAAACAAAAAAGAAGATAAAAGTAACTCCGAATAGTATAATCGTAATAGTAGGTAATGAATATTTAATAAACAAACATGAATGAAGGGCGATTCAGTTAATATTTCGGTGTTTATTCGCATCATCACAATATGAAAGGAAATTACTTTTTTGCTCCAAATTAGAATAAAGTTAATCTTGTCTCTCAAATAAACGGAGGTATTAAATAAAAGGGGTGAATTTTCAAAAAATGTAATAAACTGAGGTGGCGGTCAAATAAAAAAAAAATACTACGAATACATACTCAGAATCATTATTTTTCACAACTTTTAATAAACATGATAGATAAATGTAGCGAAGAAAATGGCGAATTATCTCGTCAAACCAAGTGACAGCGTGTCGCGTGTATTCTACGTCGCAAAAGAAAGAAAGCGTGAATTGATTCTTGGTTGTACAACCGTCGACCAATGAAAAGAACCGTAACAGATTCCGTAAACAAAAGCGTTTGGTGTTCGCATTAACGATGAGCACAGCATTCGGGATCGGGCGGTTTTGGGGGCTTGCTTTATTTGGGGGCTTGCGACTGTTGAACGATGCAGTGGATTTATAGCCGTTTACGTGTACTGGGATTTTTAACATTGGACCCACGATTCATGATTGCAACCTTTCTTTCTGACCCCTGGATCTACTACAGTATTTGAACTCTCGAATTGTTTGCTTTTTGCTTTGAACTTGAGCTACAACATCAAATTTCCTACAATAAAATAAACTTCGGAGTGGAGTCTTAATTTTCAAAATATTAAAGAGAATACCACACCGTTTATTCGAGTGGCAAGAGGATACACTCCCCAGAGAAATGTCAAGCGATCGCAAAGAAGAAAAAAAAGAACAAAAAAAGAAGGGGTGTTAACCAAATTACGTAAGTTTTTAAAGTGGAGATACGTAATCGTGTACTTAAAAGTTAGACGTTATCAAACAATCGAACAAGCCAGGAATTTCCAGACCATAGGCCGATGGCTATATCCGGCTCGACACTAGATTTTATCTGACCCGGACCAACCTGAAGTGTGTCGTTTGGTTTTCGTAACTACAGTTAACACTTCCGCTGCTATCGACGTAGTTATACGTCTATATAAAACTAATATTGCTTGCTGTTTTCTTAATTTTAAGAAATTTGGAAAGAAAACAAATTTATAGGTTTTAAAAATCTAAAAATAATATATATATTTGTGACACGTTATTTGAGTAAAATTAGCAAATTTAAAGTTAAATTAATCTGATTTGAAGTAAATGTTATTTACCTATAGCATAAAAAAGTAATATACAATCATTTGTTAACAATAGGTCCTGATCTTTTTAATCTTTATTGACGTATAGATAAGCTCTGAAGGGATGACAGCTAGTATGGATGACCAGAATTGACATAAATTTATGAAATTTAAATGAACCCATTTTTTTCGTTTTTAACTACCTCGTAATTTTTACAAATTAACATATTTTCAGCAATTATCTAATATTTTATTGACTTTTAGTTACGTTTGAATATGCTTTATGAAAAATGTAAAAAAATTTAAAGTACTATAAAAATTGCTTAAATTAAACTTAAAAATTAATAACAGATGAAATTAAAATAAAGATATGTAAGTAAGAAAATTAACACATTGATCTGGAAATTTTTTTATAATAATTAAAATATTGTTTAATCATTAATATTTAATAAATTTAAATTAACATGAAATAAAAACATTTTTCTATTTTTTACAATTCAAGCACGTGTGACCGTTTCATAATAATGACATATTTAGGCTATCATAGATAAAAAAAGGAACAATTAAAGTAAAAAAATAAAAAAATAATTTTAAAAATAGAATAGTAAAACGACGTTTATCAATCTTTTCAATTTTGGATTCGTAAATTTCGTTTCCACTTATTACAATATCCCATCCAGGAAATAGCCCAATACAGAATTTTAAACGCTGTTTAAACTGTTATAAATTATTATAATTAAAATTAAAAAAAGTAAAAGAAAAATTCTTGTAAAAATTCATTATTCATCGAAAGAATTTTATTTCTTCAGACAATAGTGTCCTTAGTATAATTTATTTACTAAAGCAATTAAAAGCTTTTCTAATTAAATAATGTCATAATTTGGTTTAATTTTTTAGTTTACTATTCGGAGCAGATTTTCAGTTAGAATAGTGAAGGTTTGAAAAAAATTAGGTTATTTACACTTTCCAAGGAATTCTACTTTTAACTAATAAAAGGAATTCAGAAAATAGAAAGGTATTTCGTGAAATTTGATGAAATTAAGTAAATGGTTAACACATGTAAAAAAAAATATTTTTTACCAAAATTTTCTAAAACAAAAAATTAAAACATAATTTCATTCATTTGTGAATAAGTCCTGAAAGTTTTATTAAAATCCAACAATTATTTTATTTTTGCAAGAATTTCCAAATTAATGTGTTTTCACCGGAAAAATGCGGCTAAAAAGTATTTTGTAATTATTACCTTGGTCCGATGACGTAAACAAAACAAGATTTTGAATCAAAATTTCGAATATGTCAGAAAGGATTAAAATATTTCATAAAATAATCAAAAAATGCTTTGGTCTTTCATTTTTAATAATAACATAAATATTTTGACGATAAAACTTTGCTTTTATTAAGTTTGTGGCCTTTTTCTTTATGCTATGCTGTTTTCCCGCGGAAAAGTAGAGGTGCTTAGTTTTAAGGTGTGCCATATTAATGGGAAAAACTGCTCAATATTAGGGATAGAGCGGATGTAAATATAAAAGAGGACACTAAGGTAAACACTAAGCGGCGACAGTTTGCTTCATGCTTGAACTTAATCTTCAGGCCATGTATTTTATATATTCTGGTTAATGGTGCATTATGGGTAATAAGATTTATTGTGTTATCCTAACTGTTATTGGGTAGGCAGTGACACATTTTCAGTGTTGTTTCAAATTATTCTAGAATAGGAATAATTGTGCATATAAATCCGGTTATTTGTAGCTAATTTATAATGTTGTTAACTGTTTGCTTGTTATTTATTATTGCAACCCAGATATGGCAACAATAATCCATTCTTCGCATGATCTGACATTTGGAAACGGGAACAAATCAGCAGATCCGGATAAGATTGTCAAAGAGGAGAATGACCTGAAACATCTTGCCTCAGACTTTAATGTTTCAGGTCATTCCCTTCTTTTGTGTACCGCGGGTTTTTCCTCTTTTGTTGTATAAGTTTTCCCTGATGTATTCGTTTCAACTTTGAAGTATCTTCCTTCTATTATGAATGTTCCCTCTTATGCATTCTGTTCAGTACTCTTCGTACAATGAATGCTACCTGTGTTACTGGCTGGCCTCTCTGGCTGGTTTCTCTGTGGTCTCTTGCTGGTTTCTCTGTGATCTCTCTGGCTGGTCTCTCTAGCTGGCCTCTCTGGCTGGTCTCTCTGTGGTCGGTTTCTCTGTGATCTCTCTGGCTGGTTACTCTAGCTGGTCACTCGGGTTGTTCTCTCTGGCTGGTTTCTCAGACTGGTTTCTCTGATTGGTCTACTTGTGGTTTCTTTGAAGGATTTCCCTGTGGTCATTCTGGCTGGTCTCTCTGTGATCTCTATAAGTGGTCTGTCTGGCTGGTCTGTCTGGTTGGTCTCTCTGGCTGGTCTCCCTGTGGTCTCTTTTGCTGATCTCTCTGTGGTCTCTCTGGTTGGCCTCTCTGTGGTCTCTCTGGCTGGTCTCTCTGTGGTCTCTCTAGCTGGTCACTCTGGCTCTGTCTCTCTGTGAACATTTGTAGTTGGCAACCGGCCATCTTTCGACATATGTAACCGTGTTTTGTAGGTTACATAAACCTGCTATTTCTAGGCTTCCTCTTTCGTAACAAACCAGGTGATGGACAATATTGTCCTCAAGCAACGATTTCTTGCTGGTCTCCACACGCTCATTAGCATTGATCGGCGTTGGTTGGTTAATAAGATTTGTACAGTCACATCTTGGTATCTTTTTCAGATGGAAGTAAGCGCTTAACTATTCTGAGTTCAGACGTTGGAGTACAGCTGCAGATTTAACAAGCCTCTTTTCCACATCAATCTCTGAGATTCCATTTCTAATGATGTGGCTTCCTGGATAGGTGAAGGAATAAAATAACTGTTATATAGGAATAAAGTGTCGCTGCCGACACTTGAGTTTGAACATAGATCGCCAGTGAGTAAACACAGGCGATCGTATTATTGAATTAAGTAGACCACGTGACCATAGAGGAAACGCATATATAGGAAATCGCGTGACGTCTAATTGATCGCCATTTCTAGTCTATCCTCTATTACTATTCGGATCGCTATTTCTACTCTATTCTCTATTACTATATAGACTGCTATTCTATACTCTATTCACTATACTATTTCTCTATTCGAATCACTATATGGATTACTATTCGAGCAAGTACTATAAGTGCGAGTGTTATTCGAAGGCGTCTGACACCATTATTGTTCAATGGTGTTACTATAGTTGTACCTGCGATTACAAAGTCTCTATTACAACGAGCGTTACAAAAGTGACAATGAGTATTCGTTGGCATCACAAAAGTGGCAACGAGTGTTCGTTGACATCACAAAAATAACAGTCTAAAGTCTCAAGATTTTTTAAATTTATTTCTTATTATTTGGGTCTGTAAAAGACATTTGTTGGAAGAAGTTTACTTTTTTATTTGAAATTTCACTATCTTATCATTTTTAACAACATAATATTTGCAGATGACACGTTGTTGATGGCGAACAAAAAGGAATCTGTAAAATTTTCTGGACAATGTAGTAAAAGAATTATTTACATTATTTACATTGTTCGTTACCATGTTTACGACGTTTCGCTCGTTTCTTCAGGTGATTAGAATTTCGAACAGAACCCCTTATTTCATCCACCGAGGTAGATTGTTTTAGTTCCACAGCTGAAAAATCTTGAATATGGCAACAAAGATGAGGACAACGGTTCGAACAATGTAAATAATGTAAATATTGCAATACTTCATCTCAGAAATATAGAAAGATCCTGAAGAAGACCAGAACGTATATCTAAATATATAAAGTCGAAACGTCGTGAATAAGGCAACAAAGATGTGGACAACAGTCCGAATAATGTAAATAATGCAAATAATTACAATACCTCATCTCAAAAATATAGACAGATCCTGAATAAGCCAGCGCGTACAAAGGTCAAATATGGTAATAAAGATGAGTACAACAGTCCGAGCAATGTAATTAACGTAAATAATTACAATACCTCATCGCAGATATATTGACAGGTACTGGAGAAGGCCGGAGCGTACAACGGCCGAAACGTTGTGAATATGGTAATAAAGATGAGGGCAACAGTCCAAGCAATGTAAATAATTACAATACATCCTCTTAGAAATATAGACAGATCCTCCGATACTGGAGAAGGCCAGAGCGTACAAGGGCCGAAACGTCGTGAGTATGGCACCGAAGATGGGGACAACAGTCCCAGCAATATAAATAATGTAAATAATTGCAATACATCATCTCAGATATATAGAAAGATCCTGAAGAAGGCCGAAGCATACAACGACCGAAATGTCATACCTCATCTCCGAAATAGGGACAGATATTGTAGTAAAAGAAACCGAGAAGAAAGGGGTAACCATTAATTATAAGACTGGATGTATGATTGTCAGCAAAAGGGGCAGCCGAAGATATGTACTATAAATGTCAGAATCAAGTTAGCACGAAAATTGAAATATCTGAGAAGTGTTTTAACGGAAAATGTGACACTAAATGCAGACTGGAATAGCAAAAGATGACTTCCCAAAACACGCTCAGATCCTCAGTAAATATATATATGCAGGTGATACCTCAATCAATGGGTACACGTTCAAATACTTTGATGACAAATACCTGACAGCTGAACACTGTTCTGACATATCTCATACAGCTCAATGGGGAAAAAACTGGCTAGTATCATTTAATAAAACCAAAACTAAACTAGTAACAGTTCATCACCACTCGGCAGACGTTAAATCTGCACCAATTCTGATCTGTAGTCATACCCACAAAAAGGCTCCTTGCCTCGAACGCCTGCTGGGTCTAAAGCTGACTTCCGATCACAAACGGAATGCGTATATTCCTGTAATCACAAAAGATGCTGGAAAAATAATCTGTTCTTTGTATCGCTCCAGAAAATACCTAATTCCTGTTGTTATGGTCTATCTTTACAAGAGTCACATCAGACAAAGAATGAAGTATTACTAGAATATCTGGGCTGGTACTGCCAAATCATGACTGTCTACTCTTGAGATTTCAAAAAGCGGCCTTGTAGGGAATGAATTATTCTTCACGCTGCAACCCTTATCCCACAGATGAAACGTTACTAGACTGTCACTACTCTATCGCTATTCCTTGAGAAAAAGTTACCTGAGTAGAAATTCCTCAGTTGGTTAGAGAGTGATGGGTCTAATGGTAGCTCTCTCTGCTGGGGGGGGGGGCAGGTTCTAATACTACTGGAGAGCGCATTTTTCTCTTTAATAAGATAATAAACTCAAATATGCATATCCACTAATAATAACTATCTACGTATGTGAGCGTGTATTTGTGTATATCCCTCTCTTTGCATATCAGCGTCTGTCTGAATGTATTTATGTCTATCCGTATATATTTATATTTAAGTGATATTATATTTAAGTGATATTATGTTTAAGTGATATTATATTTAAGTGATATTATATTTAAGTGATATTATGTTTAAGTGATATTATGTTTAAGTGATATTATGTTCAAGTGATATTATATTCAAGTGATATTATGTTTAAGTGATATTATGTTTAAGTGATATTATATTTAAGTGATATTATGTTTAAGTGATATTATGTTTAAGTGATATTATGTTTAAGTGATATTATATTTAAGTGATATTATATTTAAGTTATTTATGCGTGTGTGCAATTTTCTCTATTTCTCTATCTATTTATTTATTTGTTCATGTGTATATATAAGTATTTCTTTCTATCTATCTATCTATTTGTGCGTGTGTGCAGGCATAGACATATTTTTGTACATATCTCTTTGTGTGTCTATATGTGTCTGTGCCTGCGCACGCCCTCGCGTACTTATTTACGCCTGTTGAAGTCAATGTTGCCAAGCCTTCCTGGTATTTATATACTTGTCAATTATCTCAGCCACATTATTAGTTTGTGTGTGTGTCTATTTCGCGCAATTACACCCTGAATTTAAACATGCAACGTAACAAGTTATCACCCCCATCGCTAATGGATGCTTGTCTAAGGCGTTTGTTTTCAATAGTTATTACTTCTGATTCTCACTCAACAAGCTTCACACATTCCGTCAAGTAGGTTCTTTACAAAAACAGTTACTTTTAAAAATTTATTTACCTTCCTTAGAAAATAACTCGTTATTCTTTAGAATGTTTGTATCAACTGCAATTGCGTCAACCAAAAATTTACATTTTATTGTACAAAAAATGTAATTTTTGGTTGACAATGTGATGTAAAGATAATAATAATAATAATAATAATAATGATGATGATAATAATAATAAAAATAATAAGGAATTTGAAAAACTATCGAAGTATAAAGACCTGTTAATCGAAATAGAAAAATGTTGAAATTGTAAACAAGAACAGTACCAGTCATAAATGCGCTTGGAATGATAAAAAAGGAACACAACAACAATTTCAAAAAATCACAGTAAATCCCAGGTTAAGAGAAATACAAAAAATGTCTTGATAAGTACAGCCCACACACTAAGAAGAACTTTGTCCATGTAACACTAGTGATGTTATGGGAGTTAGAAAAACAAATCATGAAATATAGCCATAATACACCACTACCTACCCTAGGTCTTCCTACAGACTTGGTAAGTAATGTGACCAGAGGAGAAATCGAATAATAATAATAATGATAATAATTCGTAGTACTTGTGATAATTTCACGGTTTTCCTATTTTAAATTTCTGATTAACATAATTCTTAATTTAACGATTGAATAATCGATTGAGTTCGATAATAAAATACCCGTAGAATTTCCCCGTTTGCAGGTCATTATTTAACGAAGTAAAAGGTCAGAAAAGAGAATATTCTGGTCTAGTAGAGCACATACCTTTTTTTCAGTCCATGTCTTCAGGTAGTTTTTAGCTCCACAATTACTTAAGGATCGTGCTGCACATAGAGTTTGTTCCTAGAAGAGCTTTCATTTTTTCCCGGGTAGCTGTAGGTGTCTTGTTTTGGATTCACTCGTGTGCCTGATGATGATATTCTTTAATATGTCATACGGCCTTTACTTTGGCATAAATTCCAGTAAATCGACCACCTCGGTTGCGACGTCTTGGGGAAGCTTCTCCGCCACATATGCGTATTTAGTATGTGACATCGTTATCCGCTTAGCATTGAAAATTGCCTGTAGTTGAGAGAACCAAATTTGTTCATTTGTTATATTGTATGCGGAGTGATTTAAAGTCAACGCGATTTCTGTGGAATAGGTGTTTAATTCTTTAGCCATTGTTGTTTCGGTGTTGTTGTGATAACAGAAATATTCTGACATCGACTTGTTAGCAATTGTGTTGAGGCGGTCTCTGGCAATGTCAACGACTGTGTGTTTAAAAGTACCAGGAAGTCGGTTTTCATATTCGAGATCACCAATTGTAGGAAATTCACTCATCCAGGTTGTTTTTACATTAAAATCCGAACGTCCGAATTTCAAACGATAATATAATAAAATGATCTCATGCCTGTTAAATAAATCATATGTACTTACAAACATAGTTACATGAATTAAAAAGAGTCGAAAAGGAGTAAAAATAGTCTTTAGTTCAGTTAAAGTCTTTGCGTAGTTGATTCACAGAAAAAAAACTTGTTTAGAAAAGACTTATTGTTAGGGAATATTCACTATCTTTGTTATTTTTGGAGATGATTCATTTGAAGTCGTCGATACATGTTTCTTTCACCATGCGCTATGTGGGGGATGAAAAAAGTTATGTAGCCACATCTTCTCTTGTGTTTGAAAGGCTTGCAGACAGTTGCATCTCTGCTCGCTCGAAATTGAAATCTATGGATTTTATAAGAACCTTTTCCTGAAAGTAGGTTCTAGAAAAATAGGGTTTTACTTTTCTCTTATTGGTCAAATATTTCACATGGTGGTGTTAATTTCTAACCAATAGACTTTTTGATTTAAACGGTGTGTGTTTTATTATAGAATTATTTTGACATGTTTGTAATATTGTATGTTACTGGGTAAAAAATAACATTAGGGCATGTTTTAATATAGTATGCATGTGGGTATGTAATTGTGTTGGAAATAGTGTTTATTTTCTATAACTTTACCTTCAGCCCAGATGAACGTCGAACAAAGATGTTGATTGGCTAAGATGAGACAATTCCCACTCTCATAAGAGAACCTGTGAATGCTCGAGATTCACGCCAATTTTGAGAAATCGTCTTCTTTTCCCCGCCGGACGCTACCAAGGAAGGATATCCCAAAAAGAACTCCACAATCTTTAAAAAGACAAACCTTGAGTATACGCACTAATTATAAGTGTACCTGTAGTAATAAATGATTTTCTTCTTAGATAATTTTCAGTGAATGGGATGTTATTTCATACAAACCTTAAACAAACCAACACCCCCGCCCCCAACGGAAATGAAAGAAAGAAAAGAAAGATAAATCCTTATTTATAAATAAGAATTTTATCAATTTTTTTAGTAAGAAATAGGCGTTACACTCCTGGGATTAGAAACTGTACCCTGTAATTGTCCACTTCTGAATTAATATTAAAACACAAAAGTCTCTTTTTCTTGACTTTCAATACATTTCTGCAATAAAATAATCAGCAATGTATTTGCATTATACTGAAAGGGAGTTGTTCCTTCTTCCGATTTTATACAACCTATCAATGAGCACATCTTTTGTTCTGTTAATTCTTTTATTCTTTTTTTGCATATTTGTCTTATCTATGATGATCGTTCTTTCTATTTTATCACACTTTTCATTAAGTCATACCTTTTTATCCTGCCGGCATTTGTTTCTCATTTTTGTGTTTAATGTTTTATAATCTGTACCATTCCTTAGCATTGTTTATTGTCTCTTTTTCATAATCTCGTAATTTTCATGTTATCCACTTTTTTTTTACTTTTGTCTCACTTTCCTTGGAGTGATCTCATTACTAGGGCTTCTCTCAATGTATTCCTCCTTTAATTCCCAGTCTCATTCAAATTATTATATGTGTTTCTAACTCTGTGGACATACATCTCTTGGCATGAAATTGTGGTATTTTAATTTAGACATTGTTCTGGTCTCTTTTTAATTTCCGTAATTTTAACCCGAAAAAACAAATATGAGATTCCCAAAGAATGAGCTGAAACTGGGGTTGCTGGTGAAAATTTTGTGCATTGCTGGAAGGTCAAGAGACAACTGTTTCAAGAGATTGCAGTCAGAGGTCTCGGATGTAATAGAAAGCACATGCCTCCCCAGAAAATTAAAAAATATTCAAACACCCGATGAAAGCCGGAGAGTGTAAGAGCCGAAACTTATGATAATAATCATAAAAAATAGAGTGGTTATGTTCCGACATTTGCAATAACTATCCCCATAAATTTTGACGAAATGTACATGTACATTTAATCCTCTATTTCGTGCCGTATCCTTTCAGGACGTGGGCAGTCATGGCTCTCCACATATTCTAAATAATATTTGCCTCCTTTCTATCATTGATAACCCCCATTCTGTCATACAAAAAAATTGTACATATAACTTCCTTTTTCTGATATTTGTCCTGGGTATGACTATAAACTACATCCGGCAGCAAGGCTTCTGATCGGGAGATTGGAGGTTCTGAGGAACGTGGAACCACCTCTTAATTGCTAGTCCTGTGTTTGACAATAAACTACATCCAGCAGCAAGTACTCTGATCGGGAGATTGTAGGTTCTGAGGAACGTGGAACCACCTCTTAATTGCTAGTCCTGTGTTTGACAATAAACTACATCCGGCAGCAAGGCCTCTCATCGGGAGATGAGAGGTTTTGAGGAACGTGGAACCACCTCTTAATTGCTAGTCCTGAGTATGACTATAAACTACATCCGGCAGCAAATCCTCTGATCGAGAGATTAGAGGTTTTGAGGAACGTGGAAACACCTCTTAATTGCTAGTCCTGCGTTTGACAATAAACTACATCCGGCAGCAAGGCCTCTGATCGGGAGATTAGAGGTTTTGAGGAGCGTGGAACCACCACTTAATTGCTAGTCCTGGGTATGACTATAAACTACATCCGGCAGCAAGGCCTCTGATCGGGAGATTAGTGGTTGTGAGGAACGTGGAACCACCTCTTAATTGCTAGTCATGCGTTTGACAATAAACTACATCCGGCAGCAAGGCCTTTGATCGGGAGATTAGAGGTTTTGAGGAACGTGGAACCACCTCTTAATTGCTAGTCCTGTGTTTGACAATAAACTACATCCGGCAGCAAGGCCTCTGATCGGGAGATTAGAGGTTTTGAGGAGCGTGGAACCACCTCTTAATTGCTAGTCCTGTGTTTGACAATAAACTACATCCGTCAGCAAGGCCTCTGATCGGGAGATTAGAGGTTTCGAGGAGCGTGGAACCACCTATTAATTGCTAGTCCTGGGTATGACTATAAATTATATCCAGCAGCAATGTCTTTGTTCGGGAGATTAGAGGTTTTGAGGTGCGTGGAACCACCTCTTAATTACTAGTCCTGGGTATGACTATAAACTACATCCGGTAGCAAGGCCTCTGATCGGGAGATTAGAGGTTTTGAGGAACGTGGAACCACCTCTTAATTGCTAGTCCTGTGTTTGACAATAAACTACATCCGGCAGCAAGGCCTCTGATCGGGAGATTAGAGGTTTTGAGGAGCGTGGAACCACCTCTTAATTGCTAGTCCTGCGTTTGACAATAAAGTACATCCGGCAGCAAGGCCTCTGTTCGGGAGATTAGAGGTTTTGAGGAACGGGGAACCACCTCTTAATTGCTAGTCCTGCGTTTGACAATAAACTACATCCGGCAGCAATGCCTCTGATCGGGTGATTAGAGGTTTTGAGGAGCGTGGAACCACCTCTTAATTGCTAGTCCTGTGTTTGACAATTAATTACATCCGGCAGCAAGGCCTCTGATCTGGAGATTAGAGGTTTTGAGGAGCGTGGAACCACCTCGTAATTGCTAGTCCTGGGTATGACAATAAACTACATCCGTCAGCAAGGCCTCTGATCGGGAGATTAGAGGTTTCGAGGAGCGTGGAACCACCTATTAATTGCTAGTCCTGGGTATGACTATAAATTATATCCAGCAGCAATGTCTTTGTTCGGGAGATTAGAGGTTTTGAGGTGCGTGGAACCACCTCTTAATTACTAGTCCTGGGTATGACTATAAACTACATCCGGTAGCAAGGCCTCTGATCGGGAGATTAGAGGTTTTGAGGAACGTGGAACCACCTCTTAATTGCTAGTCCTGTGTTTGACAATAAACTACATCCGGCAGCAAGGCCTCTGATCGGGAGATTAGAGGTTTTGAGGAGCGTGGAACCACCTCTTAATTGCTAGTCCTGTGTTTGACAATAAACTACATCCGGCAGCAAGGCCTCTCATCGGGAGATGAGAGGTTTTGAGGAACGTGGAACCACCTCTTAATTGCTAGTCCTGAGTATGACTATAAACTACATCCGGCAGCAAATCCTCTGATCGAGAGATTAGAGGTTTTGAGGAACGTGGAAACACCTCTTAATTGCTAGTCCTGCGTTTGACAATAAACTACATCCGGCAGCAAGGCCTCTGATCGGGAGATTAGAGGTTTTGAGGAGCGTGGAACCACCACTTAATTGCTAGTCCTGGGTATGACTATAAACTACATCCGGCAGCAAGGCCTCTGATCGGGAGATTAGTGGTTGTGAGGAACGTGGAACCACCTCTTAATTGCTAGTCATGCGTTTGACAATAAACTACATCCGGCAGCAAGGCCTTTGATCGGGAGATTAGAGGTTTTGAGGAACGTGGAACCACCTCTTAATTGCTAGTCCTGTGTTTGACAATAAACTACATCCGGCAGCAAGGCCTCTGATCGGGAGATTAGAGGTTTTGAGGAGCGTGGAACCACCTCTTAATTGCTAGTCCTGTGTTTGACAATAAACTACATCCGTCAGCAAGGCCTCTGATCGGGAGATTAGAGGTTTCGAGGAGCGTGGAACCACCTATTAATTGCTAGTCCTGGGTATGACTATAAATTATATCCAGCAGCAATGTCTTTGTTCGGGAGATTAGAGGTTTTGAGGTGCGTGGAACCACCTCTTAATTACTAGTCCTGGGTATGACTATAAACTACATCCGGTAGCAAGGCCTCTGATCGGGAGATTAGAGGTTTTGAGGAACGTGGAACCACCTCTTAATTGCTAGTCCTGTGTTTGACAATAAACTACATCCGGCAGCAAGGCCTCTGATCGGGAGATTAGAGGTTTTGAGGAGCGTGGAACCACCTCTTAATTGCTAGTCCTGCGTTTGACAATAAAGTACATCCGGCAGCAAGGCCTCTGTTCGGGAGATTAGAGGTTTTGAGGAACGTGGAACCACCTCTTAATTGCTAGTCCTGCGTTTGACAATAAACTACATCCGGCAGCAAGGCCTTTGATCGGGAGATTAGAGGTTTTGAGGAACGTGGAACCACCTCTTAATTGCTAGTCCTGTGTTTGACAATAAACTACATCCGGCAGCAAGGCCTCTGATCGGGAGATTAGAGGTTTTGAGGAGCGTGGAACCACCTCTTAATTGCTAGTCCTGTGTTTGACAATAAACTACATCCGTCAGCAAGGCCTCTGATCGGGAGATTAGAGGTTTCGAGGAGCGTGGAACCACCTATTAATTGCTAGTCCTGGGTATGACTATAAATTATATCCAGCAGCAATGTCTTTGTTCGGGAGATTAGAGGTTTTGAGGTGCGTGGAACCACCTCTTAATTACTAGTCCTGGGTATGACTATAAACTACATCCGGTAGCAAGGCCTCTGATCGGGAGATTAGAGGTTTTGAGGAACGTGGAACCACCTCTTAATTGCTAGTCCTGTGTTTGACAATAAACTACATCCGGCAGCAAGGCCTCTGATCGGGAGATTAGAGGTTTTGAGGAGCGTGGAACCACCTCTTAATTGCTAGTCCTGCGTTTGACAATAAAGTACATCCGGCAGCAAGGCCTCTGTTCGGGAGATTAGAGGTTTTGAGGAACGTGGAACCACCTCTTAATTGCTAGTCCTGCGTTTGACAATAAACTACATCCGGCAGCAATGCCTCTGATCGGGTGATTAGAGGTTTTGAGGAGCGTGGAACCACCTCTTAATTGCTAGTCCTGTGTTTGACAATTAATTACATCCGGCAGCAAGGCCTCTGACTGGAGATTAGAGGTTTTGAGGAGCGTGGAACCACCTCGTAATTGCTAGTCCTGGGTATGACTATAAACTACATCCGGCAGCAAGAAATCTGATCGGGAGATTAGTGGTTGTGAGGAACGTGGAACCACCTCTTAATTGCTAGTCCTGTGTTTGACAATAAACTATATTCGGCAGCAAGGCCTCTGATCGGGAGATTAGAGGTTTTGATGAGCGTGGAACCACCTCTTAATTGCTAGTCCTGTGTTTGACAATAAACTACATCTGGCAGCAAGGCCTCTGATCGGGAGATTAGAGGTTTTGAGGAGCGTCGAACCACCTCTTAATTGCTAGTCCTGGGTATGACTATAAACTACATCCGGTAGCAAGGCCTCTGATCGGGAGATTAGAGGTTTTGAGGAGCGTGGAACCACCTCTTAATTGCTAGTCCTGCGTTTGACAATAAACTACATCCGGCAGCAATGCCTCTGATCTGGAGATTAGAGGTTTTGAGGAGCGTGGAACCACCTCTTAATTGCTAGTCCTGCGTTTGACAATAAACTACATCCGGCAGCAAGGCCTCTGATCGGGAGATTAGAGGTTTTGAGGAACGTAGAACTACCTCTTAATTGCTAGTCCTGCGTTTGACAATAAACTACATCCGGCAGCAATGCCTCTGATCTGGAGATTAGAGGTTTTGAGGAGCGTGGAACCACCTCTTAATTGCTAGTCCTGCGTTTGACAATAAACTACATCCGGCAGCAAGGCCTTTGATCGGGAGATTAGCGGTTTTGAGGAGCGTCGAACCACCTCTTAATTGTCAGTCCTGGGTATGACTATAAACTACATCCGGCAGCAAGGCCTCTGATCGGGAGATTAAAGGTTCTGAGGAACGTGGAACCACCTCTTAATTGCTAGTCCTGCGTTTAACAATAAACTACATCAGGCGGGCAAGGCCTCTGATCGGGAGATTAGCGGTTTTGAGGAAACGTGGAACCACCTCTTAATTGCTAGTCCTGTGTTTGACAATAAACTACATCCGGCAGCAAGGCCTCTGATCGGGAGATTAGAGGTTTTGAGGAACGTGGAACTACCTCTTAATTGCTAGTCCTGCGTTTGACAATAAACTACATCCGGCAGCAAGGCCTTTGATCGGGAGATTAGAGGTTTTGAGGAGCGTGGAATCACCTCTTAATTGCTAGTCCTGGGTATGACTATAAACTACATCCGGCAGCAAGGCCTCTGATCGGGAGATTAGAGGTTTTGAGGAACGTGGAACCACCTCTTAATTGCTAGTCCTGTGTTTGACAATAAACTACAACCGGCAGCAATGCCTCTGATCGGGAGATTAGCGGTTTTGAAAAGCGTGGAACCACCTCTTAATTGCCAGTCCTGGGTATGATTATAAATTACATCTGGCAGCAAGGCCTTTGATCGGGAGATTAGAGGTTTTGAGGAGCGTCGAGCCACCTCTTAATTGCTAGTCCTGGGTATGACTATAAACTACATCCGGCAGCAAGGCCTCTGATCGGGAGATTAGAGGTTTTGAGGAACGTGGAACCACCTCTTAATTGCTAGTCCTGCGTTTAACAATAAACTACATCCGGCAGCAAGACCTCACATCGGGAGATTAGCGGTTTTGAGGAGCGTGGAACCACCTCTTAATTGCTAGTCCTGTGTTTGACAATAAACTACATCCGGCAGCAAGGCCTCTGATCGGGAGATTAGAGGTTTTGAGGAACGTGGAACCACATCTTAATTGCTAGTCCTGTGTTTGACAATAAACTACATCCGGCAGCAAGGCCTCTGATCGGGTGATTAGAGGTTTTGAGGAACGTGGAACCACCTCTTAATTGCTAGTCCAGCGTTTGACAATAAACTTCATCCGGCAGCAAGGCCTCTGATCGGGAGATTAGACGCTTTGAGGAACGTGGAACCACCTCTTAATTGCTAGTCCTGTGTTTGACAATAGACTGCACACGGCAGCAGGGCCTCTAATCGGGAGATTAGAGGTTTTGAGGAACGTGGAACCACCTCTTCATTGCTAGTCCTGTTTTTGACAATAATCTACATCCAGCAACAAGGCCTCTGATCGGGAGATTAGAGGTTTTGACGAACGTGGAACCACCTCTTAATTCCTAGTCCTGTGTTTGACAATAAACTACATCCGGCAGCAAGGCCTCTGATCGGGAG
Source organism: Acanthosepion esculentum (assembly GCA_964036315.1). Taxonomy (NCBI): domain Eukaryota; kingdom Metazoa; phylum Mollusca; class Cephalopoda; order Sepiida; family Sepiidae; genus Acanthosepion; species Acanthosepion esculentum. Next base: position 69,019,234 of record OZ038513.1, on the reverse strand, counting down.
ATTAGAGGTTTTGAGGAACGTGGAACCACATCTTAATTGCTAGTCCTGGGTATGACTATAAACTACATCCGGCAGCAAAGCCTCTGATCGGGAGATTAGAGGTTTTGAGGAACGTGGAACCACCTCTTAATTGCTAGTCCTGTGTTTGACAATAAACTACATCCGGCAGCAAGGCCTCTGATGGGGAGATTAGAGGTTTTGAGGAGTGTGGAACCACCTCTTAATTGCTAGTCCTGTGTTTGACAATAAACTACATCAGGGAACAAAGCCTCTGATCGGGAGATTAGAGGTTTTGAGGAGCGTTGAACCACCTCTTAATTGCTAGTCCTGGGTATGACAATAAACTACATCCGACAGCAAGGCCTTTGATCGGGAGATTAGAGGTTTTGAGGAGCGTGGAACCACCTCGTAATTGCTAGTCCTTGGTATGTCTATGAACTACCTACGGCAGCAAGTTCTCTGATCGGGAGATTAGATGTTTTGAGGAACGTGGAACCACCTCTTAATTGCTAGTCCTGTGTTTCACAATAAACTACATCCGGTAGCAAGGCCTCTGATCGGGAGATTGTAGGTTCTGAGAAGCGTGGAACCACCTCTTAATTGCTAGTCCTGTGTTTGACAATAAACTACATCCGGCAGCAAGGCCTCTGATCGGGAGATTAGAGGTTTTGAGGAGCGTGGAACCACCGCTTAATTACTAGTCCTGGGTATGACTATAAACTACATCCGGCAGCAAGGCCTCTGATCGGGAGATTAGAGGTTTTGAGGAACGTGGAACCACCTCTTAATTCCTAGTCCTGTGTTTGACAATAAACTACAACTGGCAGCAAGGCCTCTAATCGGGAGATTAGAGGTTTTGAGGAACGTGGAACCACCTCTTAATTGCTAGTCCTGTGTTTGACAATAAACTACATCCGGCATCAAGGCCTCTGATCGGGAGATTAGAGGTTTTGAGGAACGTGGAACCACCTCTTAATTGCTAGTCCTGCGTTTGACAATAAACTACATCCGGCAGCAAGGCCGCTGATCGGGAGATTAGAGGTTTTGAGGAACGTGGAACCACCTCTTAATTGCTAGTCCTGCGTTTGACAATAATCTACATCCGCAGCAAGGCCTCTGATCGGGAGATTAGAAGTTTTGTGGAACGTGGAACCACCTCTTAATTCCTAGTCCTGTGTTTGACAATAAACTACATCCGGCAGCAAGGCCTCTGATCGGGAGATTAGAGGTTTTGAGGAACGTGGAACCACATCTTAATTGCTAGTCCTGGGTATGACTATAAACTACATCCGGCAGCAAGGCCTCTGATCGGGAGATTAGAGGTTTTGAGGAATGTGGAACCACCTCTTAATTGCTAGTCCTGTGTTTGACAATAAACTACATCCGGCAGCAAGGCCTCTGATGGGGAGATTAGAGGTTTTGAGGAGTGTGGAACCACCTCTTAATTGCTAGTCCTGTGTTTGACAATAAACTACATCAGGGAACAAAGCCTCTGATCGGGAGATTAGAGGTTTTGAGGAGCGTTGAACCAGCTCTTAATTGCTAATCCTGGGTATGACAATAAACTACATCCGACAGCAAGGCCTTTGATCGGGAGATTAGAGGTTTTGAGGAGCGTGGAACCACCTCGTAATTGCTAGTCCTGGGTATGTCTATGAACTACCTACGGCAGCAAGTCCTCTGATCGGGAGATTAGATGTTTTGAGGAACGTGGAACTACCTCTTAATTGCTAGTCCTGTGTTTGACAATAAACTACATCCGGCAGCAAGACCTCTGATCGGGAGATTGTAGGTTCTGAGAAGCGTGGAACCACCTCTTAATTGCTAGTCCTGTGTTTGACAATAAACTACATCCGGCAGCAAGGCCTCTGATCGGGAGATTAGAGGTTTTGAGGAGCGTGGAACCACCGCTTAATTGCTAGTCCTGGGTATGACTATAAACTACATCCGGCAGCAAGGCCTCTGATCGGGAGATTAGAGGTTTTGAGGAACGTGGAACCACCTCTTAATTCCTAGTCCTGTGTTTGACAATAAACTACAACTGCCAGCAAGGCCTCTAATCGGGAGATTAGAGGTTTTGAGGAACGTGGAACCACCTCTTAATTGTTAGTCCTGTGTTTGACAATAAACTACATCCGGCAGCAAGGCCTCTGATCGGGAGATTAGAGGTTTTGAGGAACGTGGAACCACCTCTTAATTGCTAGTCCTGCGTTTGACAATAAACTACATCCGGCAGCAAGGCCTCTGATCGGGAGATTAGAGGTTTTGAGGAACGTGGAACCACCTCTTAATTGCTAGTCCTGCGTTTGACAATAATCTACATCCGCAGCAAGGCCTCTGATCGGGAGATTAGAGGTTTTGAGGAACGTGGAACCACCTCTTAATTGCTTGTCCTGGCAATGACTATAAACTACATCCGGCAGCAAGGCCTTTGATCGGGAGATTAGAGGTTTTGAGGAGCGTGGAACCACCTCGTAATTGCTAGTCCTGTTTTTTACAATAATCTACATCCAGCAACAAGGCCTCTGATCGGGAGATTAGAGGTTTTGAGGAACGTGGAACCACCACTTAATTGCTAGTCCTGTGTTTGACAATAATCTACATCCGGCAACAAGGCCTCTGATCGGGAGATTAGAGGTTTTGAGGAACGTGGAACCACCTCTTAATTGCTAGTCCTGTGTTTGACAATAATCTACATCCGGCAACAAGGCCTCTGATCGGGAGATTAGAGGTTTTGAGGAACGTGGAACCACCTCTTAATTGCTAGTCCTGTGTTTGACAATAAACTACATCTGGCAGCCAGGCCTCTGATGGGGAGATTAGAGGTTTTGAAGAACGTGGAACCACCTCTTCATTGCTAGTCCTGGGTATGACTATAAACTACATCCGGCAGCAAGGCCTCTGATCGGGAGATTAGAGGTTTTGAGGAGCGTGGAACCACCTCTTAATTGCTAGTCCTGGGTATGACTATAAACTACATCCGGCAGCAAGGCCTCTGATCGGGAGATTAGAGGTTTTGAGGAACGTGGAACCACCTCTTAATTGCTAGTCCTGTGTTTGACAATAAACTACAACCGGCAGCAATGCCTCTGATCGGGAGATTAGCGGTTTTGAGGAGCGTGGAACCACCTCTTAATTGCCAGTCATGGGTATGATTATAAACTACATCTGGCAGCAAGGCCTTTGATCGGGAGATTAGAGGTTTTGAGGAGCGTCGAGCCACCTCTTAATTGCTAGTCCTGGGTATGACTATAAACTACATCCGGCAGCAAGGCCTCTGATCGGGAGATTAGAGGTTTTGAGGAACGTGGAACCACCACTTAATTGCTAGTCCTGCGTTTAACAATAAACTACATCCGGCAGCAAGGCCTCTGATCGGGAGATTAGCGGTTTTGAGGAGCGTCAAACCACCTCTTAATTGCCAGTCCTGGGTATGACTATAAACTACATCCGGCAGCAAGGCCTCTGATCGGGAGATTAAAGGTTCTGAGGAACATGGAACCACCTCTTAATTGCTAGTCCTGCGTTTAACAATAAACTACATCCGGCAGCAAGACCTCTCATCGGGAGATTAGCGGTTTTGAGGAGCGTGGAACCACCTCTTAATTGCTAGTCCTGTGTTTGACAATAAACTACAACCGGCAGCAAGGCCTCTGATCGGGAGATTAGAGGTTTTGAGGAACGTGGAACCACCTCTTAATTGCTAGTCCTGTGTTTGACAATAAACTACATCCGGCAGCAAGGCCTCTGATCGGGTGATTAGAGGTTTTGAGGAACGTGGAACCACCTCTTAATTGCTAGTCCAGCGTTTGACAATAAACTTCATCCGGCAGCAAGGCCTCTGATCGGGAGATTAGACGCTTTGAGGAACGTGGAACCACCTCTTAATTGCTAGTCCTGTGTTTGACAATAAACTACATCCGGCAGCAAGGCCTCTGATCGGGAGATTAGAGGTTTTGAGGAACGTGGAACCACATCTTAATTGCTAGTCCTGGGTATGACTATAAACTACATCCGGCAGCAAGGCCTCTGATCGGGAGATTAGAGGTTTTGAGGAGCGTGGAACCACCTCTTAATTGCTAGTCCTGGGTATGACAATAAACTACATCTGGCAGCAAGGCCTTTGATCGGGAGATTAGAGGTTTTGAGGAACGTGGAACCACCTCTTAATTGCTAGTCCTGTGTTTGACAATAAACTACATCCGGCAGCAAGGCCTCTGATGGGGAGATTAGAGGTTTTGAGGAGTGTGGAACCACCTCTTAATTGCTAGTCCTGTGTTTGACAATAAACTACATCAGGGAACAAAGCCTCTGATCGGGAGATTAGAGGTTTTGAGGAGCGTTGAACCACCTCTTAATTGCTAGTCCTAGGTATGACTATAAACTACATCCGACAGCAAGGCCTTTGATCGGGAGATTAGATGTTTTGAGGAGCGTGGAACCACCTCGTAATTGCTAGTCCTGGGTATGTCTATAAACTACCTACGGCAGCAAGCCCTCTAATCGGGAGATTAGAGGTTTTGAGGAGCGTGGAACCACCTCTTAATTGCTAGTCCTGGGTATGACTATAAACTACATCCGGCAGCAAGGCCTCTGATCGGGAGATTAGAGGTTTTGAGGAACGTGGAACCACCTCTTAATTGCTAGTCCTGTGTTTGACAATAAACTACATCCGGCAGCAAGGCCTCTGATCGGGATATTAGAGGTTTTGAGGAACGTGGAACCACCTCTTAATTGCTAGTCTTGCGTTTGACAATAGACTACATCCGGCAGCAAGGCCGCTGATCGGGAGATTAGAGGTTTTGAGGAACGTGGAACCACCTCTTAATTGTTAGTCCTGCGTTTGACAATAATCTACATCCGGCAGCAAGGCCTCTGATCGGGAGATTAGAGGTTTTGAGGAACGTGGAACCACCTCTTTATTGCTAGTCCTGTGTTTGACAATAAACTACATCAGGGAACAAAGCCTCTGATCGGGAGATTAGAGGTTTTGAGGAGCGTTGAACCACCTCTTAACTGCTGGTCCTGGGTATGACAATAAACTACATCCGGCAGCAAGGCCTCTGATCGGGAGAGTAGAGGTTTTGAGGAACGTGGAACCACCTCTTAATTGCTTGTCCTTGGTATGACTATAAACTACATCCGGCAGCAAGGCCTTTGATCGGGAGATTAGAGGTTTTGAGGAGCGTGGAACCACCTCGTAATTGCTAGTCCTGGGTATGTCTATAAACTACCTACGGCAGCAAGGCCTCTGATCGGGAGATTAGATGTTTTGAGGAACGTGGAACTACCTCTAAATTGCTAGTCCTGTGATTGACACTAAACTACATCCGGCAGCAAGCCCTCTAATCGGGAGATTAGAGGTTTTGAGGAGCGTGGAACCACCTCTTAATTGCTAGTCCTGGGTATGACTATAAACTACAACTGGCAGCAAGGCCTCTAATCGGGAGATTAGAGGTTTTGAGGAACGTGGAACCACCTCTTAATTGCTAGTCCTGTCTTTGACAATAAACTACCTCCGGCAGCAAGGCCTCTGATCGGGAGATTAGAGGTTTTGAGGAACGTGGAACCACCTCTTAATTGCTAGTCCTGTGTTTGACAATAGACTACACACGGCAGCAGGGCCTCTAATCGGTAGATTAGAGGTTTTGAGGAACGTGGAACCACCTCTTCATTGCTAGTCCTGTTTTTGACAATAATCTACATCCAGCAACAAGGCCTCTGATCGGGAGATTAGAGGTTTTGACGAACGTGGAACCACCTCTTAATTCCTAGTCCTGTGTTTGACAATAAACTACAACCGGCAGCAAGGCCTCTGATCGGGAGATTAGAGGTTTTGAGGAACGTGGAACCACATCTTAATTGCTAGTCCTGGGTATGACTATAAACTACATCCGGCAGCAAAGCCTCTGATCGGGAGATTAGAGGTTTTGAGGAACGTGGAACCACCTCTTAATTGCTAGTCCTGTGTTTGACAATAAACTACATCCGGCAGCAAGGCCTCTGATGGGGAGATTAGAGGTTTTGAGGAGTGTGGAACCACCTCTTAATTGCTAGTCCTGTGTTTGACAATAAACTACATCAGGGAACAAAGCCTCTGATCGGGAGATTAGAGGTTTTGAGGAGCGTTGAACCACCTCTTAATTGCTAGTCCTGGGTATGACAATAAACTACATCCGACAGCAAGGCCTTTGATCGGGAGATTAGAGGTTTTGAGGAGCGTGGAACCACCTCGTAATTGCTAGTCCTGGGTATGTCTATGAACTACCTACGGCAGCAAGTCCTCTGATCGGGAGATTAGATGTTTTGAGGAACGTGGAACTACCTCTTAATTGCTAGTCCTGTGTTTCACAATAAACTACATCCGGCAGCAAGGCCTCTGATCGGGAGATTGTAGGTTCTGAGAAGCGTGGAACCACCTCTTAATTGCTAGTCCTGTGTTTGACAATAAACTACATCCGGCAGCAAGGCCTCTGATCGGGAGATTAGAGGTTTTGAGGAGCGTGGAACCACCGCTTAATTGCTAGTCCTGGGTATGACTATAAACTACATCCGGCAGCAAGGCCTCTGATCGGGAGATTAGAGGTTTTGAGGAACGTGGAACCACCTCTTAATTGCTAGTCCTGCGTTTGACAATAAACTACATCCGGCAGCAAGGCCGCTGATCGGGAGATTAGAGGTTTTGAGGAACGTGGAACCACCTCTTAATTGCTAGTCCTGCGTTTGACAATAATCTACATCCGCAGCAAGGCCTCTGATCGGGAGATTAGAGGTTTTGTGGAACGTGGAACCACCTCTTAATTCCTAGTCCTGTGTTTGACAATAAACTACATCCGGCAGCAAGGCCTCTGATCGGGAGATTAGAGGTTTTGAGGAACGTGGAACCACATCTTAATTGCTAGTCCTGGGTATGACTATAAACTACATCCGGCAGCAAGGCCTCTGATCGGGAGATTAGAGGTTTTGAGGAACGTGGAACCACCTCTTAATTGCTAGTCCTGTGTTTGACAATAAACTACATCCGGCAGCAAGGCCTCTGATGGGGAGATTAGAGGTTTTGAGGAGTGTGGAACCACCTCTTAATTGCTAGTCCTGTGTTTGACAATAAACTACATCAGGGAACAAAGCCTCTGATCGGGAGATTAGAGGTTTTCAGGAGCGTTGAACCACCTCTTAATTGCTAGTCCTGGGTATGACAATAAACTACATCCGACAGCAAGGCCTTTGATCGGGAGATTAGAGGTTTTGAGGAGCGTGGAACCACCTCGTAATTGCTAGTCCTGGGTATGTCTATGAACTACCTACGGCAGCAAGTCCTCTGATCGGGAGATTAGATGTTTTGAGGAACGTGGAACTACCTCTTAATTGCTAGTCCTGTGTTTGACAATAAACTACATCCGGCAGCAAGACCTCTGATCGGGAAATTGTAGGTTCTGAGAAGCGTGGAACCACCTCTTAATTGCTAGTCCTGTGTTTGACAATAAACTACATCCGGCAGCAAGGCCTCTGATCGGGAGATTAGAGGTTTTGAGGAGCGTGGAACCACCGCTTAATTGCTAGTCCTGGGTATGACTATAAACTACATCCGGCAGCAAGGCCTCTGATCGGGAGATTAGAGGTTTTGAGGAACGTGGAACCACCTCTTAATTCCTAGTCCTGTGTTTGACAATAAACTACAACTGCCAGCAAGGCCTCTAATCGGGAGATTAGAGGTTTTGAGGAACGTGGAACCACCTCTTAATTGTTAGTCCTGTGTTTGACAATAAACTACATCCGGCAGCAAGGCCTCTGATCGGGAGATTAGAGGTTTTGAGGAACGTGGAACCACCTCTTAATTGCTAGTCCTGCGTTTGACAATAAACTACATCCGGCAGCAAGGCCGCTGATCGGGAGATTAGAGGTTTTGAGGAACGTGGAACCACCTCTTAATTGCTAGTCCTGCGTTTGACAATAATCTACATCCGCAGCAAGGCCTCTGATCGGGAGATTAGAGGTTTTGAGGAACGTGGAACCACCTCTTAATTGCTTCTCCTGGCAATGACTATAAACTACATCCGGCAGCAAGGCCTTTGATCGGGAGATTAGAGGTTTTGAAGAGCGTGGAACCACCTCGTAATTGCTAGTCCTGTTTTTTACAATAATCTACATCCAGCAACAAGGCCTCTGATCGGGAGATTAGAGGTTTTGAGGAACGTGGAACCACCTCTTAATTGCTAGTCCTGTGTTTGACAATAATCTACATCCGGCAACAAGGCCTCTGATCGGGAGATTAGACGCTTTGAGGAACGTGGAACCACCTCTTAATTGCTAGTCCTATGTTTGACAATAATCTACATCCGGCAACAAGGCCTCTGATCGGGAGATTAGACGCTTTGAGGAACGTGGAACCACCTCTTCATTGCTAGTCCTATGTTTGACAATAATCTACATCCGGCAACAAGGCCTCTGATCGGGAGATTAGAGGTTTTGAGGAACGTGGAACCACCTCTTAATTGCTAGTCCTGTGTTTGACAATAAACTACATCTGGCAGCCAGGCCTCTGATGGGGAGATTAGAGGTTTTGAAGAACGTGGAACCACCTCTTCATTGCTAGTCCTGGGTATGACTATAAACTACATCCGGCAGCAAGGCCTCTGATCGGGAGATTAGAGGTTTTGAGGAACGTGGAACCACCTATTAATTGCTAGTCCTGTGATTGACAATAAACTACATCCGGCAGCAAGACCTCTGATCGGGAGATTAGTGGTTTTGAGGAACGTGGAACCACCTCTTAATTGCTAGTCCTGCGTTTGACAATAAACTACATCCGGCAGCAAGGCCTCTGATCGGGAGATTAGAGGTTTTGAGGAGCGTGGAACCACCTCTTAATTGCTAGTCCTGCGTTTGACAATAAACTACATCCGGCAGCAAGGCCTCTGATCGGGAGATTAGAGGTTTTGAGGAACGTGGAACCACCTCTTAATTGCTAGTCCTGCGTTTGACAATAAACTACACCCGGCAGCAAGGCCGCTTTTCGGGAGATTAGAGGTTTTGAGGAGCGTGGAACCACCTCTTAATTGCTAGTCCTGTTTTTGACAATAATCTACATCCAGCAACAAGGCCTCTGATCGGGAGATTAGAGGTTTTGAGGAACGTGGAACCACCTCTTAATTGCTAGTCCTGTGTTTGACAATAAACTACAACCGGCAGCAAGGCCTCTGATCGGTAGATTAGAGGTTTTGAGGAACGTGGAACCACCTCTTAATTGCTAGTCCTGTTTTTGACAATAATCTACATCCAGCAACAAGGCCACTGATCGGTAGATTAGAGGTTTTGAGGAACGTGGACCACCTCTTAATTGCTAGTCCTGTGTTTGACAATAATCTACAACCGGCAGCAAGGCATCTAATCGGGAGATTAGAGGTTTTGAGGAACGTGGAACCACCTCTTAATTGCTAGTCCTGTGTTTGACAATAAACTACAACCGGCAGCAAGGCCTCTGATCGGTAGATTAGAGGTTTTGAGGAACGTGGAACCACCTCTTAATTGCTAGTCCTGTGTTTGACAATAAACTACAACCGGCAGCAAGGACTCTAATCGGGAGATTAGAGGTTTTGAGGAACGTGGAACCACCTCTTAATTTCTAGTCCTGTCTTTGACAATAATCTACATCCGGCAACAAGGCCTCTGATCGGGAGATTAGAGGTTTTGAGGAACGTGGAACCACCTCTTAATTGCTAGTCCTGCCTTTGACAATAAACTACATCCGGCAGCAAGGCCGCTGATCGGGAGATTAGAGGTTTTGAGGAACGTGGAACCACCTCTTAATTGCTAGTCCTGTGTTTGACAATAAACTACATCCGGCAGCAAGGCCTCTGATCGGGAGATTAGAGGTTTTGAGGAGCGTGGAACCACCTCTTAATTGCTAGTCCTGCGTTTGACAATAAACTACATCCGGCAGCAAGGCCTCTGATCGGGAGATTAGAGGTTTTGAGGAGCGTGGGATCACTTTTTAATTGCTGTTGTTCCCAGTTCCACCGTAACTCGGGGTAATAGCACCTATTAAGGTCCCAACTATGGGCAAATACTGAAACCTCCAAACAAAGACAAAACTATGAAAGCATAAACATACATTTTTATATTAAAATTATAAACAATACCTACTTATAGTATCAACAATACACTTTATAGCAAAATAATCAAGAGTACATTTTATCTGTAGTTGAAGGCTTGCAATTACTTTCAAAATATTTAGTTGAAGCCATAAAATTGTGTTCAAAATATTTAGATTTCGACATTAAATAACCCATAGAGGTTGATATGCCGTAAAAAAAATCAACTACAACTCTTTTCTGAGTTTATACGAAAACACTAATTTCCTTTTCTTCTTGGTTTTCAGTGTATTCCTGCTGTCAAATAATCAGGAATGTACAGGGACTTCTACTCAAACACGGGTATCCACTAAATATAATGTTTAAAGTAATAAGAAATAATGTCGGATTATAAATAAAATTTATTAATTCCTTACAAATTAAAGTAAACTCTAATGAATTCATTGTTGTCATCATTAATGACGAACACGAAAATTAGTCTCTTATATTGAACATTACATTTTATTTCCATCCTAATTTCGTCAATTATTCTGTGTGTGTATGCATGTGTATGTGTATGTGTGTGCGTATGTGCGTGTAAGTGTGTTTGTATATGCATGTGTATGTATGTGCGCGCGGTCCCTTATTCAAAACATTGGCTTTACATTCTTGTCTATGATGTCTGAGAAACTCCTTCCACTTCCTCCTCCTCTCTGGGTTGTTTGCTTATATATATATTCGTGCAATATATTTGTTTTCCACGCTTGCAACCAAGGTGCAGCTGGTTCTGTCACATGCATCTGCATTTGGTGACTGGGAGGTCACCTCAGGTCAATCTAGAACCAGGCTCCTCGGTGCAAAGTCTATAATTTGGGGTGATACACGCACTACAATACTTATAACTTCCTTCTCTATTCCTCCTTATGGCCCCTTTAGACCAATATTGTCCGAAGACCTTTCTGGTATAACTTGGTCCCGACTGGACAATACAAATGCAACCTTCTCTCCTCTTTCAGACGGCCGTGGTAATTCCCACGGGTCTATCCTAGTCACGAACAGCAGTCTAACACTTTCGCCCCCACCCCTCAACCTCCGACGTCTTACTCTCTGGGTTGAGGTGTCAACTCGGTCTTAACCGAATTTAAAGGAGTGGCCGTAGGTCCCCTAAGCAACTGTAGATCATTCGACCGGTCCACTGGTTTAATCCTGCTTCCTGCCCACATTGTGTTTGGTTTGATTCAGAAAGCAGAAGTGATGTTCATCTATTCACGGTCGACTGAAGATGTAGACACGGCTGGACAGTCTGTGCTAAGAAATTTAGAATGCACTAAAAAATATATATATATCTGCAGAAAGCCGGACAAACAACTATTCAATGGTTGAATTGTTAATGTCTTTTACATAGCAGAAAAGAATAGTATAGAAAAGAAACGGATTACAGAAAAGTAAAGTAATTGACGTAAACACTCATACACTGAATTATAGACAGATAGAGAGAGCGTGGGTTGTGATTAACTTGTTAAATCGTCTCAGAACGATATACGACTCTTGCGATGGAGAGAGAAAGATTTCTGTGCGCGGTTTAAAGTTTATAGTTGCGTTCCGCCTCGGCAGTAGTAATAGTAGTAGTAATCTTCGTGGTAGCAGAAGCAGCGGTACTTATATCAACAGTACATGTTAGCGGACGATTCGTCCCAATCTCTGACGTCACTTTCATACTTCTTCGAGCCTTCAATTCAACTCTGCTCACTTTCAATCTCCGACATCTCTCCACCCAGCTCGACTGCACCCGAAGACAGACGAGCCAAAAACTGCGACTTTTTTTTTAGCATAACTACGCGTTTATATAGATAAACCTGGCTGATCATAGTCGACCCTTGGCACTACTACTTCGCACGCGATTATCACGGGTTCTGGCTACTTTCAACCACAATCATGTGCATTCCAAAGTTCCTCACTAAGTTCTATTTATAATTTTAACCGATAAAAATTATTTCAACCATTTTTCATTGTCTTTCTAAATGACCCAATTCCAAATGGGTACAACTCCTGCCCTAGATCAGATTCCCCATCAGTAAACAAAAATGCTCTGATCTAATTTCGCTACTCAGATCCACTCGAATTTAAATAAAAATAAATATACGTGTGTGTGTGTGTGTGTGTGTGTGTGTGTGTGTGTGTGTGTCTGTGTCTGTGTGTGTGTGTGTGTGTGTGTCTGTGTGTGTGTGTGTGTGTGTGTGTCTGTGTGTGTCTGTGTGTGTGTGTGTGTGTGTGTGTGTGTGTGTGTACCACGTTAATGTCGCGACGGCACGGCACAAATATGGATACGTCATCGGTGTACGCAGAAATCCTGGATCGAGTTCTACCAGGGAAAACAGCGATTCCACGTAGGGCCGGACTGCACGCCCTGTCCTTTAGCCGGCGAACAAGGCATAAAATAAGGGCAATAGTGGACAATCTTGTCGGACCGACTGAGACAGCGCAAAAGCTTCCCGTTTGTCTAAAAATAGGTACCTCCATGAGATCGCTAAAAAAAGAACATAGCATGACGAAAAAGACGCCAAACTTGACGAAAACAAAATTTTATCGTCTAAATATTTATGTTATTATTAAGAGGAAAGATCAAAGTTTATTTTAATTATTTTAAAAAAATTTTCCTTCTTTTTAGAACAATCTGAATTTTGATTTAAAAATCCTTGTTTCTCTTTGTATCACCGGAACTAGTAAAATAACATACAATTTTTAGCACTTTTTTTTTGTATGACACACATTAATTTGGAAAATCTTTCAAAAATAAAAATATTTGTCGGATGTTAATGAAACTTTCAGAAACTATTCACGGATGATCGAAATTATTATAAATATGTTTTGTTTTATTAAAGTCGTGGCAGAAATTCTTTTTAAATTTATTACCCACCCCATAACTAATTTTATGAAAACTCTAGAAATTCGATCGTGTCCACTTTAGTAATTACAATAGTTAAAAGCACAAGGCTTTGAGGAATGCAAATCATGTTTTTTTTTTGTTTTTAATTGAACCCCACGTACCTGAAAATCAGCTCTGAATTGTAAAATACAAAACTCAATAAAACAAAGATATTATTTAATTTCAAATGCTTTTATTTGCTTTTAGTTGTTTTTATGAATATGGACAATATTTTCTGAAAGCAAAAGAAATTTTCGATGAAAAATGAATTTTTAATACAATTATTTGTTATTTCTTTAATTATAATAGATTTTTACATTTAAGTTGTTAAAATATTATAAAATTAGTTAAAAGCCGCATTCACTTTCGTAAGTGTCCTTATGAGATAGATCTTTTTCACCGCGTTGTAAATTGTATCGTTTGACTAATCAGAAGATCCGCAGTAATTAAGAAATTTAATTTTGTGTTTATAATCGGGCTGTAATTATAAAGTACGGAAGACCAACCAGAATACAGTTAAGTTGCGTTATTTGAGTTAAGCATTGTTCTCCACTGTTAAGGCCTTTACTTTTGCGAAACACTTGTGGAGAAGTTAACTTGATTTTTCAATTTCAACTGAGAAGGGTACCTACAAATATCAGTATCATCTTATGAAATTTATATGATCTTATTTTTATATTAATCTCAGTTATATCATATCAAAATTAATAATAAAATGAATGGAAATACAAATAACACTGTAAAATGTAGTAAATGTACATAAAATTATAGTATTTTATGTACACTTCTGATAAAATTTCATAAGAAACGTACCTATAAATTAATTAGATACCTTTCTTATGAAATTTAATCTCACTCTTAACAGTCTTATTTTAATTTCTTTATAATATATTTTCCATAAAGCATCGTAAGCGTAAAGGTGAAAGCTAAGTACAAAAAAATTAGAGCGCTGAAAGTTTTCCTTAAAAATAACGAGGTAAATAATTTGTTCACTTAAATCTAAATAATTTCACTTTTCTCCTTCCGTAGAACAAATTATCCTCACGTAATCCCTCAATACTGTCAAGTGACGCGAAAGGTTATGACCTGCTTTGTTTTATTTTCAAATTACATCTTTTCGGCGCAGAAGCTAAGCTTGGTTCAAAATATTTTAAATAAGCATTCTAATTTCTGATTTTCTTAAAATAAGTTTTTAAAAAATGATAATTGATTTTTAAAAGAATTACAAACTGAGATTTTCATTTTTTTTATAAAATGGAAAAAAATGGTTGCCATGATCACTTATCTGTCAATTTTGCTGACTAAAAATAAAAAACAAGATTTTTAACGAAAATTTCGGACGCGCTTGGAACGATTAAAAAATGTAAAAAAATACCCCCCCCCCAAAAAAAAATACTTAGATCTTTCCTCTTAATAACATAAACATTTAGACGATAAAATTTTGTTTTCGTCAATTTTGGCGTCTTTTTTCATCATGATATGCTCTTTTTTAGCGATCTCATGGAAGCACCTATCTAAAAAGAAACATAAGCGCATATCAATAACTACATAGCTGAATGGTGTTTCAAAAGTGACATAAGCGGATATCTCTATACACATAAAAGTACGGAGGCTCAAAAGGAACAAAACGCGGTAGAAATAGATAATGGTGAATTTAACGGTCTCCATACAGAAAGCACTCGTCAGTCATTGGCAGGACAGTTAACGTTACCTGTCAGTTGAAATACATAAAATCTTTTTCTTAAAAATGTTCTTTTATGGTAATTAGGTTTCTATAATTCACTGTTCTCAAATTCCCTTCCAAATCTTTTGTTTAAGGTAGTGTGAAAAGTTTGATTGTATCGTTATTTTTCCTCCTAGTTCCGGTGGGGAGACGCAGCGGAATTTCGGAACCGAAAATTTATTGCTTTATCAATCGGTTCAGTTACAGAAACCTTGTTACAAATTTTGCTTCCTCTAAATGATCGGGTTCGGTCGTCGTTTCCACTACGGGAGCAGGTCCGCTGACCGTTGCGCACGTGCACGCTGCCCGGTGGCGTCGTCGGCTACATCAGAGGAACTCACTGGACCGGTCGATCGTTAATAGCGGAGGGCTGTGTGTACAAAAGGGCAGGGACGCGATAGACGCGGGCTGTTGATCCGCGCCTACCGGGAATTCCTCGCTCACGGGAATGATTACAGGCCTAGATTCCTATCACGAGAGGTGGTTAAGAGGTTTCCCAACTCTTTAGGGCCGGAGAGAAATCCCCCGCTCCAGTATAGCGCGCGTGCGCGACTCCGGACATCTAAGAACATCACTGACCTCTTATTGCTCCACCTCGCGTAGCTTTCTGTCACCCGTGAGAAGTGCGTGAGAAAATCGACCCGGTTCTGCCGGACGCGATGAATACCTTGCCTGCCATTGAATAAGCACACTAGTTAAGCGCACTCGTTTAATGTCAGTTTTCACACCTAGCTTTTTCCTTATGGCAGACATGCTGATTATGTATCAGATATTTTTCACAGCCTTGAAAATGGTGATATATAGTAAGAGCCTGGACGCAAATTATATGTCACCATTCTTGTGGGATAGTCAAGGACAAAGGTGATGGGAAGAAAAAGAATACAGATGAATTTGGCTCGATTGAGAAAAGAAAATTTTCTTTCAAAAATAATTCCTTCAAAACTTTTGAAACTACCTGTGTCTCTCGTTTCGTGCGCATGTGTAGATGTGGCAACGTCAAGCCCAGTCCGATGAAATCCTAACGGATGAAACGCATCACAAAAAACTTTCCAGTTTGTCATATTTTTTTTAAAATACTGTTTGTTGATTTATAAAATTATACAAAATTATATAACGTTATATCAATAATTTATATATAAATCTTTTAAAAATCTGCATTACTTGAATTGCGTTAGATGATATTGTTATTAAGTGAAAACCATATATACTAACCAAAAATTGAAAATCATCATACACCAATTTTTTTGTGTGTATAAACGTACCCATTTTGAAAGTATGGGTGACCATACACGGTATTATTAGAAAATAAGAGCGATTACTAAAGTAGATTTAAAGTCAATATTCCAAAAATTAGATTCATTTATGTGCCATGCGTGATAAACGCTTAGACGATCATGTATCGAAAGATACATGACTGACTTGACAGATTTTTCCCGCATAGGTTGCCATTTCTTTCTGCAGTAGACCAGTTGCTATAGAACCCGGTCTGTCCTGCTATTTACCCATAGCTAGAGTGGCGGGGGGGGGGAGAAGAAGTGTATTCATACCTTTCTCAAAGGTATTAGCACGTAAGTGAATGTGATGGATTTGACTGGATTTCGAACGTAGAATATTTTCCAACATTTTTAAGATTACTGAATACTTAAAAATTATATAAAAAAAGGCGCTCACGTCATTTTCTTAAAATTATGCCCGTAGAACAACTATCAATATTCGTCACATTTCAACACTCCTCAATCACGTAAACATGATGGCTACAGTTGTTTAAAAACACAGCTACTGTTTGTTTTAAAAATGCCTTTCTGCGTTATTTTAAACTTAAAGTAAGTAATATTTCTTTCAAATGAGATTAATTATAATTTAAATCAGCTAATAGTCCTTAAATAAAGTTTCAGAAAAGTATTGGGGGGGGGGATTTTTATTTTAATATAGATAATTACGTTGCGATGAAAGACAACTACAAGGGCACTAATCAGCTATTTTAGAAAAAAAAATCGATCTAATCAATATAATTCCCTTTTGAAATACACCAGACTATTTTGCTTACTGAAAATAGTAACTGCTTTAGCTTTCAAATGAAAGCTTAAATCTTTTTCATTTTCAAAAATTCATTTTAAACTTTAGGTATCGCGAATTAGTGGAGATCCCTAGAATAATATGATAGATTCTATGTAAATCTTTTTCAAAATATGATCACATTTAGAGTTCACAAGAAGCTTTATAGAATCTAGATTCATATAGATCTGACAAAATTCAATACAATTGTTCTTTGGTGATTGAAAGATTTGAATGTTTTCATTCAACTGATATTTCTTTATAAGTTTTGCAAGTTAAAAATTACCCGCACTTTCGCTACAAGATATATTTAGGCTTGTCACATTGCCTTCTGCTCACGCGTGCTTATAGCTTGTACTATTGTGGTCACGTGATCGAAGTGACCGCGCCAGCTTTCTTGCTGCTGTTACAGTGCAAACATAGCCGCTCCGCTAGCAGTGTGCACAAAGGAGGAACAAAGAACAATGATCTGAATCTCCAGAGAACATGCTACCTCGTCGATGATAACATGCCGGTTCGCCATTACGATATCTCAAGCTTGCTGAATCTCGTAAGTATTGGTGGTTGACGGGGATCCTGCTCCTTCTTCGTGCGTCACCTTTGTCCGGACACTTTTAAACTTCTCGATCCACTCATACACACTTCTACGCGACAGTGCACTGTCGCCGTATTGTGCTGAAAGTCTTCGGTGAATTTCAGCCCCTAACACATATTCTGACCAGAGAAATCGGGTCACTGCTCTTTAGGCGCTCAGCTGTGCAGCAACCCTAAGACTACACCCGGTCATTGGAGGAGGATGACTTTTTTTTTTACTAAAGATCACCCAATACAAGGCGCAAGAGCCACTCAAGGTAGAGGGTTACTGAGTTCATTTATATTAGCGTAGGAAAGGCCAAGCGTTAGAAGAATAGAGCTGAAGCTGGTTCTAGAAGAAACAAGAAACCCAATTCTAAAAAGGAAATAAAAGGGATAAACCTCTACTCGTGTTCAAAAGACCAGGAAGGAATGTGAATCGGGCGAAAGGCGAACCTGTCTATTCCTATTGTTGGAGGAGAGAAAAAATAAAATTAAATAAATAGTAAATAAAATAACAGAGTTCAGGCCAAGACGTTAGAAGTATAGAGCTGAAGTAGACTTCATAAGGAAGCGGAAAACCCAATCTTAAACAGGAAATAAGAATAAACCTCTACTCCTGCTCGAAAGACCGAGGAGGATTGTGAACTACACGATAGACGTACCTATCCATTCCTACTGGTAGAGGAGAGAAAATATAAAATAAATAATTAGTGAATAAAATTTCAGAGTTCTGGCACAGACGTTAGAAGTATGGAGCTGAAGCAGACTTTAGATGGAACCGGAAACCCAATCCTAAGCAGGAAACAAAGGATACACTTCTATTTCTGTTCAAAAGACCGGGGAAGTGTGTTAATCGAGGGATATGCGAATCTATCTACTTCTACTGATAATAATGATATAACACATATGCGTTTTTTTTTTTTTTTTTTTTTTTTACTTTAAAAGATAAGACAGTCAGTGCTGATTAAATTATTGTGATATGATACTTTATAACAAAAAAAAACAAAAAAACTTCAAACCGCACCTTTTCCGGGTGCAAAGTTTAATTACATTCGGGGGAAAATAAAAAAAAAATTAAATGTAGACAAAAATGACTATTTGAAATGATTGTCTCTTAAAATAATACGTTTTACAAGTGAGATGACCGATTCTTGCGTTCACATTGTTGATGCAAAACTTTCTATCGCTTCAAGGTTATGAAAGTAAAACTGAAGTTTACTCCATGTTTTGTCTGTTGTTTTTTTTTATTTTAATTATTTTGCAATCGATCTAATGGAGTACGTTCTTCACACGACAGAACAGAATCAGAACTTAAGCAATTAATTTTGGGCATATTTTATTACTTTTTTTTTCAATTTATTGAACAAAGTAACTAATAATAACAAAACAAAAGTCATTGAAACAAAGCAAGTTCAGTCGACCAATGATGACAATTCCAGAACAACGTAACTATAAACATTTTTTTCTATCCTCTGCCAGCCGCTATGATGGAGAAAGCATTACCACGAACCGTCGCCAGTGAGACACGCTGCAAGAGCCACTCCGTTTCGCGAGGCTCGTTCCTTAATCGAGACGCAATCGCGCCAATCCTCCGAAGGAACGCCATCGAACGAGGGCCAATAACCCCTGAAGTCTCCACTGCCACAGGAATAAAAAAAATCTATCAGCAAGAGAAGAATATTTAGCTATTTTTTTTTCTCTGCGTCTCGGGCGACGAACCCCGGCTCAACCGCGGACCTGATCAAATTACCGGCCGAAAATGTATCTGCACAGGTCGCATCCCAAATCAACGACTTACCCATTTTAAAAGGGAAGATGGTAATGCCATCCGACCGCTTTCCATTACCACGGTCGAGGCCTACGAGTTCGATTTGGGAAGGGAACCCAGCTGCATCCAAACCTCTTTTGATGATGTCGTTAATTGCTGCATGCCGACGACAGGAGAGAGGATGCAAACCAAACTCATCGATGGAGGCCCCACATCTGCATATGTGACGTTCACATAATTTGAGTCCAAGACGGATCGCGACTCCGACACGAGTGCAGTCATCATCTAAAAGGGTACCGGTAGATGAAGAGGGCATTGCGTTGAGCCAGGCGCCACTACTCGGTTGTGAAGCAGATAACAATTAATTCCACGTGAATTACGAAAACGATATTCGTCAGCGTTTAAAAACTTTCTTGTTAAACGCAGAAAACATCGGGCAGTGACGGCGTGTAGTCTGACTGAACCTTAAGACTTAGCATGTTTTATGCAACATCTGGTTTCCAAGACAACCAAGACGTATGTGGACATGAAAAACTCAGGAGAAACGAAAAATCAAATCGACTACATAGCGATTCAAGAATGCAGTTACATACTGGAAAACATACCCCAGTATTGACTGCGAGAACGACCCTCTTCCAGTTATATACAAACGGAACGGCTTTAATTAATTTAAAGTGTGGCAAGGCAGTGTACAAATTGCAATTCGACAGACTCCAAAATGGATAGCGTTAAAAGCAGGCACAATAATCTAAATGGGACTAGAAATTTGAAGTGAGAAACGTTAAAGGAAGCTTTAGTAACATCAGCAAACGAGATCATCCCATAGAAAACTTGTCAAAAAAATAATGGATGACAGATGAAATTCTAGACATGATGAAAAGTAGACCAAAAACAATACCAAGGTATGGCACAGAATATAGGATTTTGCCCAAGGAAATTCAAAACAAATAATGACAGGCAAAAAAAGGAATAGTCAACGAAAAGTGTGTAAAAATAGAAAGAATGAGCATTATAGATAAAGCAGAAATGCATAAAAAGAATATGACAACTAAAAGGACAAAAGACATCCTCATCAATAAGATGCACAAAGTACAAGAGTGGGACACTGACATTAGACAAATAAAGTACTTCAGTGATAATACGAATACATCGCAGAATTCTCTCACGACGAAAGAGGACAATCGATAATGCACAGAAATATCAAAGGACTTGAAATATTAAAATCTGACGTGAAATCAACATTGGCCAAATTGAACAGAAACAAAGCAACAGGACCAGATAGAAATGAAATAGAATGCTTTAGATGATTTCGGTATTGATATGGTTACAGACATAATAAGTGAAATATACAACAGGGGTGATATACAGAAAGACGTAAGTAGACCTATTTTCACAGCGCTGCCTAAGAAGGCAAACGAATGTTGGCTCCAGCGGACAATCAACTAAATGAGCCACATAACAAAACGTATCTTTCAAATTCTGGTGAATAGAGCGTGCAGCAGAATTAGACGGGAAATAAGACAAGATCAGTGATGTTTCGTTAAAGACACTGGAAGAAAGGATTGCCATATTTATACTCATAATGATATCAAAAAGAGAAATACAAATGCAAGTGGATGTGCACCTATATTTTATAGATGAGAAAAAGCGTTTGATAAAAGTACGTAAGAAACTGTTGGAACGGCTAAGTAAGGTTCATTTATTTGGGAAGGATATTAGAATAACCCAGAACCTATACTGGCAGCAATCCGCCTACATACGGATAGAAAATGAATTCAGTAAATATACAAAATTAGAAAGGGGTGGAAGACAAGGATATGTCTTCTCATCGGACTTATTCCACCTGTGCATTGAGGAGATTCTGGGAGAATTAGAAATCCTGCTAGGATTCCTTACTGGCGGTCACAATCTTAACAAAATTAGATAGGCAGATGACACAGTATTGATAGCAAATACAGAAAGAAAACTACAAGATCTCCTACAGAAGGTAGTGAAGGAAAGCGAGTAAAAAGGACTAAATATCAATTGTAAAAAAAAACCACAACAGAATGTATGGTTGTCAGCAAAATATGAGATCCCAACATGCAAACTACAAAGTGGAGGTACCAAAATCAAACAAGTACAAACATTTTAATATCTAGGAAGAGGACGGAAATCAGAAGACGCCTTCCAAAAGCAAAGCAAAATATTAACATAAAAAGAGTGGCAATTTATAGGGCATATAACGAGGAAAGAGGGTTTGGAAAATATGACATTCACAGGACATATTAAAAGCAAGAGAGACAGAGAAAAACAGCGCATAACCTATGTATCAAGCTTGTGTAAATGGTTGGCAGACTAGCAAAAACAGAAAATTTACTAAGAGCTACAAAGGTTAGGAAATCATGGAGAGTCATGATCACCCACATCTTCAAGGGACATCGCACATAGAAGAAGACTGTCCTATGCTCCCTGCTTGATTCATATTTATGGTTATGTATGTAATTAAACCATACCTAGTAAATAATAGGCTGAGTACTAGGCACATGCGACCATTGTAGTCTTGTAGCTCAGTGCAGCTGTTCTTGGCGTAAAAAACCTTTAGAGTTTTATCATAACGGCATAAAGAATAAACTTGTAACTCAATGGATGTTCAGGTTTTCTATTTTGACTAATTTAAGTACTGTTTAAATATATTAATTCAGGAATAAAAGTTGATCGAACATTATTTTACGAATAACCTAATACAATAATTTGTAATAATAAACGGAATTCATATTAAAAGATTGATTGGTTTGTTTGTTTAACAGCATATCAACTACTTATGGGTCATTTAATGCTGAAATGTAATTTTCTTGGGAGATTTGAAGTAATAAAAATGATATATGCTATTCTGCTTTCACAATTGTATAAATGGTAGATGATACTCAGCTTTTGTTCACAGACATATTTGTGTGGATTTAATTAGGAGAGACGTTGATATGTGTGTTTTAGGTTGTAGTCTCGTTGAAGTTAATGGATTAATGACATTAACGTCATGTTGGTTGGCTGATTTCGTTAAGTGGCATATCAACATCTCTATGGGTCTATGTCGAAATCTAAATATTTTGAACAATTTTGTGGCTTCAATTAAATATATTTTGAATGAAATTGCATATTCTGTTTATATATATATGGTTCTGTTATTAATATTTCCTTCTCTTACGTGGTACGACGTCATAGAACCGCATCACGAATTTACGACCTGCGTCTGCTATTCCGCGACCGTTATCGTCGCATAGCAAACTTCTATATCAACATAACAGAATATCATCTTTGATGGTGAATATCTTTGTTTAAATATCTATATAACCACTTAGAAGATGTCTCATGTGAGCCGAAAGCTTAGATCAAGGAACAGCATAATAAAAATATATCCAAATGTTGAACAATTTTTGTCTTTATTTTCTCCTGAAATTGAAGTAACTATACGAAGCTTAGAACGGCTCAGGATCAAACATAATAGACATTCGTTGTTTGTTATATTTAACAATATATGTCTGAATAATGATCTACTGCACCAATACACTATACACAAGCGCG
Source organism: Acanthosepion esculentum (assembly GCA_964036315.1). Taxonomy (NCBI): domain Eukaryota; kingdom Metazoa; phylum Mollusca; class Cephalopoda; order Sepiida; family Sepiidae; genus Acanthosepion; species Acanthosepion esculentum. Next base: position 68,996,555 of record OZ038513.1, on the reverse strand, counting down.
CATATATATATATATATATATATATATATATATATATATATATATATATATATATATATATATATATATATATATATAAAATCTTATATTATTGATAACTAATTTATTTTCAATTTTTTTAGAGGGTTAGGTTATGAATTTTGTGTTGTTGATGTTGGAAGTGCTATTCGAGGCGTCTATTTTTTTCTGTGTACTTCGTATGTATATTTTCTAGCGTCGTCTGTTTCAAATTCATGTGGGAATTCGATGTTAGATTCAACGTTAAGTTTTATTATTATGTCTAATTTATATCTATAATTCTCAAAATGTGTGTGTGCATATATGTGTGTGTGGTAGGATGTTTATGAGTTTCCACAGTTTTCATCCGATTTCGATTAATTTTTTTTTTTTTTTTGCTTGATAGATAATTCTTCAGTGCTGGCTTTGAGTCTAAATTGGCTGGAAAAAATTACAACCTTCAAGGTGAAAAATCGAAAAAAAAAAAAGTGATTTTTTACACTTTGTGCAAAAATCAAAGGCAAAATTTAATGTCTATAAAAACAGCGTACAATCAATTTAGAGAGTTGAAATCTAACGCAAAAGATTATTAGAATTATAAAAAAAAATATATTATAAATAAAAATTATCGTATATTATTACTCTGAAAGTTTTTGCGTGATGCGTTTCATCCTTTAAGATTCCATGAGACTAAATTTGCTATGCTGCTGCGACGACGTATGCACATGAACAAAGGGTGATGGGAACTTTTTATTTTATTTTTTTATCTAATAGATCATATATAATTAAGCATATACCCACATCAGTAGAGAAAAGAATAAGCATGAACTCTGCAAATAAGGAAATATTCCAAGCACATAGTAAGTTTTATAACACGGCCTTAAAAAATAGCGGATACAGAAACGCTGACATAAGCTATACAAACAATAGCACTAATAGTAAGAAGAATAGGAAAAGAAAGGTCATATGGTATACACCTCCGTTCAACCAAATGGTCAGCACTAAACTCGGCCATAAGTTCCTAGCTTTAATAGGTAAACACTTCCCCCAAAATAGCAAACTGAGCCAAATCTTTAATAAAAATACCCTAAAGTTAAGTTACAGCTGCACTGAAAACCTAGAAAGAATAATAAAATAGTAAAATCTTAGGAAAACACTCATGCCAAAACAGTGCCAATAAAACTAAACTGCAATTAGACAGAAAAAATGAAAAATCATGTGATTGTAGAAACCCTAATGACTGCCCGTTAGAAAACAAATGCCTCACTAAATCCGTGGTATACCAATGTACCATCTCATCTATGGAGAATCCTAACACTGAAAGGTTATACATAGGGTCAACTAAGAATAATTTTAAAATTAGATGGAGACAACACAAAAGCTCCTTCAACAACATCCAAAATAGAAGTCAGACATCTCTATCTCAATACTACTGGCATTTAAAGGAAACGAACAAAACACCGAAAGTAAAATGGAAAATAATAAATAGAACTAGAACATGTAAAACCTGGGATGACCCATGCCCTCTGTGCCTACACGAAAAACTGCACATCATTAGATTTCTAAATAGTGAAAAGTTACTAAACCATAGACATGAGTTAACGGTGTTCTGTCGTCATGAAATGATTTTCGCATTAAATAATTAATAAATAGATTTAAACAAATTAAGTCCATAATTCAAAAGCCTTAAAAAACTCAGCCCAATAATTATTGAGAAAAACCCTTTGATAAAAAAAGCCATGTAAATAAACAAATAAATAAACAGATCAAATAGATAATAATGAAACATAACCTTCTAGCCACTCAACGACTCAAGGCAAGCCCATAAATAAAAAAGACGCCGTCTGACTAACATAAGACCACTTTGGACATAGAATCCCCATTGTAACTTGATACGCATTTTTGGAAAGGGACTGGCCTGTAGATAAACATCAATTCTTAATTCTTAGCCCCTTAAACCACCTAACTTCAACGCCCGAAACTAGCCGTTTCCATAGCAACTAATGTTCAAATGATACCGTACTTATAAACACTAGCTAACCAAAAGATAGCTTATTCCCAAATTCTCGCTTGACAAGGAAGCGGGTCCAGACACCTTAACTCTACATAACTTAAAAAATTATGTTCGGGGTCTCGGCTCTCGCTTTTGAAACATGAGAACTCTTATGTAGTGGAGGAATCATATTTTTAAAAACTAAAAATATTATTATAATATAAGCTCTACTTCTGTATGGAGCACTGTCCTTTTGAAAATAAAGCTAAATATTAAGGAACACCGGATTATCTACCTAACGTGTTCTTTCCTATTTCACTGCACACCTGCACATATATATATATATATATATATATATATATATATATATATATATATATATATATATATATATATATATACTAAATTTGCTATGCTGCTGCGACGACGTATGCACATGAACAAAGGGTGATGGGAACTTTTTATTTTATTTTTTTATCTAATAGATCACGCAAAAACTTTCCGCTTTGTCATTCATTTTCCCCAGTATTTTTCTTGGTATATCAAAAATTACATATCGTTATCTCATATATATTAATGAACAACAAAAACCAAAATCACCTCATGGGGGAAATAGCCTATTTCGGCAGACGAAGATATCGGCCGTCTGTCTTATCTCCGTCTGCCAAAATAGGCTATTTCCTATACGAAGTGATTTTGGGATTTTATTGCTCTGTAATAATAAATACGTTGAGCACTTTTGGATCAATTTTAATATTTTATTTTACTAGGATTCACTTGGATTATATAGCAACGGATTTGTTACCTTTACTATATATATATATAAGATAACGATATTAATTTTTTCATGTTTAAATTGTTGTTTAATCACACGCTTAAATGAAAATATACTGCCAAAATATACGAAATGTGTGTGTATATATATATATATATATATATATGAATTATACCTCTGCATGAATTTGTAGGATTTTTTTTAATAAATTGTAAGTGTAGGATGATTTTTAACAGTCATTCCTATAATCTGCTAGACATAAATCAATGGAAAAAGACGAAAGCTCAGGTGCAAGCAGGTGCCGACAATACCATATATGTACATAATAACGATTTTAAGATTAAAAAAAAAATTATATTTAGGTGACGTCAAAAATTACTGTTTTTTTTTTTTAATATAGCGTATTTTAAAGGACCAACAATACAATTTTAAAGCAAAATGACCAGCAGTACATTTTATAGTAAAATTACCAACAATATATTTCATAACAAAATGACCAACAATACATTTTATAGTAGAATTACCAGCTATACATTTTATAACAAAATGACCAACAATACATTTTATCTGTAGTTGAAGACATAAAATTGTGTTCAAAATATATTTATTTGAAGCCATAAAATTGTTCAAAATATTTAGATTTCTGTATTAAATAACACATAGAGGTTGATATATGTGACTCGGGATGGTGGCACTTGTTAGGGTCCCAGTTATTGATAAATAGTTAACCCCCAAAATGGGCTCAAACACTAGTATAAAAAATAGATTTTTATCGTGAAATTTTCACCAATGTTTTTTTATTTGTTTCTTGTTTAACGGTATATAACCTCGATGGATTATTTAATACTGAAATGTAAATATTTTGTACAGATATTTTGGGGGGTGGGGAGATAATAATAATGGTTTCAGTGATACAAGTTATACTAATTAACCCATGGTTGGGGGGAAGGGTATTTGCGCATAAGTGAATATAACAAAACCAGCTGGAATTGGAACTTGACTCTCTGATTAATAATTTTGAGCCATTATCCATTACACTACCCGCACAGAACCTGGTATTCCCAAGCGGTCACCTATCTAGGTAATGACCAGGCTTGATGTTGCTTAACTTTGGTGATCGTACAGGAGACGGTGTTTCAACGTAATGTGGCCGTAAGCTGTATTTTCATAGTAAAAAATGTTTCCTTATAAAGTTATTTACGTTATAGATTTATCTGACGTTATTTACATTTAAAGTTATTACCAGCAATAATATTTTGAAGAAAGAAAATTACTAGCAATACATTTTTGTAAAGAAAATTACTAATGCTCCCAAGAAAATTAAATTTCGGCATTTTAATGACTCACAAGGAGTTAATATGTCGTTAGACAATCAAATCAAATCAAAGCTGCCAAGAAAATTAAATTTTGGCATTAAATGACCCATACGGAGTTGATATGCCATTAAACAATCAAATAAAATCAAAGCACCCGAGAACATTACATTTCAGCATTAAATGACCCATTCGGAGTTGATATGCCATTAAACAATCAAATCAAAGTATCGGAGAAAATTAAATTTCGGCATTCAATGACCCATAAGAAATTGATATGCCATTATAAAATCAAATCAAATCAAAGCATCGGAGAAAATTAAATTTTGGCATTAAATGACCCATAAGGAGTTGATATGCCGTTAAACAATCAAATGAAATCAAAGCTCCCAAGAAAATTAAATTTCGGCATTAAATGACCCATGAGGAGTTGATATGCCGTTAAACAATCAAATCAAATCAAAGCTCCCAAGAAAATTAAATTTCGGCATTAAATGACCCATGAGGAGTTGATATGCCGTTAAACAATCAAATCAAATCAAAGCTCCCAAGAAAATTAAATTTCGGCTTTAAATGACCCATAAGGGGTTGATATGCCGTTAAACAATCAAATGAAATCAAAGCTCCCAAGAAAATTAAATTTAGGCATTAAATGACCCATGAGGAGTTGATATGCCGTTAAACAATCAAATCAAATCAAAGCTCCCAAGAAAATTAAATTTCGGCATTAAATGACCCATGAGGAGTTGATATGCCGTTAAACAATCAAATCAAATCAAAGCTCCCAAGAAAATTAAATTTCGGCATTAAATGACCCATGAGGAGTTGATATGCCGTTAAACAATCAAATCAAATCAAAGCTCCCAAGAAAATTAAATTTCGGCATTCAATGACCCATAAGATGTTGATATGCCGTTAAACAATCATATCAAATCAAAACTCCCAATAAAATTAAATTTCAGCATTAAATGACCCATAAGATGTTGATATGCCGTTAAACAATCAAATCAAAACTTCCAATAAAATTAAATTTCAGCATTAAATGACCCATAAGATGTTGATATGCCGTTAAACAATCAAATCAAATCAAAGCACCCGAGAAAATTAAATTTCGGCATTAAATGACCCATAAGGAGTTGATATATCATTAAATAAAAAAAACAAACCACTGTGAAATTCTTAAATGTGGAGATAAGTCTTTGAATAATTCATTTATTTAATTAATTAATTAAATATTCATGTTCCATTTTTTAATATTCGAATTTTTATTTACAAAATCTTTTCGCCTTAATTCCATTAGTCGCTATTATCAGGTCATCCCATAAGCTCTGTCCGAATTTTGAATAAAGAAAATAAGTGACCGAATATTACATTTAATTACAGATTCAATCAACAATGTATTTTCCCTGATTATCTATGACTTCCTTCCATCTATTAACAAGCTTACTATTTCCATTACTGTAAAATTCTTTTGGCTTTGATTCGAAGAACTCACAAATGTCAGTTTTAACCTCTTCCTGTGTTACAAAAGCTGTTTATTCCAAATGATTCTGTAAGCTACGAAACAAATGGTAGTCTGAAGGAGCAAGGTCGGGAGAATAAGGTGGATGAGGAATTTTCTCCCAACCAAGTTCTTCGATCTTTTGTGACGTAATTCTTGCTGTGTGTGGTCGCGCATTGTCCTGATGAAATATCACCCGTTTTCGATTCACTAGAGCAGGTCGTTTTTTCCTCAAAGCTTGGTTCAAACGCTCTAATTGCTGACAGTATATTTGAGCATTAATTGTTGCATTAGGTGGTAAGAATTCAAAGTGGATTATTCCTTGGCAATCCCACCAGATTGAAAGAAGAACCTTTTGCCCATGAAGGTCCCTTCTCGGCTGTGGCTGGGGTCCTTCCCCTTTACCAAGCCACTGTCTCCGACGCTTAACATTTCGATAAAAGATCCATTTTTCGTCGCCAGTCACAAGTCTATCCAAAAAAGGTGAAACAAGTTGGCGAGAATGGAGAGAAGAGCAGATGTCAACTCGGGATTTGAGGTTGTTTTCAGACAATTCATGAGGCACCCATTTTCCAAGTTTAGGAACTTTTCCAAGTTGTTGAAGATGTCGATGAACAGTTGTATGGTTTGAACTGAGAACCACTGTCAATTCCTCAACTGATAAAGGAGGATTTTCTTCAAGGGCTGCTTCAAAAAGCTTTTCATCAAACTCAACTGGACGTCCGGTTCGATCTTCATCTTCAAGGGTGAAATCTCCACCCCTGAATTTTGCAAACCATCTTCTGCAAGTTCTTTCATTCACACATTCCTCTCCATAAACTGAGTGAATGTTTCTAGCCGCTTCGGCTGCTGAGTTTCCTATCTTGAACTCATAAAGCATTATGTGCCTCAAATGATTCTTGGGTACTTCCATGTTAGCAGGGTTTTAATGAAACAAAATTTAATTTTATTGTTCTCTGAAATAAAATTTGATCAGTTTAAATGCATCTAAACATAAAAATAATGTTCAGCTCCATTAGACATTATAAAATACTCTTTAAATTTCGTTCATTTTAACAAAAAGTTAAAATTCGGACAGAACTTATGGGATGACCTAATATTTTTCTGGTTAATGCCTTTCCCTTTTCAGGCATAAAGATCTTTTAATAACACACACACACACACACACACACACACACACACACACACACACACGCACACACACGTGTGTGTGTGCGCGCGCATGATTTTTCTGCGAAAACGGAAAATCTTGACCTTATTAGTAAACAGGACTTCTCACTGGTTGAGTATAAGGAAATAGAAAAGTTAACTGCTAGTGTTTAATTAAAAGGAAAAATACCTTATATGTATTTTTCTTTTCATTCTATTTTCGCTTTCATGCTTTTTTTTTATTGATCCACAATGTGCCTTTTGATATTCACCTGCTTTTCTATCGGCCACTCCATGTCTTTTGATATCTTGCCATGAAAGCCGATACTCTATGCCTTGATTTTGCCGCCATTCTCTCTCTCTCTGTGTGTGTGTGTATGTATATATATATATATATATATATATATATATATATATA